>NPHX01000377.1:79037-94191 GCA_002271815.1 Eimeria falciformis
GAGAAGCAGCAGCAGCGGACGAGGGACTTTGGGAACCCGGGAGACAGGTAGGTGCAGCAGGGCGGACACGGAGAAACTTGGATGCTGCAGCAAAACAAAAATGTTGCAGCAGCAGCAGTAGCAAAGCATCAGTAGCAGCAGCAGCAGCAGCAGCACTAGCAGCAGCAGCGGTAGCAGCAGCAGCACTAGCAGTAGCAGCAGCAGCAGCAGAAGCAGCACCGAAAGTGTCACGTTGAAGAGGACAAAAGCAGAGAGCGTGGTGCCTTGCCTGCGCACGTGCTGCTGCTGCTGCTGTTGTTGTTTCTGCTGCTGCTGCTGTTAGCCGCAGTACATTGCATGTCATAAAGACGCCGACACTTCGGAGACTGCGGGGACACACGAACACAACAATCACTGCTGCTGCTGCTGCTGCTGCTGCTGCTGTTGCAGAAGCAACGGAGCTAAAAGAGAGATGGCCTAAGGGCGGGGAGGCAGTTGCGAGAGAGAGCCAGAGACAGAGAACTAGCCAGAGTGAAACAGATGCAGAAGACATGAATATATTTTTGAAAATGATAAAGGAGACAAAAACGAAGACAGCACTGATGCTTCAAGGGGCCTGTGAAAAGTCGCACGCTGAGAATCCGATAGGCAGAATAAATATGATTAAAACTGAAACAAAAACAAAACACAAAATAGTGCCTTCTTAGATGTGCTCCCGCTGCCCTTCTTGCTGCTGCTGCTGCTGCCAACTCTTTGTGTTCGTCTGTCTGTCTCTGTCTCTGTCTCTGTTTTTGTCCCTGTTTTTTCTGTCTCTCTGTTTCTCTATCTCTGTATCTTTCTGTCTCTGTCTCTGTTTCTGTCTCTATGTCTCTATCTCTGTCTCTACCTCTCTGTCTCTCTGTGTCCTCTACTTTTCTGTCTCTGTTTCTGTTTCTGTCTCTCTGTCTCTCTTTCTGTCTCTTGGGGCTCACAGCTCTTTCGATCCTCCTTTGTCTGGATGCGTTGTTGCTGCCAGACGGACAAACGCCTAGAGACAACACAAACCCTAAACCCTAAACCCTAAACCCTAAACTCTAAACCCTAACCCAACGTAATGCGAACGGAATTTAAAAGGGTGGCTTCAATGATTTCTGCTTACGCTTAAGGGTTTATGGTTAACGGTTTAGGGTTTAGGGTTGATATTTATTTTGTCTTACTTTTCTGATTTGCAGATTTGTTGCAGTTGGTTCTGTTTTGAGGTGTCTGTACAGCTCAAAAGGAATAACTTTTCCTCCCCAAACCTCCTCAAGCAATTCCAAGCATGTCCCCCAATCGCACTCTCTACCACCCACGGGGTCTCCTATAGGCAGTACGGGGGCCCCCTTAGGCAGCAAGGGGGGCCCTTTAGGCGCCAGCAGCGGGGGCCCCTGTGAGATATGCATTTGAAAGGACGGCGAGCGCGATCTTTTAGTGTAGGCTCGAGGAATTGAAAAAGAATGCTGCTGCTGCTGCTCGCGCTGGTGCTGCTCCTGCTGCTTCTGCTTTTGCTGCTGCTGCTGCTGGTGCTTCAATTGTTGCTGTTGCCTCTGGCGTTGTTGATAGTGCAGGTTATTTCGCGTTTCTGTAAGCTTGACTTCTTTTTCAGAGAAGTGCGGCAGTACTTGTTCCTTTGCTGTCTGCAATGAAGTGTACAGACACCCTAACTCTGCTGCTGCTGCACCGGCAGCCAAGGCAGCAGACACTCTCCCCGTCCTTGCTGGTGCTGGTGCTGCTAGTGCTGCTGGTGCTGATGGTGGTGATGCTGCTGCTGCTGGTGCTGCTGCTGCTGTAAGCGCAAAGTGTGTTTTTGTCCTTTGAGCTGCAGGGGTTTCGGCCCCCATCGCCGCAGCAGCTGAGACCGCCGCTAAAACTCTCGCTCTTCTCTCTGCTGCGCCTTTTGTATTTTGCATTTCCTTTGCTGTTGAAGCTGCTGCTGCTGCTGCTGCTGCTGTTCCTGCTCCTGCTGCAGCGACTGCTGCGTCTCTCTTTGCTGCTAGGAATAGACAGGGAAACGCATGCAGTAGGATATTGGCTGTCAGGTGTTGTTCCTGCTTCTCATTGTGTAAAGTCGTTGTTATTGCAACTCTAAAAAAAAAATTTGTTTTAGGGTTGTGGAGAGCGGTGAGTGTAACCTGGAGAGAAATAAAGTTTGTTGAACAGAAAATTTGCACGTCTTTTCCTGTTTAGGATGCAGATTGATCCGAGGAAAATGCTTTTTAATAAACAAAAAATACATATAAAAACAACAAAGTAATTTATTTTAATAAATGAATTTCTTATCTTCTTTTTCTTCTCAGCCCAATACGCACGTGGACGCCGTGCAGACCAGTGGTCTGTTCATGGTGGTTTGCACGGGGCTGGAAATTACGCGTCCTGCTGGGTAAAAGTTGCAGTTAAAAGATACAAATAGCTTTACTTAAAAGAGAATTTTTAATTTCATGAACAGTTTAAATAAATAATTTATTTTTATGTTGTTTCAAAGATGTTTCACAAAGGAAGGCACCCTCCCCCTGGCGTCCGCCTACACCAGCATTTCTGGTTGCAGGAGAAAATAATAAAAACCCCAGAGCTTCCTTTTAAAACAAGTTTTTTTGTTTTACTTAATAATTATTTTATTTTATTTAGCCCTCTGTATTTATAGCTCATGGCGAATTACCAATGGAACCTGAAATAAACGTTCTGCACATATACAATTTGCTTCTCACGCAAATACTCCCTCATTTTTTCTAATTTTAAGTTTATTTTTTGTTATTTTGTGCAATTTTTTTGTACACTGATTTTTCTTGTTTATTTGGTATTAATATCATCTCTGTCTTTGCCTTAGGCAACCATTCTCGTGTTTGTCTTCCTCCCCGTTGTTAAGGTTGGAAGTTGTCGCAGTAGAGGGTCTTGAAGCAGGGGAACCAGTTGCTGTTTTCCTATGGCTTCGGCCAGCCTCCCTCCCGTGGGATCTGCGCCAAAATTATTCAATGCATTCGACAGCCGCAGCGCCATCGCAGGCAGCAACTCGGTGGAACGCGTGGCGACTGACCTGTTTGCTGCAAGGGCAAAGAGAAAGAGACGCACCGGACAGGAATAACACGCGATGCTAAGCTGTATATACACCTCACGGGTTCAAGCGGCATTTTTGCCAGTTGCATTTGAACAGGAAAACAATATCCTTTTCCTTACACCTGGCACTTACCACTCGCCGCGTCATCTAACGTTTCTGCGAAAGCGCCAGCAGCACCCAAAGCCTCTTCTGTATTTACAACGAGATTCCATCCATTGAGTCCGAAGCCGACACCCTCTGCCGCTGCTTCTCTCTGCAGCCTGTGCAGCAACCCTAGCAGCTGATCGAGGTTGTCTGCCAGCATTTCGCTGTGTCTCAGCAGCTCTACTAGAAACTCCTCATCGTTGTGAATTCCTGCAGTTTCATTGGCTCTCCAGCCGTCTTTAGCTGCTTCTTTTGCACCCGCCAGCACGCGGGAAAGAGCAGCTGTATCGACAGTCAAACGCGTCCAGTTTACAGATTCAGAGAGACGCTCGGACAACCATTTATCCTGCAGATGCTCCTGTTGATGCGAATTTCGTTCAGCTGCAATTGTTGAGGGAGAGGCAGAGCCAAGCCGACGAGAAAGCTCGTCTCCTAAATGCTCTGGAGAGGAAAGGGCTGTGAGGAGCTCGTGAGAAGTTGAAGAGATCTGAGGGAGAAGCAGAATGGCGCCTTGTTGTTGTTCCTCGTGTTCGGCGGCATGGTGCTGGTTGGGGTGTATGTACAGCTCATGCTCAAGTAATACTTCTGTGCAGTTGATGCATGCAAGGACTGCAAGAGAACAGAAAAACAAAAGTTCCAGCCGACGGATGCAACTCATTTTGCCGCCATCCCGTACACCAGAAACATCCGGGAAACAGAAATTAAAGAAAAAGCAAATTTCCCTAAACCTAATTAATCGTATTTGTTTTATTTTTGTATTTTGGGTTTTGAATGAATGAAATGTTTCAATCGGTTTCTCCTTGTTAGACTAAGCGTCAGGTACAGAGGAAACAACGCCAGCCCAGCTGTGGGGCCCGTGAGCCGACACTGCAACAGTTTATTTAATTTCTCTTTATTAATTTTGACTTTTTAAAATTATTATATTACAAAATTTTAAAACATGAAATGTTTATTTTTATCGAACAACACAAGGAAGTTGGGCAGGTGACTTTCTAGTGTGCACCGACAGGTCCACTCGATGCCAAACACTTCTTAACCAGAATGCAAATTTCAATTAAATTTTAAATTATAAAAATTTTAAATTATAAAAATTATTTTGATTGTTAGGGTTGTGTTTGCAGAAAAAGTTTCGCAGCTTTTGAGGGCTCTTACCTGCTCAGATTCTATGGATATTTCAGCTGTTTGTCGACTGGCTTTTTGCAGCCTAAGCTGTCTACAGAAAGCACCGTTCTTTGCTAATATGCTTTTATTTAAAATTTAAAATTAATTTTAAAATATAATATATAAAAATAAAGACAGATGGTGTGTTTTTGCAGGATGTCTGCATTGGCTGACACGCTTGTTCTATTCTATGCTCAGTTTTCAAAGTAAAACACGTGAAAAAAACCTTTCTGTAATGTTTTAAGTGTCGTGCTATTTGCGTTCTATGAGGAAACTTAATACAACAAATTGGTATTCTTTTTGCAGGTGGAGTAATCGAGTAAAAGCACAAAGAGACCTCGTCAGATCAGAGACTTTGTGCAGCATTATAAACGCATTGAAACCAAATGAAAATAGAAATGTTTAAAATAGGAAACAGGCACTGGCGTTTGAAAAGGAAAGCAAGCGGGGAGAGAGGTTTTTATACCAATATAAACATATATATATATATATATATATATTTATTTATTTATTTATTTATTCATATTTATTTTGCGAAAGATAGAGCTGCAATGTTCCTTTATATTGTCTGCAGCGTAGAACGCTTCTATCAAAAACAAGTTTTTTTCATACGCGGAAAAATGATGAAGCGGTTTGTCTGGTGGTATGAGGCAAAGCACCTTAAGCAAAAGATATTAAAAAGCATTTAAAGATTCATTTCTGTAGCTTCTTCCTCGGTGTTCTTGGAAAAGCCCAACAAAACGCGTACATTGAGGTGCATGGAAAGCGTAATAAAACCGCTTTAACAACCTCCCTATACACCTGATAACCTCCGTGCAGATCTAAATAATAAAGATATTTTTTGGCTAGTCGCATCTCCATTGGCAAAGAAAATGTGCAGTTTGTGAGTAGCCAAAGGGATTCACTGCCGCACTGCCGATCAAATTCAAAGTAAAAGCTACACTTAGGATAAATCTATAAAGACTTCAAGATTTTCCTGCATCCCTCCAGGCTATTCATTATCCAGTCGACTTTGTGGAATAAGTTTATAAAGGGAAAATGGCAACGCTAATTTATTGTTTTGTTTCTGCTGACTTTGGGAATATTTCGTGAAATTTCAATTTTTTTGCAGTCGATTTTTGATTTGCTGAGCCTTAGGTCTCTGCAGCCCCGTCTCTCTGGAGAAAAGACAAAACTAAATAAAAAACAAACTTTAAAACGTTTTAATTATAATTTAAATATATTTGAAAAACTTTGGGTGCGTTTCATTTTTCTTCTATTCGCTGTCTCTACTTATGGTGTTGAGGTGTCGGATACACAGCTGGGCTGGTCAAGAGAATTGTGAAAATTCATGAAATTTATCATTTAACTCAATATATATACTTTTTAAATTAAAATAACGTATTATTAAATATATTTTAATTAATTGTTTTTGCAAGAAAGACAAAAACGGATTAAAATAAGCGGAAGCCACTGGTGAGATGCTCGAGTCTTGTTAGCTGGAGAGGCTGATCCAAATAACGGCTGCATGCGTTCAAATAAAAAGTTTTTTTTGCACAAATAAGTTAAAATCTTTTTATAAAATAATATTTTAACATATTAACTTTAATGCGAAGCTTCCAACTGCAGCCCCGCTCAGAGGCTCTGCCTCTGTAGTCCAATCTGAGGTCTAGACACCTCAACATTCCCAATCTCGCTAAATTTGCTCTCTTTGCATGCAGTAATCAAACCCTAGCTATTTTAGGGCTTGGTTGGTTTTTTGCCGCCATCCGTTTCGAGGCCTCAAAGGGGATAAATGATCTTTGAAAGAAAAACACAAAGAGAGAGAGAAGAGAAAAGGTTTATAGAAGAACATCTGAGAAGCAAAAAAGAGCCCAAGTTAAACAGCTGGCTCTTGGCTGCTGCCTGGCGGCGGGGAAGCAGCATTCTCTATCAGATGCGGGGACTGGTGCTAACCTCTTTATAAATCCTAAACCCTAAACCCTGAACCCTACTAAATACCAGATGTGGGAAGTATCGGCAATGGGCAGGAGAAATTGGGTTTATCTTCTCCCGGTGTAAAGTGCACCCAAGGCACAACAATGAGGGAAAGGCGACAGAAGGTCACTTCTGTTTTGTCCCCTCGCTTCCGTCGGAGTTTGCTGCTTCTGCCAGCCCTTTTCCTTCTCTCCTTTGAAACCCTCAGCTGGCTGCATGCGCCCTTTTGTCATGTCTACCTCTCTTGTTTTCCCTTAGTTTGTGCTGCGGGTTGGACCAACGAGGAGCTTCTAGAAGAGAATGTAGGAGCATATGAGGCTCAGCAATCGGAAGCCCCAGCGGCCTTACCACAAAGCAGCAGCATAAATGCAAATGCTGCTGCTTCTATTGGGGCTGGTGCAGCAGCTCTGCTGCATGCGTCGCACCCTGGAGCTTCTCCTTACGGAAGTCCTTTGGAGCAGAACGAGGAGGAGAGAGAAAACCTCTTTCCTTCCACTCAAAGTGCTGAGGCTCAGCTGCAACAAATACAGCAGGAAGAAGGAGATATGGTTGCTGACGACGCCGTTGACGCACAACACCACGACTTTCCTCCGCCCTCAGCAAACCTCGTTGAAGCATATGGAGCACGAGAGGAGACACACGAGGAAACACCTGAGCACAAGTTCCCCTGGGTAAACTACCAGTGACAGCTGCTCAACGTTTTCTGTCTTTTACTGCTTTTGCTAGCTCCTTATAAATATGTTTAAAATCATAGAAAAAGATCCTTTTAAACAGACACCTACCTGCGGATTAGCAGGCGTAATTGATTCGCCCTGTTTGCAGTTAACTAGCGTTATAGCCACTTTAGCAGAAAAATAAATTTGTGCTTTTGCTGCGCGTCGTTAGGGCCCTGAGGTTCCGGTGCGCAAGTACGAAGTTTTGGAGAGACAGGCAGATATGTTCGGCTTAAAAGAGAGAGAAATAAGCTCTCTTTCTGCCTTTCAGGTAAGGTGCCGCTGCCTGCCAGCTGCACAGACGCTGGGGTTTACGTACACCTCCGCCCCACAATTTATACAGACCCTCTTTAAAAACACAAAAAATACACTTTAAAAACAAAATCAAATCCACTAATTTGCATTTCCTTCCCTGTATCAGACTGCCCATAATAAAGGCTTAGGTTTAAGGGTTTAGGGTTGAGGGTTTAGGGTTGAGGGTTTAAGGTTTAGGGTTTAGGGTTTAGGCCTTTTGTGTTTTTTGTGTTTAGGCCGCAGTGTCTCTTTTAGAGTATCTGGAAGAAGCATTCATGAGTTGGGATGTCATACTGCAGCATTCAGCGAGCAGCAAGAATCAACTATTTCCCTCTTATTTTATTCTAAACAAAAGAGAGACGGATTTAGGCCAGCATGGAAATATCGAGGAAAGAGGCAACAGAATTCTGCTGCCTGCACAAGCTGCTTTTCTTCTCTATCCGATCGTTACGCATCTTTACAAGGTGAGAAAGATAGAAAAGAGACAGACATTTTGGCTCGAGATAGCTACATTGTTTTTATTATTGGCTTGTTTTAAAAGCATTTTCTGCTAGGGTAGATTGGAGGAAAGAAGGAAATGCTAAGTGTCTCTTTGGGATGCTAAAGAAATGCTCTTATGCATACTAAGAGACAGAGAGAGACTCATAGACAAACAGAGAGACAAAGACAGAGACACACAAAGACACACACATAAATACAGACAAAGAGACAGACAGAGAGACAGACAGACAGAGAGAGAGACAGACAGACAGACAGAGAGAGAAAGAGGGACAGACAGAGAGACTGACAGAAACACAAAGAGACAGAGACATAAGCATCCCCAAAATATCTTCTTCAGCGAGTTTAAAAGAAAAGAAAAGTTTGAATAAATTTATGAATAAAAAAAGTGTTTTTCCAAGTCTATCTGTTTAAAAATGTTTCGTTATTGTTATTTTCTCTTTTTTCAGATCTTTGCCAATCAGCCTCCTTCAGTGCAACGCGCCATAGCGTCAATTGCTGCTTTTCTAAACAAAAAGCAGTTGTTGCTGGTGCCTGCTGCCGTCATCCCAATGGACGTTTACTTGAGTATAGCAGGAGACCTGCTGCCTGCTCCTGGGACTGAGGAAGAAGAAGCAAAAACAGACAAAACGAGGCAGCGCTTGTCAAGCTTGTTAAGAGGCTACACGCTGCGGGTGTTGGATGCAACCCACCCTCAGTCTCCTCTGACGGAGATAGACAGAAAATGTATTGAGCAACTGTCTGTACAGCTCAGCGATGAACTCGCAGATCCACTCGAGCCTAAGAAAGGTAATTGGCTTGACATCAGCAAGCAAAGCGCAGAGAGCCAAGGCCTCCATTTGCCAAGTAAGAACAAACACCTTTTTTTAATTTCTTTTCTTCTCTTTTTTTCTGTTATGTTATGCTATGTTGTGTTATTTTATTAATGTTATGTTATGTTCTGATGTTATTTTATTTAATTCAATTGATTTATTTTATTTTATTTTATTTTCTTCCTTTGTCTTTCTGCTTTTCTTCTTTTGCCGAAAATATTAACTTGCTCCTAAAGGGCTTTTACAAATTTTGTTTTATGGATCCTTTCTTTCAACTTGAAAAAGTATAAATAAAGATTAGTTTGGAGAAGGGCATTCGGAGGTTTTTGTTTGTCGCCAGAAGCAACTTACCAAGCGAAGAGACAAAAAGGAGACTTGTGCTTTTAATTGTTTTTAAATTGTTTTGAATTGTTTTCTCAGATCCAGATTTTTTGAATTCTCTTCAGCTAATTCAACAGGCCAGAGAGATGGCCCAAGGCCTCGCGTATCAAACGAAATTAAACAGCAAGGTGAGAAGAAAACCCAAAATCAATTTACATGCATGCAGCTAGCTGCCTCTTTGCTGCTTGTGTTTTGTTTCAATGCTTTCTGCCTCTCCAGTGTCAGCTGCTCAGTTTTCAGCATCCTCTTTGTGTGTTTTTAAAAATAAAAAATAAATACTTTTAGGAAGAAAGGCACATGCAAAGAGAGGGAGAGACAGAGAAAGAGACAGAAAGAAAGATGTATATTCTTAAAGATGTAGAGAGAAAGAGACAGCCAGGCAGAGACATGAATAATATATATTTCTGTATAAGCGCGTGTCTTTGGTAAAAAATAAAATGTAGCTTTTTATTTGTAATGTCTCGCCTCGAGAAAACTCTTTTTTTCTCTTTTTTCCACTTTTGCATTTGGTGTAGGGAATGGTCAAGGCGCATGCAGAACTCAAAGAACTTCAACAGAAAAACCAAAATGCCCAACTACCAGAACCACATGAATATTCGTCTTTCCCAACACCCGTAGCTAGCCAGGGAACAGCCATCCAAGGAACACCTAGCCTAGGAGCAGCTAGCCTGCGAACAGCTAGCCTAGGAGCAGCTAGCCAAAGAACACCTAGCCTAGGAGCAGCTAGCCAAGGAACACCTAGCATAAGAGCAGCTAGCCAAGGAACACCTAGCATAGGAGCAGCTAGCCAAGGGTCAGCTAGTCTGCGAACAGCTAGCCAAGGAGCAGCTAGCCAAGAAACAGCTAGCCAAGAAGCAGCTTGGCTTCGTGATGCCGAAGCGGAAGAAGAAAAAGAGGAGGTAAGCAAACTTTGCACATTTCTCTAGACTTGAGTAAACATTTTTTATATAAATAGATGCGGAGACAAAAATAATTATAAAGATAAAAACACATGAGTCGATTGGTAAATGCAGTGTATGTGCAACTGAGAAAACATACCATGTATAGATACCACATTAATAATAAAGATATCTGCAAATGGCTAAAACAAAGTTCCTTTTTAAAAAAGCATTTAATCATTTTATACTTGTCCTGGTGTGCATACAGAGTTACGAAGGGGGGCCAGGCGAGCCTGAAGAACAAAAAGGTTTAGCAGCAGAAGAAAAAGAAGCAATGCGTGAGGAGGAAGAGGAAGAGGGAGAACGGCCAGACAGCAGCGGCAGAGAAACAGCAGCAAAGGTTTGCTCTTTCTTCCAACATTGCAAATGGGGTGTATAGACATCTTTGCCAAATATGGAAGTAAAACTTGAAACGCGAAAATAACTTAATTTTGTACTAGCTCACCAAATGCATTTAAAACTGTAACAAAACAAAATTTTGCGCTGTCTTTCAGGAAGAGTCTTCGCTGGGCAAGTCGATGCATTCAGCAACTGCATTTTCTCCTTCTATTCAGGAAAAAGAAGAAGAAAAGAAGGGGGAGGAAAAGGGAGAGACGCCAGGTGTATCGACAGGTGAAGATGAACAAAAAAAAAAGGCCGAACACGATGAGGAAGCAGAGGAAGAGCGAGAATCAGACACTCTAATCAAAAAGGTAACAAACCCTAAATCCTAAACCCTAAACCCTAAACACTAAAACCCGATGAAAACCAGCCTCTCAGATTATTGAGAGCTTACCTCTATGTCAAGTTTGCATCACAATAAAACACCAGTTTTTTTGCTGTTTCTGTTTGTTTTCAGGAAGATGAGAAAAGTGAAAAAGAAAAAAAATCCCTCAGCATGGGCGGTGCGATGAGAGTAGCTGCGACCGTCTCCGCACTAAAACGGGCAAAGAGGAAAAAGCAAAAGTCCAAAAAGCCAACCAAAAAGAAGAAAAATAAACACGAAAAAAAGGAAGAGGAGAGTGAAACAAAAGAGACCATTGAAACAAAAGAATCAGAAATTGAAAAGGGATTACAAGAAGAGGAAAAGGAAGAACAGGAAGAGGAAAAAAAACCTGAAAAAACTGCCGAGACACCCGAAGAGCCCAAAGAGGCAAAAGAAGAAGAAAAGAAAGAAGAGGCAAAGGAGGAAAAAGCTGAAGAGACACACGAGCCCACAGAGACACCACAAAAGGCAATTGAAGGGGATGAAGGGAAAAGGCAAGAAGAGCAGGAGGCGGAACAGCTAATTAACGAAGTAATTAATTTTTTTGGAAATACATACACTTGAACCCACAACCTCATCTATGTACGCACGCTTCCAGAAAAACAATCTTTAGGTACACATATTGTGTCTTTATAAAACTATTCTTTTGTCTCTCTACGCGCTTCACAGACAACCAAAAAAGGCCACTCTATTAGAGGAATTTCAAAAGTCGCAGCTGCCGTTTCTGCTTTCAAACGACCGCTTAAAAGACATCTCAAAGAGAAAACACCAAGCAAGGCTTTTCCTGAAACTCCTGTAGAAACATCAGAGTTAAAAGAAGCTTTAAAGGAAGAGGAGGAGGAAGAAAAGGAAGCTGAAACAGAAGAGCCGCCCAAAACAAGCAGCGAAAAAGCAGCCGAAGAGACAGAAGAACGCAAATCAGAGGCAGTAAGCAAACAGGTAAAACTTCAAAAAAGAAAAATCTATTTAAAACAGAAAGTACACAATTCCAGCCAAATAACAATACTGTATGCAAACATTAAAGAGACGCTTTGTTGCTTTTAATGTGAAGTCTGGATCATGGAATTTCTGCCATTCTGCGGATCCTGCAGGAAACGAAAACAACTTCCAAATTGGCTGCCGCAGCAAAAGTTGCAGCCGCAGCGTCTGCATTTAAACGCCCGTTAAAAAGAGCTCTTTCCAAAACGAAAAAGGAAGAGGTTTCTGGTGCCGATGCTGCTGAAAGCAAAACAGCAAAGGAAAGTGCGAAAGAGGAGGAAGCAAAAGAAAAAGGCAGCGAAGCCAAAGAGACCATCCAGGAAAAAGTACGAATTTTTAACCCACGCAAATACACTGGGATATACCCTCATAGAGCGTTTCAGTTTATTTTAGTGTTTCCTCAATTCTTTAGAAAGTGACGTTTCCATAGAGACGCTTGAGAGTCTTTGAAAGTTGGAGTTCAGGGTTTTAGCACATCTGATGTCTATTGGGTTTTTATCAGAAACCTGAGGAAAAAGAGGAACAGAAAGAAAATAAAAAGAGAAGAAAAGACAAGAAACGTTGCCGAGATGTTAAATCGCTGTCTCATGACCAAGTAAGCTTCCTGTAAAGTTTTTGCAGTTTCACCAGGTGTACGTACACCTGAATGAACAGTCGACGACAAAAACTGATAGTTATGCAGAATATGCCGATGTTTCTGTTGAATGCGTTGCTTTTCACCATGTGCTTTTTGACAAACAACACGGAAATGCTAATTTTGTTTGAAAATCCTGTGTATTTGTCTCTACTTCCACATGCACTTGGTAAGCTGCACAAACACCGCAGACTCGAGAAACTCCATTATTTTTGCGTGCTTGCCGTACCACGCAGGAAACCATGTTTGTTAAAAATCTGCAACAATTTGCAGACGAGTTTCTTTCTGCTTCCAAAGCTGCCCAGCCTCACTTAATTAAAAGAGCAGCCGCAGCAGTGAGAGAAACAGAAATGAGAGAAAGAGGAAGCGCATGGATGGACAGTTACGACAGCCTTTTGAATAAAATAAAAGAAAACAAAAATCATGCACAATTCGCGGAAAAGATAAGGGAATATCGTAAGGAACAAAACTTCAAAAAATATTTAATTATTTAAAGTCCTGCTACATACAACTTGAACCCTCAACTAGGAGCCTAGGAGGTAGAAACTTGGGTTTTCATCAAACACACGGTCTTGTGTATAGAGTTCCCATCTATACATCTGCGGGGCTGCATGCGCTTTGTCTATTTTGTGTGTTTGTGCGCTGTCAAAGTGGTAGAAACAAACAAAATCGAGGTGAAGCTTTTGCAGCTTTCTGAAAAATATGCAAAAAACCACCCGATGGATTGGCGCTGGAAATTAAGAAAAGAAAAAGCAACAAAAGAACCATCTGCGAAAAAGTCAAAGAAAAAACAGAAAAAGAAAGGCTCTTCTTTTCTCTTCTTATCAACGGCAGGTTTTGCCTCTTTTGTTTCTCAAAAGTCATTGAGAAAGCAGCAAAAAGAAATGGCAGCCGAAGCAGCACAGCTCCTCCTGCAAATAGCAGAGAGAACTCTCATGGGAGTTAAAAGTTTGCGGAAATGGGCTGAATGCTGCAATCAAAACAAACAGGCAAAAGGAGCAGGACAAGAGAGTTGGGGAGGAGACCCGAATGTCACAGGCTCCCTAGACACCCGACTTTTACAGCAAGCAATTAAAATAATTTCAAAAAGTACGATAAAATAAAGGCTTCAGTAAAATCAAAATTTACCCTAGATTTTAGGGTTTAGGGTTTAGGGTTTAGGGTTTACGGGACTGAGGTGGATTGCTTGCTTTTGCTGTTTTTCTGTGCGTACAGCTGAAGGCAAGAAAAAGCAGGAAAACAAAAACGTGTTTCTGGACAGATTAAAAGTACGCATGTGCTGTTGCATTTAAACGCTCATCAGACTTCAAGCTAGTGTTTAGGGTTTAGGGTTTAGGGTTTAGGATTTAGGGTCCATGCGCAGCTCTTCCTGTTGCGTCTTTACGGGTTTTTTCAGAATTGCATTTCGAATGACATAAAGGTTTTCCAGGGTAACTCTAAACCCTAAACCCTAAACCACGAGTGCAAGTGGTTGTAAAACCTTCTAAACCCTTATTATTAAACACTTGAGCGTGTTTTTATCCGCAGAATCAAAGAAGAAATCGCCTGCTCGAGAAGCTTTTCCTGAGGGCGAGCAGCAACAAAATAAAAATAACTAAAAAATAAAAACACAAAAATACAATGTGGACTTGCATGCACACTTTTGTTAGCTAGTTTTGTTTAGTTTAGTTTGTTTAGCTGCGGCTTTTTGAACATTCAATCGTAATGCGTATTTGTCTTCTTACACGAAAGTTCTTACATAGATAACTACCCTAAAAGCATACTTTTTTCTTTTTGTATATATATATATATGTGCGTGTGTATATCCCAAAAGAAAAGTGTTTTAAATATATATATATGTATATATAAAGCGTATCGATAAACAAATGTATTTGTATGTTTTTCTCTTTGTCAGATTTTGCAAGGGCGAGTCAATGCCTTGTAGCAAACGGATTTTTGAAGCTTTCTTTCAAAGACCGAGAAGACGTTTTTGCTGCTGCATCTGGCATGCAGCCTGTCTCTTTAATTGACATTAAAAGCGAGGAAAATAATAAAAAAAAAATCAGCTCCAGGTACACTGCAATGCTTCAGCTGCACAATTTTACGGCAATTAAAAAAAAGCATAAACACAAGAAGAAAACACCAAAAACAGAGAATTATAACGACGTTGTTTTTTCACTTCGGCAAAGAGGTGAAATTCAATATTTTTAATTGTCGATTTAAATCCCATACTGTATACTCATACCTATCAATATGTAAATACATACACACACATATATATATAAATATATATATATATATATGTTTATACGTTTACGTGTTTTTATATTTATATGTTTATATCTATGTATTGATTTGTGTCGGGATGTTTATTTTTTCACGAGAAAGTAAAGTATGTATTGCGCTTTGCTTTTTTGTTTATTTTTTTCAGTGGCACTCGAAGAAGTGTTTGCATACACTCATTTGATTGGCGGCATTTACGTCTCCTCGTCTGTCTCCTCGTCTGTCTCCTCCGTGCGCGAGAAACAACTCCATCACCTAGAGCAAGCATTCACGGCGTTAGAAAAAGCAAACGGAGAAAAGGAAAAGAAAAAGCAGGCAAAGACACTTGCTGAAAAGGCTATTGCTGCTACTGCCTTTCCTCCCCATCAGTTTCTTTGGGCGTTGTACGGAGGTGAGCCTTCTAAGCATGCAAAAATAAACATAAATAAACTTCCTTGTGTACACTGTGTAACTTGAGAAGGGAAAATAAAAACATACAATGCCGAATTACACGGTTAAGCTAGGGGTGGGTGCATGCGTGTATACAACTGAAGATATATATAAATATATGAATTAATAAATACGTACATGTATATATATATATATATAT
>NPHX01000380.1:0-76810 GCA_002271815.1 Eimeria falciformis
TTTAAAGCCACCTATTTCACGTCCTTCCCACATATATACCAACTACAATACAAACCTGTTCACTATGTATCAATTATTGGAAGCAAGAACTGAGTGTCTCATATCTACTTGAGTAACAAAAATTTATGTGCTTGGCTTCACAGGGGGCAGAACATGTACCCCATTGAGGCGCGGTAGCTGACATATCCAATAAACGGAAGTGCTGCAAACGGCCCGCATCATCCGTCGACTTTCTTTTGTGGAGATGTATTCACGCTTGTGATGGCGTTAGTCATAGCCAGACCGCATTCCATTATACCACAGAACTACCATGAGGATAGCAACTATCGTGGCTCACAGTGCAATTCGGTGGTCCTTCATCCGAGAGCCTTCGTCCCGACGATGCATTAGATCGGCTTAGCCGAATATTTCGGTAGCATTTTATGATCACGAAGGCAACGGCCAGAGCTGCTATCAACGCCATAAAAACGGCCAAACCCCGATCATGTCTTGGGTGTTTTCTCTGCCAAGCAGCCCCCCCATTAATAAAAACGCTTGGTGTGTTGATTTCCTCACGTAGCACATTGTTACTTGTGCTGGAAGGGAGAGCGTTTGCCCCCATGGTGAAAACCGAGGTTCAAGGGTTGAAGAGGACGCAGTAACTGGTCCAAGTGGAGCAAACGTGAAGGAGGCGGTACTAAAGCAGCCTATCAGACAGATTTGATTTATTTTAAAGTAAAAGACGACGTCTCAATGAGTGTAATGTTCAGAAAGACCAGGCACCGTATCATCTAGGCCAACATGCATATGGAAGAGTTTAAGGTGCTCGAAGTGTGTGGAAGATAGCTACACGTATTTCAAATCCCATTGATTCTGTTCATGAGTGATGGATTTAAACCCCGAAATTTCCTTGCTACTCCGCTGACTGCTTGCTCTAGTTTCTCGTCTTTTCAGCTGGACCTTAATCGAGGGTGTAACGCCCTAACTCGTGTTTTATGCAGGAGCGGTTTCGCACCTTAAAGATAGTAGTTTCCGGTCCATAAGTCTACTCGATAATCTGCCCTTTGCCATAGCTCAGACTGAAGGCTAGCCTCAAGCCTGTGGTGCTTGATGCGTGAGGCAGCTTGGGTGGGCCAACGCTGCTCTGGCATCCTTTAGCTAACTGCTGCCAGCTACTGCTGCTCTATTCAATCTTGCAGATGGACCAATATTTAAGTTTTTGGCTGCATATCACTAACTCTCAGTTTAGCGTGCAACCGACACCACTGGGCCTACAAATTACACCAACACTGTAACGGTCTTTCTTTGGGTTTTGTTTGAAACCCACAATACTAATACGAAACAATAACTTAAAAATAGTTAGTCCCCAAAGAAGTCGGTTCTTCCAGGCTTGACTCTTTGAGACCATGCCGATCTCAGCAAGCGTCAAGGGGATGCGGCCAAGGTGCACTTAGCCTGAAACTTCCGCAAGCATCCCATCTGATGGCCTGGTCTACTGCTCCTCGTACGCAGGAAGCCTGACCATCCCACTATAAATAACTTATGGCAGGACTCAGGGAAATTATGAGTTTTAGCAAACAGCCAAACACTGCAGTACAAGACGCACGCATCCACATGCCACAAAACCAATTCGGGATCCCCACGCAAGCAGCTCTGTCTTCAAGAATCAAATCTATTTTAATGACCAATTAACTGCTTCTTTCAAGGTCTGAAAAGGGAGAGTCTTCTCCTGTAGTTCAGCTTGTAACTCTGCTGAGGTTGGCAGTGTATTGTTGTCTTTACTACCTTTCTAAGTCGCATTTCTGTTGTTAGCTTCACTTCTCAAGTTGAGTCTAGCTCCCGTTGAACTGAGACCTCAGCCTCGGTTACTTGATGTAATCAGGCTTTTAGGTCAGATACCCACAGCATCTTTTGATAAAGTTCGCATGGAGCGGCTGCTGCAGTATCCCTTGGCTGTATCAGCTGGCTCTTGCTATGTTTTATGTTTGCAGTTGTATCATGTGCCTCTGTTAGAGAACCCTGTAAGGTTAGGTGAGTTCTGTTTTCCTGAACATGCCCTTGTTCTGGGTCCTACAGTTGTCTTATGGAGTCACGAAGATCCTGTTGAGCCCAATTCCTGAGCCTCTTAGGGTTTGCACGGGTAGCTGGCAGCTCGTCTCGTAGACCTATTAGTTGTTCTGTAGCGTGGGCATACAATGTTCGATATGCCACTTCTTTCTTTACTGCACGTTGCCTTGCCTCCCGTGTTGTTGCGATCTGGCAATTTGGGGCATGTAGGCATTTGAAGGTGGTGATGCAAAGAGCCTGGGCAGAATCTGTCTCATCACGACACTACAGATTCCACAAGGTGGTTGTTTCGGTCCCAAACAAAAGCCGGAGCAAACAGATCAACCAAGAAACACCGAGAGCGACAACAGTTGCCACTCCAGTGCCATATTGCTGCCCCTGTTTGGAATATTAGTTCTCTTGTTGACAATCTTCGTAAACCCCTTTTGTGTGCCGCACTTCAGGGCTAGAAAACTAGTTCGTTGGTAGTTGGGACGTTATCCCAAACCAAATCAAGGGGGGCGCTCAATTGGCTCGCGTAGCACCAAAGCTGGAAGTGCCAGTATTTCTCAGACGGGTTTGAGTCAAAAGTTTGAAGGTGAGGAACAGTTTTAAACTGTCAATTTGGCTGGAACGAACGTTAGAGATTTTAACAATCAAAAATAGCTAATTAGAGCGGAAACCGCTCCCCCTTGAGGTAGGTGCAACTTGCAGCTACAGGAAATCCAACAGAATCTGTTCCTGTACTAGATGTTTCTGACCCGTTTGACAAAAGACAAAAAAGTGTACTTCTGAATCAGTGCCCTTTTCGGCTAACAGATGCCCTTCGCCTCTCATCAACACAAAACGCAAAGCAGTGCTGCTACTACGTACGACACTGCAACTTGCCTTCAAAAACAGAAAGACCCAAACGGAGGCGCTATTCTACAAATACTGCTTGTGAGAAGGCGACCACTTCACAATACTACAAAGCCTCTTCCTGGCAATCCGCTCTCTTTTGTTGAACACCAGATCTTAAACTAGTGTTCTATGAATTGAACACGCTGTGAACCCCAATGCATCTGCCGCTGTTTGCGTGTCTGCATGTGTCTGTTTCTGAATGTCTGCTGAACTGTCTAGCTCTTTCAGCGTTTTTCTTTCAATTTCGTGCAATCCCTTCCCTAATCCTAGGCCCTAATCCCTCGATGCTTCATGCCTATAATGCTAAGGCAGTTCAAGAGAAACGCTGTTGCAGTACAGCAGAGCGTTGTGGTGCGCATACACCTCAGGCTTCGCCAGGAATAACCTCCGTGAAATGAAACACTTTGTCTGCGTCTTGCCACCCTACGAGTGTTCCGCAGCCTTCGCAAAACACCGCGTAAATAGCATGTGTGTCTTCTTGGTCATGCTGTTGCTGCGGGTCAGAAAAAGGGATATCTGTGGAGAGACATCTGGCAATATGCTGCACAAGGGGCAGCTCGCCTGCATCCCTCGTTTGCTGCTGCTTCTGCTGCTGCACTGGCTGCTGATGCTGTTGCTCCTGCGGCTGCAGCACCTGTTGCTGCTGCAGCGCTTGCTGCTGCTGCAGTGGTCGGGTAGCCACGTGGAAAGCAGTGACCGCCCTGAAAAGGCCTCGAGAAAACTCACACCTAAAAGCGCAACACATCGGCACAAGCCCGAAGCTCTCAAAACCAAAACTTAAGAAGGGGTAATTCCGGCATCGCGGCCGTAACATCTGGGGATTAGGCACAAAAACTGCGATCGCAGCAGCAGAAACACCATCACGGGCAACAGCAACAGCAGCTGAAGCAGTACAGGCAGCAGCTGCTGCTGTGCCAGCAGCGGCGACACTACATAGAACGCAAGCAGAAATGATCGACAACACCCGCGACAACAAAGTAACAACGGCCGCATCAACACGCCCAGATGTTGTACTTGCCGTTGGCATTGATAACATATGGGAAGGAAGCATCCTGGGCAAGACAGGACTGCGTCTGTCTCTCCTCCCCCAACCCTCAGTTCCCTCCTAACCCAAGCGGAATCTCTCTCGTCCAGAGAATCATCATATAAAAACCCAAAAGCCGCAGTTTTGCTTTTTACTGCTTCCCCGCCGTCGCTCTCGGCGCCTTCTGCATCCTGAGGTGGACAAACACCCGAAACCGCGCATGCTTTCTCCAATTCCTGCCCCACTTCTGGTTGCAGAGACATAAGCAGGCGGGGCCTTGAAGGATTCAAAAGCGTTTTTCTTTTAGGGGCAACTCCATGCGTCTGTGCGGTGCTGTTGCTGCTGTTGTGTTCGACGGTTCCTGCTGAGGAGCATAGTGAGACAGTTGACAGTTGTGCTAATACCGCTGGAGCAGCAGCCAACGGCAGATCCTTGGATGGTCCCAACATGCGTCGCTCTCGCATATAGGCAGCAAGGTCTCTCATCACCGACCCAGAAGCAAACACCTGGAGGCGCTCGTTGCTGCTTTTGTGGCTGCTGGTGCTGCTGCATGTGGTGTCTTCTTCCATAAACTCCCTAAGGGAAGGATTGCGTGAATGGGAGGGTCTGGGGGGCCCCGAAGGGACACCCAAGGGAGACCCCTTTTCCATAAAAGTGATTTCAGCTTTTACTTCCCTCAATGTACAGCTTTTGAAATTGGACTCCCCAATCCCTAAACCTTAAACCTTAAACCATATGTCAAGGGTATCAGCATGAGCATTCTGTATTTAAAATGTTTTCCATCTTCAGAAAAGAACGGAAAACTGCTGAACGGGTTGGAGGGGCCCACCCCTGGTTTGTGGTGCCGCTGGTTCTCACATGGCTCTCTGTGTGGATGAGCACCAAAACATTCTTCTCCCTATTATACCGCCCTTAAATTTCAAACCATTTACTTTGCGCTTCTATACACTAAACACTTAACTATAAAGGTTTCGTTATTTCCAAGGACAACTCTCGTGCTGTTGTGGGGAACTCGACTTCATGGAACTAGTCTCGAATTATTGCTTGGCCTGCACATCAGCAGCAGCATCACCAGGGAATAGGGGTATATGGCAACAGAGGCATTGTTGCAGGCGCTACACTGCACACCTAGGAATCTTCCTCAGGCTGCTCCAGCAGCACCAGCATCCCCAGCAGCGCCGGCACCATGAACAACAGTAGCAGCGGCAGAATGAACATTTGTGGCAGCATCTCGGAGTATTTGCTGCAGATCCATGCTGCTGCGCCGTCGCTGCACCCTGTGCCTTGTGGGTCCTTCTTCACATCCCGGACTACTGTAAGAGACCTGACAGAGTGCAGTGGCAGCTGTAGCAGCAGCAGAAGCAGCATGGCAAGAGATCTCTTTGCAGCAGTGACGCAGCGCGAGGCAGAAAGAGACAGGAAGGCATTCAGGGCTTTTGCTAGAAACTTCCATAAAGCAGCAGCAGGGCATCTTGCTGCAGCAAACACCTGCAGTGTCTGCGCAGCTACCTACGACCAGCAGCTACAGCAGCAACAGGATGACCACGAAGAGTGGGGCCTTTGCCTTTTGCCGCATCTAGACCCACTACAGCAAGTAAAATCGTTTACCCTCCCGCAAGTACGCCGTGTTGCTATTTGCACTCCTGCTGTAACTGCACTTATGCTTCCCCTTAGTGCTCTTGCTACTGAGGCAGCGAGCGCTTCGGTACGGCAGCATCCATGTGATTTCTTACATCTTCTGTGTGTTATTTTCGCTCTTTTGCTGCTGCTGCAGGTCGTATGCGGCAGGTGTCTTGGAGTGCTGCGGCTCTCCAGGCTGCTTACAGCAGCAACCACAAGTGTGGCTGGGAACCCCGTTGCCCAAGCGAGCTGCCACGATTCACTGGCAAATGCTCTTGCTCACTTTATTAATGTCAATTCTAGAGAAACAGGCCCACAGGGGCCATTGCGTTGCTGCCACGACGATAGCACCAGCAAGAAACAGCAGCAAGCAGCAGCACCACAAAGCAACACATTCAGGGATCTCCCATGTGATGCGCAGCGACGGGCTCTTGACGTCTCGCTTGCTGCTGCTTTTTCCACTCAGCTCCTTGCCAAGTAACTCTTAATCTTGAACCTTAAGTTTCAACAGTTAAAAGGCAACTGTCATTTGGTTTTTTTCTGCTGTGGGACGCCCGCTTGTCTTCTGCAGGGAAGTGGCATGGACGCTGAGAGGCCCTGCAGAGTCGCTGCAAGAGCTTTTGGGGGCTCTAACGATTTGTTCTGCTGCTGCCACGACAGATTCACCAAAGCCAAAAGACGCGGGCTTGAGGCAGATCAAAGGCGAACTAGTAGACGCTCCACAGCAGCGCATCGTCAAAAAGGAACAGCAGCAGCAAAAGCCGCGGCAGCAGGAACAGCACCAGAGAGAAAAGCTGGGCAGCCGCAGCAAAAGTACCAAGAAGAAGAGTTCCGCTGTTCAAGCTGCTATTTCCAGAAAGTCGCCCAAGTTACTCTCTAAGCGGAAGATCCCCTGCCCTGCTGGCCCCTCCAAGCAGCAGCAACTGGTGCAGCAGCTCCCGAAGTAGAAACGGCACAAGCAGGGAGAGGACGGCAAGAAAGCAACTTCAGTTTAAGATCTTGTCCTGGGGAAGCAAGTGCATTGGGCTCTTCCCCTTCGTGTCCTCAAGCTTTCTTTTGGGGTTCCTAAAGGGCCCCTAAGCGTGTCAACCTTAAGCGGCGCATAACTCTGTTTTTGATTAATGAACGCGCATGCATCGAAATAAGAAGCGAATTCGCGTGGTTCCAGGCGTGCGAAAAGCTTCAGGCAGGCAGCTTTTTACGGAAGCAGTTCTAGAGAGGACAGATTGGTCTCTTCACAGATACAGAACCCCAGTACAAAAACAGACGTCCCCACAGAACCGACAGCCAGTCACCTGTGCAATATACGAGGAGATAATAAACGCAGCGCCTAAGCGAGGCTGATTGTTGCCACGAAGACTTCATGAGTCTGTAGCTGAATGGGGAAGGAAGCAGTTCAATGCAACCAGCCGCTCTACAGTGCCATTTTGGGCGACTAGCGTGTGGATGTTTGCCTGTTGCCCCTCTTGGGGATTACAAAGAGTGTTCCCCACTTTTCGGAAACCCAGTTCGCTATTATTACTCAGTTCGCTCCGTGGAACTGGGAACGCCGGCAGGCTGCAGGCAGGCCAAAGGTGCAGCTCAGGTCGTTGTTCCACGGGCTAGGTGGTTCAAGTTATATACACACGACAAATAATGACTAAACAAAGCAAGAACGTGAACAAAAAAGGAACAAAAACATAAAGAATCAGAAAAACGCGATGCTGTGGCAAGAAACACCCGCGTGCTTGGCGGCGGGAACAGCGGGACATCCTCATTTTTCTGTATCCTCGGTACCAGGGTTCGAGGCAGTGCCAACAGGCGAGAACCCAGCAGGCAGACTACGAACGATCGCATTGCGAACTGAAACTATGTTCCTACATCCTCCAAGCATGTAGAAAAATAAATAAATAAGTAAATAGGCTTATTAGAGGCGCAGATATTCCAGGCTAACCAACGCGCCGCAAACAGAAAAGTAGCACATTTTTTGCCGTAAGTCACTGCCCATCGGCATATCGCTACCTTGACTAGAGACTTGGGTCCGGCTAGGGCTGCGGAGGCAAGGAAATCCTAGATCATCCCTGAAGGAAGCTCAATAAATCAAAAGCGAACAGCCCTCCTCCCAAACCAAAGCAAGGCGCATATTATCTTATTATTTAACAACGCGGTATATCTTGTTGTTGTTCGTATGGGTTGGCTTCTGGGCGCCGACACCGCAAACATAAAGAATCACAAGCACAACGCACTCTAAGTAAAATAACAAGAAAGGGATCCTGCGTCGTTGGAGATACTCATATTGGTGTAAAAGTTCTTAAGACAGAACTCTGCGTACGACTTAAAAGTTTCCACAGGGGATTGGGGATTATATCCTTAGGCTGTAAAGGGTTAAAGAAGAATGGGGGCCCTGTGGGGCCCTCATGGCCTTAGAGGGTTCCCAATGATACAGCATGATCAAACATAAAGCTATCTAAAATTCATTATCTGGTTATTTCAGCCATGGAGTTAAATATTCAATTTTTTAACGGTCAGGGTTTAGCGTATAGTATTCTATAGGTGCCCAGGAGCGCCCAGCGTCACCTTCGTAAACTTCGGAATAAGGATCCACGGCATCGCAGTCCTTCGATTGGGTGTAGTTCATAAGCTGTTGTTTATTTTCTTTATTTTGTTGCCTGCACGAAAATGCATATGTTTGGTTTTTTTCTTTGCTTCTAATCCTTAAGAGAATTTCCTTTCTTGCTCCTCCTTACTGGTCGCCACCCCACAGCACCGCTGTACATAGCGGGATATCGAGGGTCTCGTTCTTCGTGTTCATTTTTTCTCCAGGTTTTGGTCTTTTTATTTTTTTGTTTATCTGCAATGGCGAAAAAGCTTAAAAAGGATCAGAGGGGGCAAGGGGCGCAATACAGCACAAGGGCCAGGGCCCTCCGAAAGCTCCAGGTACTTCTTCACTATGCCCTACAAAGCCCCTGCCAGGTGCTCCCTAAGGGCGTTCTGGTTTCTGACTAGGTACTGAGTCCCCTGCGGGGTTTTTATTAGAGTTTTGTTGCGGGCTTCAAACAGAACGACTTCGGGGCATGCTGGAGCTTCACAGTGGCATTGTGGCAAGCTTGGGGGCCCGTAAGTGGGCCCTGTCTACTCTCTATACATTGTGACCGTTTCTTTTATTGAGGCTGTCACTCGGAGATTGAGGCTGTCACTTGAAGATCATGAACCCGGATTTCAGATAGCTGCTCTTGTGCAGCAGAACGCACCCATCCCCAGCGCTTAGCGAGGGGCTTTTATGCACTGAAAAACATGCGTCTACATGCTAACCCATGCCCACGGGCTTGTTTGTAATTATGTACGCGCCGGCACGTGCGCTTATATATTTCTATTTATGCGCTCTCTAATGGGTTTTGCGTTGGTGGTATTGTTCTTTTTGGTCTTTGTTCAGTTGTCTTTGGCAGACTTTCGGCGTCTGTGCATTTTAAAGGGCATTTATCCAAGAGACCCGAAGAAGAAAAGATACGGAAAGGATCAGGTGTATTATCACAAGAAGGACTTGCTGCATTTGGCAGCAGACAGGCCGCTCCTCTCTTGTCTATGGGAGATAAAAGCAACCAACAAGAAGATCAGAAAGCATATAGGGAGAAAGGAGCACAAGGATGCAAAGAGACGCCTTAGGGCAAAGCCTAGGCTGCCATTACAACACATAATAAGGCAGAAATTTCCGTCTTTAGTTGATGCGATCGAAGACCTTGATGATTGCCTTTGCACTACTTTTCTCATCGCTGGTATGCTGCTGTTGCTGCTGCTGTTATTGCTGCTGCTCCTGCTGCTGTTGCTGTTTAGAGATCGCTGCTGCTTTTTCCAGGGTTTTTCCCCGTTACCCTTGCGGCTTCACTAAATCCTATCGGTGAATCTGAGTGGTGGAGTTGTACGGCGTGTCCCGCTTGCTGTTGCTGCACTGCGCTGCTGCTGTTTATACATGGCCTGCTGCTGCTTCTAACCCATAAAATGGTGCTGCTCCCGCGTGTCTCTCCTGCGCAGGCCTGCCCTCGAACAAAGCCCGGGGTCTCCCACCAGAGCGTTCACTGCAGTCAGTGCAGCTTTCCGACCAGTTTCTTCTGCTCGTGTCCCACATCAGGGCATTAAGAAAGGCATTTATGTCCATTAAAGGCTTTTTCTTCCAAGCAGAAATCCTGGGACGGCAGGTCACTTGGTTGATACCGCATGCGTTTGCACAGGTACGGCATGCTGCTGCAGTTGCTGCTGCTGCTCCCGCTGCTGCTTCTCTTGCTGCGGCTGGCGTAGGAAGTTTGTCATTGCAGCTATTGTTGTTGCCGTTGCTGTTCCTGCTGCCGCTCCTGTGTTGGCGCTTATTCTGGTTTCAAGCGTATTCCCTGCCACATTCCTCACCCTCATTTGCCTGCTGGTACTGCTCCTGGTGATACTGTTGCTGCGGATGCTCTTGTTGCTGCTGTGGCGTAATTTCTGTCTCTCCGTATCCGTTCCTCTGCCTCAGACTGTCCCTGATGAAGTGGACTGTCGCATTTTGGAAACGTTTTCTCTTCTTTACTCTTCGTCTCTTCGCCTGATTCTATTCAAACTTTATAAGCTTGAGGGCCTGCTGTATCCTCCAGTTGTACCCAAGAAGGCGCTCCCTGCTGCTGCTGCCTCGCCGCATCTGCTTTGCCATAAAATGCAGCAAGCCGTTAGTTCTTTTCACTTACTAAAAGCTACAAAGGCTCCGGCTGCTGCTACTGTACTAGCAGCGCCAGCGCCAGCAGCAAGTCCGAAAACGATGAAGCAGAAAGATAACAGCAGAGAGAAGCTTGAGGATGCCACTAGTGCAGGAGGCAGCAGCACAGAAGGGGAGACAGACACAGACGGTCAGGAGGAGACACAAGGAGCAACGGAGGCAGGGCTGTGTGAAGGAGATGAGGACGAAGGAGCTGAAGAGACACCTAAGAAAAGAAACGCGCCAGCCAAGAAGCAAAGCACCGTGCCAGAGGAAGGTGATGCAGAAGAGGATGAGGAGCCCGAGGCTGAGGAAGACGAGGAAACAGACGGAGAGGGAAAAGAGGACGAGGGAGACGAAGATACAGAGAGAGTGGAAAGTGAGGAGGATGGAAAGTCGGAGGCAGAAGACGAGGAAGAGGCAGGGGAGGCAGCAGAAGCGCTAGCGGTGAGATAACTGCGTCTCGTGTTTGCGGTTTCTTGCTAGGATTGATGCATGCTGTGACGCCCGCTCTTGTTGCACATGGCATGGATGCTGCAGCTGCTGCCGCTGCGCTGCAGGACCAAGAGTTACAATCGGTGAAAGGGTGCGGCGTGGTGGAGCATTCTGTGCAGTACCTGTTTGACGGACTCTTCTTCTTCCTCTGCAGGTCGACCTTGCCGTAGCTGCTCTTGCTGGTTGTCCCTGCTGTTATTGCTGCTTTGGCTACCCACATTCGTGCACAGAACAGCATTTGCAGCGGCAGTACTGCTGTTTGGAAGCCGTTGTTCTTCCTGCCGGTGCATTATTTGCTTTTCCCGCTGCTGCTACCGCTGCAGGGAAACGCCGCTTCTGCCGCTATCGTTTGTTATCCGAAGCTGCGGAGGCCGCCTAGGGTGGCAAGCAAGCGACTCCCCCGTTGAGATAACAGACAGCAGCATCACTCACCAAGTGGTTGACAGACCTGCTGAAGGTTAGGGCTTAGGTTTTATTGCTTTTTGTAAAGGGTGCTCTCGAACGTCTTCTCTCCTATGCTTTTTGTCTCCTCCCGCTCCCATTCTGTTCAGGTGCACTTTTTCTCTGTTCTCGTCTGTCCTCCGTGTCGCTTTGCTACAGCTGTATTTCGCGGTGGGGAGGGCTCGGAGCAGCGGGAATACGTGCAGCCTCAGTGGGTGTTTGACTGTCTCAACGCCGGAATCCTTCTGCCTACAGAAGATTACGGACCAGGGAAAACCCTGCCTCCGCATCTCTCTCCTTTTGTTGTGAGACACGTCCTATGCGTGCTGCTGCAGCAATTGCTGCAGTAGCACTGGCTGAGGAAGCATTTAGTCGGAATGCGTGCTGATTTTTATTCTCTTTTGCTTTATCTCGTGAGATTTTTTTTTTATGTCTTGGTTTGGTGTATAGCGGCCTCTTTTCGTATGTGTTGCTGCTACTTGTCAGGATGATGAGGCAGAGGGGTACATCCCCCACCAAAGGGAAGTTGTAGCAAAACTACAGAAGTCACACAAAGAAGCACAGGGAGAAAAGGCAGAAGGAGAGGAGTCGGATCAAGATGGTGCGGCAGCAGCAATAGTAACAGCAGCAGTGGTAGAAGCAGCAACAGCAAGAGGTGCGTCAACAACAGTAGTATATGGATATGCTTTTGGGCTTCGGGTGTATGTTCAGGTCACATTGAAGATCCTGAGGCCTTATGGCGTCGCGAGAGAGAAGCTGACGTTGAAGCTGAGGCTAAGGCAAGAAGCAGCAGCAATAGCAGCAGCGGTTTAGATGATGCTGTGCCCAATGGAACAAGCCTATCCTTGCTCTTTGTCTCTCTGTATTAATATGTATCTTCATGTCTCAGCGCAGCCTTGTGCATATCTGCCTATGTATGTTTCCGTCTGTTTGTGTGTCTACCACCTGGGTTGTACATCTTCTGTGGTGTTTCTTTGCAGGGGAGCAGTAGGAGCAGCAGCAGCGCTGCAGCAGAAACTGTGCTTCCTCGAAAGTCGTAAGCGTCCCGCTTGTTTTCCCTTTTCAACTTGCTTTGATTTATATCTCCTTCCGAGGCAGCAGCAGCAACTGCATCAGCAGCAGGATGTCGTGTATATGCAGAAGCAAAACAGAGGCAGCAGAGGAGCGTTTCAAGCACCAGAAGGCCCTTATAAACAAAAAGCACAAGAGGCTGCTAGACCGCATTGAGGTATTTCTAATATCCTGCCATAGGGGGCCCACCCTATCGCCTACTCGGTAGGGCCTTTCTATGGGAGACCACCAAATATTCGTCACTTGTGCTGTGTGTTCTATCTATCCTGCACTCGTGTTGTTTTATTTTTCCTTCACTGGTGTTGTGTTTGCTTCTTTTGCTGCAGTTTGGCAAGCAGCGAAAGGAGCAGCAGGCAGCGGCCCTGAGAGCCAAGAGAAGAGCTCTTGAGCAAAAGCAGCAGGAGTGAGGGCAGCAGCAGCATTCTCCTAGTAAGAGAAGATCAGCTCATGAAATAGGACCCCTGTGCAGTTCTGGCTGCATGAGCGTCTTGTCTTTCTCATGTAGGTGTCTGCCATTTGGGCAGCGCTTAACCGATGAGGTGCCTCGTAGGCCTCTTGCGTCAGGGCGACCGTCCCCTAGAGAGAACCTCCTGGCACCAGAAGCGCCCCAGGTGCTCCTTATGCTTTTTGGAAACCTTCATAATGGCCACCAAAATGAACGCGTTTGCAGCGAGTTTAGAGTTTAGGAATGAGGGTTTTTAGGGCGTAAGATTTAGCATTCTCGCCGCCTCAAGCGAAGCGGCTTCGGCAAAGTCGCTGAAGGCGAATGGGTGTCCCGGGCCCAGCAGTGGTACATGCACGATTCCCCGGATGCTGGGGGTCTTCTGACAGCTGCTTGTGCTGCCGCTACTACTGATGGTGCTGCTGCAATTACTGATGGTGTTCCTGCTACTGCTGCCGATGTTGCTGCTGCCATACGGGCTGCTGGTACTGTTGCTGCCACTAGCAGTATGCCTGTCTTGTGTCTCATAGACATCATTCTCGCTTCTGCTGCTGCTGCAGTTGGGGTGCCCTAGTTTCTCACCAGTAGACAATGAAGGACCACTGCCAGCATCCCTCCTGCTGTGGGGACTCCCAGGGAGCTTTGAATAGCCTGCCCTGCTACTGCAGGGGGTCTTCAGGGAAGCCCCTAGGCCCTTGGCAAGATACCGCAGTTGCCGGAGCACAGGGGCCCTTTCGGGAGGCCCAAGGGTACGAGCTTCCTCAGTTGCCTCCCTAAGCAGGGAAAGAGCAGCAACAGTGTCTCCTTTGGCTGCTGCTATTGTTGCATTGTCTCTCAAAGTATGTATCAACAACAGACTACCTTGCAAGCAGAGTTCCTCAGCCTCATCGGCGTATGCTGCTACTGCGGCAGCGACCGCGGCAGCGGCTGATGCTGCAGGAGCGCCCGCTACAGCAGCCACAGAAGGTGAATCGAGTGCTGCCTTCTGCTGTCCGCTACTGCCGCTGCTGCCGACATCAGCCACTGCTGCTGCAGTTGCTGCCGCTGCACTTGCTGCTGCGTCTGCTGCGTCTGCTGATGCATGCAGGGCTTGTAGCAGTCCCTCCCTAAAAGCCCTAAGTGTAGCACGATGGAGGTGTGCTGCCTTGGCTAGATCCCCAGCTGCAGCTGCTAGCTGCGCCTCACGCCCTATACAGGAAACAGCTTTAAACCCTCTCCGTGCAAACGAGGCAAGTTGGACGGTAGGTGGAGGAAGAGGTAGGGGCCAGCACGAGGGCCCCAGGGAGTCACTTGGGGTCGCTCTTTGGGTTAACTCGCACGTAAAAGATGTGATGCAGCCACCCCCTGGAGCTGGAGTTTTTCTACAACTTTCTAATGAACCGCCTCCCATTTCTCTTTTCCTTCAGTCCCCTAATCAACGGAACCCCTAATCCACCGGTACCACAGCCAGGGCCCCTTGTATCACCGAGTCCTATTGCACCGGGTTTCCAGGGGCTACTTCGACGTAATTTTTAAATGCAAAACAAAAGAAGTTTCAAGTTGACTCCGTTTATTCTGATGGACTCTCCTCGCGCAATTTTCCGGTAGCCCCTAAAAGTCGTCTGGTAGACCGTGGTAAACACGGTTAAAATATTTTTTAAAAAGTAAAAATTCTATTAGAAAAAATGCTACCGTACCAAAAGAACAAGTACTGTTATAAGCTTTGGAAGAACTTCTCAGGGGCCGCTCGCTGCTTGCCACCCAAGCTCAGTGGGTCACCCTGAGGGGCCCTCGGCTACCCTTTCGCCCCAACTGGTGATTTTTTGCTCTATTTCATTTAAACTAAATTCTTTTTCAACTTTATTAAGCGATATTTATTTTTGTAAAAGCAGCAAGAGGACATTCTGCTTATCAGAGCTTTTATCCTAGGTCATTCCAAGGACAGGGGACTTCGAGAGAATTATCCCTGGACAGGTGGGTGGGGTCTCCGCAGTTAGGGCTCTTTTTATTTTATTTATGTGCACTTTAAAGCTTTTTGAGGGCTTGTCAAGATATTCAGTGCGGTAAGAGGTCGCTTTTGCCCTGTTTCCTGTGGGCTCTCTATGGGTCTCATGGGGTCCCTCAGGAAAGCTACCTGGAAGGACGGACCTCTTTCTGTTCCTTTACAAAAGCCATATAGCAGCAGCTATACCCCCGAAATATTTGCGCTGCAGCAGCCATTATTCAGCGGTTACTCTGGTGGTGCCTCTGCTGTTTATACTGAGGGAGGGCGGGGGTCCCCATCCTTCGGGAGCCCACGGCGTGAGGCCTTCAAGCAGCGAGGAGTTCAAACCCAAAGGAAATCTCACGTGGGGTATTGGGAGAGCTCCCCCCATCTTTTAATTGGTCAGCTTTCAGGGATTCACACGGGTAAAAGCTACTTGGGTTCCCAGCAGCAGCAGATGCTTTATAGAGACCCTAGTGTTCCGCATTCTCCCAGAAATCGCGCTTTTTCCTTATACCGGCATCAGCTGCAGCAGCATCAGTATTTTCCGGGGCCTTTTCAGCAGTGCTGCAACGGCTGTTGCCCACTACAGCTACCGCTCCAGCATCAAGAAGGCACGGCATGCGCTGCTGCAGCAGCAGCTGCTGCTACACACTTTGTTCCTAGAAGAGAAAACCCTATGACGGAGCAGCAGTATATGATACTGATGCAGCACCTCAGGGACCTCGCAGGACACTCCGGGCCTTTGCTTTTCCAACCAGAACCCAAACAGCAGCAGGTGCCCGACCTACCATTAAGCTTGCTAACTGAGGAGCAGCTGAAGGAGGCAGCACAGCTCTATCTGCAGCAACGTATTGGCTTGCAGCCGCAGCAGTATCAGCAACAGAAACAGCATCAACAGCAGCCGCAGCAGCAACAACAGCAGCCGCAACAGCAACAATACCAGCAGGTCGCACAGCAGGAGCCCGTGCTTCAGCAGCCACATCAGCAACTTGGGCAGCAGCTACAGCAGCAACAAATCCTGTGCGGCCCAGCAGGAGGAACAGCCCCAAACTACCTGCAGCAGCTGCAACAGCCGTTGCAGCAGGAACAACTCCTTAAGCAGCAGAATCAGCATTTCATACAGCAACAGAAACAGACCCAGCTGCAGCAGCATACGCGGCCTCAGTACTCGTCAGAACAGGAATTGCGACAGCAGCAACAACAACAACAGCAGCAACAACAACAACAGCAGCAACAACAGCAGCAGCAACAGCAGCAGCGGATGCCGTTCTATAATCTGCAGCGGCAGAGCAGCCTCGCTGATTTCCTCGACAGCCCCCGAGAAGGCCATCAGCGAGCAAACAGCGGCCAACAAACGGTCTATGGGAGATTTCAGGGGGCTTACCGTCAGAACAAGCAAGACCAAGAACTTTTTGATCCGATAGCGCAGCAGCACGGCCAGGTCTGTCTGAAACCCTCACCAAGCGCCAGGAGGGTTCGGGTTGTTAGGTGTCCTCAGGGAAGCCGCTACGGCAATGGAACCTCTGCGGTGTGGGAAGACTTCAGCAAATCTGCAGCTGCGTACCCTAAAAACGCGCTGGCTCAAAGGCAGGAAGGGTTGGGAAACGCCAAGAAAAGCAGTTGGAGGGGAATAAGCCTCTCTAGAAAAAAGATGGCATCTCCTAGTGGTGATTCTTAAAATAACCGTTGTTTGTTGTCTTGCTGCTGCTACCACTGGTCTTGTTGTGGCAGCAGCTGATATTGCTGAAGAGGGAGCAAGAAGATCAGCAGCGACTGCACCAGTAAACACATGGGCAGGAACGCTATCGTCGTGCCAATCAAAGAGAGGAGCCGAAGTCTTGCAGCCCCTTGTGCCCCGCTTGCTCCTTATCGCTCTGTGGATAGCACCATGAAAATGCGATCGCTCTGGAAAAGTAATTGTACCTGTTGTTAGACGGGGGGTGACAAGCGGGTACCACGGGTGAAACGAAAACATTAGAGGGTGCCTGCCTAGGGCATCTATTAAACTAGGAAGCATAAAAGGAAGCTGGGGACCCCTTGCTTCTCAGTTGACACAGAGAAACCCCAAGTTTTCAGGCCTTACGTAATTAGCTGCAGAGGGCAGAGAACCCTGTGCAACAGAAACCGAGCTTTTTGAAGGGTTGTAAAGAATAGACGGGGATGGACACGGGAAAGGCGCTAGAGTGCGAACTGCTATGGAGCAAGAGGCCATTCTAAATGGACTTCCGTCGTAATAAATTTAACAGTTTTCACTTAACAAATCAAATATACTTTATTTAGGGCTTCCTTAAAAAGCGTTTAAACTTAAATATATGTTTTCAGAGGCAGAAGATGCAAGTCCATTTTTAAAAGTGAAGCACCCAGCAAGAGGTTTGTTCTGAAGTGCTACCTGCGTCTGTTCTGATCAAGAAACATAAAAATATAATGTGAAAAGTGTTTCAACATTTTCATAATATGGTTATAAACGCAGAAATTGTTTTGTTCCCGCCTTTTTGTGTAAAGTTGTGCCCCCTGTGTGTTTTGTAGCTCCTGTATAAAGGGTGCGGATAGTTGGCGCGCTACATCGTAGAGGTTGTTAAATGCAAATTCACTTTTGGCTGCCTGTTAAGCAGCACGTACCAGCTGCGTCTTCAGACTGTCGTGAACGAAATGAAATAACAAAACTCTGGTCCGTTGCATCGTGTCAACGGGTGTGGACTTGTCTTCTCCGGCTTTAAGAATAGAGGCCTATTTTTGGTAGGAGAGCATAAGTCTACAATCATGGGTCCCTTTCGGTTCGCCTCCGCAAGTACGTGTGGAGTGCAGAAATATGTTATTTCCTATCAGTCAGTCTCCCGCTAATTGGGCTCAGTTTCCCCTCTCATTCAGGAAAACTAGATGCCCAATCCCCTTGGACCGTCACATGAGGCTGAGCTGCTGTGTAGGTCTCCCTACTGAGCTAACTTGATGTTATCTCTTTGAAGGTCTTCACCCAATTCACATGGTCCCTCAACCCCAACTTGGCCAAGACGCCTGCCCGTGTCAGAATCAGTGTAAGATCCTTCTCAGTATAATCAAATACCCAGGAGTTGGCCCCTTAGAAATCAATGAGGGGCCAGGGCTAGGCTGCGAGTCTCCTCAGGTAGCCACTGCGAAACCCTAGAAATCGCAAACCCAAAACGTCAACTTCCTGTCTACGCCTCACCTAACATTATTAAAAAAATAGGTTTCAACACCCTGTCTTTTCACACGATGGCATAAACACGGACTGGTCCTTCAGACTTAATGCCTTTGCTGGAGGTTCTGTGGCCACTCGTGTGCGGTGTGTCGCCCTCGAGACCTACTTGCTACCACCTTAAATAAATTGCTTAGTATTTAATAACTTAACCATTTTATCAGTAGAGACCATATGCAATCTACATATGACTCCCAGACTCGCCTAACAACTATTTGCACTGCTCATGAGTCCTCTCTCATCGGAGCCGAGTCTACTAAACACATGAAACCAGTGCTCAACACAATAACAACCATTCAAAATTTCGAAGCACTGCCAAAAAAGCCGAGAATAGAACCTGGATATCTCAAAATTCAGTTTAAATAGTTATGTCTGCCACTCAGGGGCAAGCCCCTCTGAACTTATCTGCACTAGTTTCCGTAGGGCCTTGGGGCTTGGTTCGTGGCCTGGCCGCTTTGCGATGCCTTGGCCTTTATGCTCGATACTTGTGCCTTGATCCCGCTCATGTCCCTCGTATCTTTTTGTTGTTTTCCACAATATCCCCTGAGCTTGCACCATAAGTACGCAACTCTACTTGAAAACGTTTGTTGTTTTCCACGATATCCCCAGCGCTTGCATTTTAAGTACGGAACTCTACTTGAAAACATTCACAAACCTAGGCATAGTGCAGCTAGGTTCACTTTTTAAATTCCTAAGATTAATTTAACTGATTTGAGCAGGGCACAGGCTGGTGTTTCCGATCAGGCTGAGCCGTGATTGTAGTGAAGTTCACTACAAATAAACAGTAATAACACATCCACAGCAGCAACAACGGTGACATGGTGGACCACTCTTCGTATGGATGCACGAAGACATACATCTTACTAGGGGGACCAGATGTAGCAAGTTAATGTGTAGCTTCAATATTGCAGTGTTTGCTTGTTTATTATCACTTAGAATTGTCCTAATTAATGCCTAAGTTATTTTAGTGCAAGGTTTGAGCCCATGTATGGTGGGGAACAGTTACCCAGTTCCTCAGATTGTGTTGTGATGGGTAGATGTTCAAGGTGCAGCTGGATACCTTCACCAGATTCCCTTGGCGCTTCGCTGTGATTAGGTAGGCATGGCCTCTCAGCAGCAAGCATGAAAGGGGCAGACTTCTTTGGGAACTAACTATTCTTAAGTTATTGTTTCGTGTTTCGTAGTGTCCTTTAAGCAGAGGCCTAAATAAGAGTGCTACAGGAATGCTATATTCTGGAGAGCTCCTTGCTGGTGTGCTGTGTTGCAATTGAATTGCGGAAACATGCACAGAAAAAAGAGTAAATGGCTTACTGATTATGATTCTATCGTTTTCCCAGAAAAAGCATAGGGTATAGGGTTTGGGGCCCTCGTCAGGGTTTGTGGCTGCGACCCGTTTGAGGGGCGGCGTCACTTGGGGCCCCCATTTCCGCTTTGGCAAAAAAACACGGAAATTAAACCTAATTATATCTATTTCTTTTCTTTTTATCGGCGTTATTTTCCTTCTTTCCTCCTGCAAAGCCGCTGACAGGAAGAAAAGCCAAGCCGGTGCTGCTGTCCTTTTACCTCTGCAAGAATGATCCCTCTCAATCCGTGTGCCATATATTTCAGTTTTGTTTTTTAAGTGGAGACCAGGAAACACTTTTAGCTTAAAAAGCGCTTATTTGAAGTGGCAAGGAAGAACAAGAACAACGTGAGGCCTTCCTGCATGCTTTGTTTAGTCAAGGGGTTTTTAATGGGGCTTCGGTTTTTTCCTTTGCAATCTTCCCTGACATAAACAGCGGCCCCAGTCGATATCTCCCTAACATTGGGGACATCCTGTGGGACCTCCTTAGTCCGCGTAGGGGCGGTAGACGCCCCGCCATATTCTTTCTGTGGCTTTCCAAAGCCGCTGTCTCACTGCTTCCGTTTCTATTTTTATTTCCCCGAAAAAGTGTTATCGGGATGGAAAGGAAGACTCCTGACCGGCAGGCAAGGCACTAGAGGAGGCATAGGGTGTTTGCCCTACGGCAGTAGGCAACCTGAATTGTTGTTTTCTGTCTCGGCCTCCTGGGAGTCGTCAAGCTGGCCGCTGCTACCGCTGTTGGTACTCTTCAAAATGGCAACGCAAATTGTTTTGGTTCCTCGGAAGCTGCTGCAGCGCACCCCTTCTATTCAAGATGGCCTCTCTCGGGAAATGGAAATATCGCAGAGGATCTACGGCTGTCAGCTCATACAGAAAGCGGGGGTCCTGCTCAAGTTAGAGGCTGTCACTATCGCCAGCGCGCAAACTATTCTACATAGATTCTATTATAGAAAGAGCCTTAAGAAATTCGATGTCAGGGTAAGGAATTAGGATGATTATAGGTGCTTATCAAGAAATCTATTGGTGATTTTAGGTGTTTCTCGGTATATTCGTGCACATATATGTGTATTTTTTTATTCTGTGTATTTCCGCGTATGTATGCAAGTCTATCTGTTTGTATCTTGTGTGTGTGTGTTTGCATTCATGTAGATGTATGTATTTGTTTATTGTGTATATATGACAATATACGTGCGTGTATATCGGTTTCACCACAGTGACGCTAGATCGCCTCCGTAAGAGGTGCGCGCACCGGTGGTTATGCCCATCAATCTTTTTTTCATTTCCCCTCTAACCAGCAACACACAATTAATTAGTTAGATAACTGCTGGAGAGGAGATGTCTTATCCGTACATAGATTTACATATGAATAAGGGTGCACGTGAAGATACAAATATGTGCCTACATCCTTAAATAATGCACCCACATATTTTTTGGACATTTATCTGTGCTTGTAAGCTCTGCGCTGTTTATTCCAACAACTTTCTGCATTTCGTACCTTTTCAGTTGGTAGTAACGTCGTCGCTGCTCCTTGCCTGTAAGCTCGAGGAGGACCCTCGCCGTGTGAAGAACCTTATCGATGTTGTTCATCTTCTTTCCAAGGCAGAGGACGCCGGGGTGGTAATCACTGAAGACAACATTGATGAATTTCTGCTGGACCATGACTCCACGGTGAGGAGCATACTGTGGGGAGTGTGTCGTATATCTCTTCCTGATTCTACTCCTTCAAAAGGAATAATTACTTAGATTATTATTTCGTATGTTGACGCATATTTGTACCTGGCCGTATGCAGGAGTTTGAGGTTGCTAGGGCCGAGACGTTTCGCTGCGAACGCTATATTCTCCGCGAACTCGGTTTTATGGTCTCCCAAACGCTGGTGCATCCTCACCGATATATCTTGCAGTACATTCACGCACTTTGCAAGGGAGATTATATACCCACGAACCGATTATCGCAGATTGCATGGGGATACTTGAATGACAGGTAGGAACACCCGAAAAGCCAAACTAAGATTACCAATTCACCCCTGAGTCCTAGAGCCGATATGTGTTTGCTTTCCTTTATTGGCGGCAAGTTTTGGGTCGCTTTCTCTCTTCATTTGTTTTTTGCTGTTGCAGCATGCGCACTACTCTGTGTTGCGAAGTCCAGCCCGCAGTTGTAGCTGTCGGGAGTATTTTTCTCGCCGCCTGCGACTTGGACATTCCTCTTGCGAAGGAAACAGGATGGTACGAGTTGTTCGATGTTACCTGGGATGACGTAGTGAAGGTATGCACCAGAATTCTCTCCCTATATAAACGAGAGCCCCCCAAGTACGCAAAGCTAGCTGAAACCAGGCCGTCTGCACCTCCGAAGGCTCAAAGAACAGAAACGAAGAGTGAGAAGACAGATAAGACGGAAGAGGAAACAGTAGCGCCTGCAGATGCAAGTGAAAAGGAGGAGGCTGCACCTCAGTTGGTGACGGAGTGCATCCTTGAAAAGAAAAAGGAGAAAGCAAAACAGCTTAAAACCAAAGAAACATATAAAGAAGAAGAACAAGAACAAGAGCAGCAGCGTTCTGAGGCACTCCCGGTGCGGCGGATGCCAAGCCCACCGAAGAGTAAGCTAGAAAACAGGAAGTGCAGCAGTTTACGCAGTTCTTAGTTGATGAGTTTTGGGGACGCATGGCTTATGCCGACCGGATAGAGGGCAGGCTGAGGGGAGTGGCCCTTGTTGCAGTGGGGTATAAGAATCCTCGTTTTTGATCCGCTTCCTGTAGCTATTCTTGCCGCTGCTGGATTGCATGCCAACGCGTTGCTCCTTGCGTTTGTGTTGGCCCTTCAGCGACTGAGCCTCCTCAATGTGCCGCTGGTAATGAGCGTGCGGCCGAGCCCTCTGGGCGAGATGGTCGAGAGCGAGAGCGGTCTCCTCAGAGAGTTGGAACTCCCAGCAGCCATCGTCGCTCGACGCAGGACAGCAGAGATTCGCAGCGGGGCTACCGTGTTGAAACGCACCGGAGTAAACCAACCGAACTATACCGGAGTAAGCAACTGAGTGTTTTAAGTTCAGCTGCGTGTTCATTCGCATTCAATTTACGCCTTCACTTGAGCTGCTGTGTCTTGCGGTGGCCTGGATATATGCAGCCTTTGATGTCTTTTTTGGATACGCTTGCAGATGGGCATCGGGAGTCGCGGGAGCATTCAAGTCTGCGTCGGGTTGAATCTCGGGAGAGTCCTTCACGTTATGATTCATCCCGAAATTCTCAGTGGGAAAGGTTTTCTTACCGCAACAGGCACGAGGGCCACTCAACTGGGTTCCGCGAGCGCAGGCGGTATGGTGATGGCTCTTCCTTCTCTCCCCGCCGAGAGCACGACGACATGCGCGGGCGGCTGCCATTTGCAAAGCGACCAGCTCGCCATGATTCTCCAGGTAGAATGCACATGAAATCTTCATGCAGCAATTCCAGGCGCGCCTGACAACCTGCGTCTGCCTCCGTAGGCAGTAGACGCATGAACTTCTAGACTAAGCAGACGGTGGCAAGTGTGCTGCCGTGCCTCGTTGGGCGTTCTCCTGCTGTTGTTGCAATGTTTTCAACGGGTTGAGAGTGCCATAACTAGAGGATTTAGTGCACGTGAAAACGAATGGAGTTTCGTCCAGCGTTCCTATATAAAGATGCCCTTGCCTCTTTTTGGCAAGCCGACTTGATTTTTCTAGGACGGCGAAATCGCTGATTGTGGTCGTCTGCACTTGGCCTTTAAATTTTCATGGCCCCACAAATTCAACGGGCTGCACGAGTTGCATGGGTTGGGAAGTGTACAAGTCTGTAGACTGTCTGTACGGTTAGTGCAGATTCGCCGAGGTTTTCTTTTCTTTTGATGCAAGAAAAGGGGAATAGGCATTTGCAGTATTGCCTGTTTTCTATATAAAAGCAAGTGTTATAGTGCACTTATTTCGTTCCTGTGACATGCCCGCTATGATGGAGTCCATGGGGAGAGTCAACGATCTGTCTGAGGACATAGAATTGTGTGGGAAGCTGCGCAGCGACATAGGCAATGTATTGAAGTACAATGCACAGAAGGCAGCGAAGTACGGGATTTTACTTCATGAGAGTGTTTATTATTCGTGCCATTGTTCGTTCCAGAGTGCAGACTGAGGTCGACGAACAAAAGACAGTTTCAGGCCTTATTGACAGAAAGGTTTCTCATCTAGAAACAAGCTTGGTGTCTGCAGAAAGCTCATTTCAAGATGCATCTGGCAGCCTGGAAAAACTAGAGCTGACCACAGCACATTCTAAAGCAACAAACTGTGTCCTTAACGATCAACTGAAAAGTTCGATTCGGTACATTGAATCCAGCAATGAAGGTGGGAGGTAAAACCAACACTCCGGAAAGCTTTTGCATGTTATTATGTGTGGACTGCAGCGTTTGAGGAGCTACGAAAACGCCATGTGTCATTTTGCAAGTTGCAGGACGAGACACACGAAAAGCTGTGAGCAGTTGACTTTCTGCTTTCGTCTTGTCGCCACCAAAAGAATTCTTAGGGCATCCGTCGAATCAATGCTTCGAACCATCTTGAAAGAAGACGCACAAACGCGGAGTTGTAGAGCAGAGATCGACAGTCTTAAATCGTTTATTTCCGACATGGAAAAAAAAAAAGCTGATATGCTCCCAGTGTTGGAAAGCTGCAAGGGCGAGTTAGGTGGGTTGAAGACAGCATGATGATATGAAGCCTAATCCAAAAGATCCTGAATTGAAACTGTCACGCAGAGGCTGCATCGGCGGAATATAACAAGTGCCGAGGTGACACTACCATTCATTTATCAGTCATCGAGAGCTGTAGAGCTGGGGAAGAAGAACTGACGATTGTAAGTGGAAACATTTGCCTCTGTTTGCCTTAAAAATGCCTACCTTTAATCCTAGACATTGAAAACGTTAAAGAGTGAACACACAGAACTCCATGCAGAAAAAGCCGTAACGGAGGTAGGACTCTCGCTCATCTTACATGTTCCATTATGTTACCACAAAATTGACGCGAAACCGCAGAAACAACTCGCCAGAGAGAAGGCTGATGTGAACATCGCTGTTCAAACCCTAAACCAACAGCAGGTGAGGGCTCACAGCCAAACGTGATTGCACCACAAATTAATACATAAAAATATGAATTGGAGCAGGCAGAAGCTCTGGAGGAGCAGGCAGAGCTCCTTAGAGGAATTGAACAGAAGAAACACGACAAGTTCAATCTAGAACAAGAACGCAAAAACATGAACCGAGAAACGGCAGACGCCACGAGGGACATGCGTCAGACAATGGAAAAGATGAGCAAGTTGAGACAGCGGTAAGTTCTTCATCAGCTGGAGGAAAGCCGATTACAGAATTTTATTGACTTCAGGGATACTGAGTTGGTGAAGAACAAAGCAGCACTAGCTCAATTGCTAAGAACAGAAGAAGAAGCGCTTGTACAATTAAAACAAGAGGAACACATCATTTACGATTTTCGAGCGGCTCAACAGAAAGCTAAGGATTTAGCTGATGAGATAACAAAAGGGCAGGCGAGACTGAGTGACCTAACGATGATGAAAGTGAGACGGGGAGATAGATTATAGTTGTTTGAAAATGACATAATTGCTATTATGATTACTATTACCGTAGGAAAGTGCTCTAATAGAACAGAGCGAGATGGGTGCCTTACTCGAACAAGAAAATCGCATCCTTGACGAACGGCTGGGGGCAGTGGAGACAACAGAATCAGATGTGAATGAAGCCATTGGCCGAGTAATCCCCATTTAGAATCAATAAATAAGTCAATTATCAGCTTTAAATGATGGTAAACTGGTTTTAGGGGACAGAACTGGAGGGGTTAATCGCGTGGCTGGACAAGCTTTATTATGAACAGAAGGACGTGGCGCACAAACTGATGAAGTGTCGCAAACAAGTTGATATTCAGCTAGAAGAGGTAGTACTGACTTTGTCTATTGCATTGTACAGTTAAAGAGAAGAATCGATTTCTATGTTTTTCTGGTTAGGTTGATGAACTTGAATCTCGTTTGAAGGAGCAACTGTGCGAGAGAGTAGAAGCTAATGTGGGTCTGAAACTCACCGATTTTTGTGGTTGTTCCATCATTGCCTCTAATATTTGCAGCATGAAAACAAACTTAAGAGAAAGAATGAAGAACAAGAACAGGCACTTCACCATCAGTTAAGAGAAGTCGTTTCCCTGCTGAGCGAGGAGCTTACCACCCTGAAACAAACAAAACACGGTCTGCAGACAGTGAGCCCTATTTTCTCGTTTTCGTTACATGTCTATTTCCTGCATTTTATTTCCACAGAAAATAAGTCAAATAGGGGCAACAAAGGATAGCGGCGCCAAGGAGTGAGGCTTGGTTGTTTTGTAAGTGCACAGCAGCATAAATTGTATCGTTTTCCTTTCAGAGCCACATCTAAGGATGAAAAAAGACTAGGAGAGCTTCGAAATGTGATCTATTTGCTTTTTTCTTTATTATAGCCAGTTTAGGGCATTTCACATATTCAGGAGTTGAAAAAGAAATATGAAGAGGCTTGCGCTGAGCTTCGGATGAACTGCCGCCAACAGTACACACACATGCTAGAACAAACACTTAAGGTACGGCACGCCGCTCTGGACCGCTCAAGAATATATATATATATATATATACATATATATACATGCATATGTATATATGCTCATTTACAGGATGAAGAGGAGCGGCTGGCCACAGAAAAGCGGGAAAAACAAACGAAAGGCAAACAGCAAATTGAACACCTTAAAGGCCTACAGGAAGAGAACCAAGCGAAAATATTATCCTTACAATCTGCTAAACCTTAGGCATTTGACCTAGAGGGGAGGGAGAGTCATGCAGATGGGCTGACTTGCCGCTTATTAAGATTCGCTTGGAGTTTTATAATTACACAGAAGCTTCGGTCTGTGTTTAAGAATTTGGAAGTAATCGGGTTTCTTCATTATGATGCAGCGTTAGAACCCTTGTCAATGCCTAGACAAAAATAGAACTACAAAAACGATAAAAGTCCTCTTCCATTTGGTGATAGGCACTGTATAATGCAGAGCGCAGTTGAACAGCGGAGCTTGCTAGGAGAATATTTATGGTTATTTAGTTTGTTCACTTTGACTTTTACCTTAATAAAAGGAACAAAAGAGAAACTCGCTGTAGTTTAGCCAACAGGGTTTTATTTAAGCGGTTTCTTCTGCTGCCCAACCCCACGAATAATTTGTGCTGAATTAAATTCCCACCAGCTTTTCCAGGTTGAAGAGATAGCATTTGGATTTGGTTCTTTTGCTTCACTTTTTTTGGAGCAGCAGTTGTGGCTTAAGTGGAGCCCTACGACCCCCACTGTCTCTCACCATAGGCCCCTTTCCTCCGAAGGTGCTGCTCCTTGCCGGCAGCAAGCAGAGCAAGCGTTTAGGGTTTATACTTGATACCGCAAAACTGTTGATAACTAGGGCTTAGGGATTCTGTTTTGTGGACTTTCTTATCTGCAAAGGAGCCGCCTTTGTGAAGAATAGCGAATGGTTGAGGGCTACGAAAAAATGTCACGGCAACGAAAAAAGTTCCCGCAAAATTCCCCACCGCAGTTCTTGCTTCGCGTTGCGCCGCTTAATTTCGCAGTGCAAAGAGGACGTTTAAGTTTGAAGTGCAACAGGGATAGGTAATTTACACGTATTATGAACGACAGCGACAGGACGAGTAACAAAACAAGTCTTAACTCTACGGTGCTTCATGTAAAAATCCCCAAACTCGTCAGTTGCGTTTCCTGGGACTTCTCATCATCATACGGCTCGGCTGATGATACATTATGTGAGCACACGCCGTTTCACGCAGATGTTTAGCTTTGTTTAAAAGCCAAGCACACGATTCAGGGCAGGCACCCAGAACTTTGAAATAAGAAAAAACGGTTATATATAAAAACCAATGTACCTGCACTATGCATATACAAAAATACACGTATTTTTACTATTAAGAAACTTGAATCATTTCGCCTTAGCCCGTGAAGCCTTCATCTTCCTGATGTGGCTCTGCGACCGAATGAGGAATCCAATTTTGGCATTCAACTCCTTTCTTAATAGATAAAGTTTAATCATGCATTGCAGGTTCTTTACTAAGGAAGCCCATCTAGTCAATTCTTGTCTTTGTAGCATTACGAGCTGGCGAAGGGCTTCAGGCTTCAGAAATACCATTGACCGTCCTAACTAAAACAGGGGGAGAACACCAAAAGGAAAAGAAGAAACAAAATGAAAAGGCAGAAGTATGCAGATATATATTTAGTCGTGTGCACTTGTTTATTTAAAATGCTGAATAACTGTGTATGTGTTGTTATACGGAAAGAACAGGTGCGTATAGGTCTATCTAGGCCCTAATATATATACCCAGGTGTTTCTGGATGTGTAAGTGCTTATTGAAGTACCGCGAACAAATCTTTGCTGATGCTTGCATGATCCAAAATCAACTCCACCGCTTTCTTTCTGAAAATCCCAACAAAAAAGAGCACTGGGGTTTACGGCAAATGCCCTGCAACTATAAATACATGCCGATAATCCTAAACAGTACAATGCAAGTAATTAATGCCAACATACGGGTCTCCTTCTGCTTCTTGCAAAACACAAGGGTGAATGCTCTCAAACTGCTGTTGAAATTGCGTATAAGGTCTCCGGTAAGAAAACGCCAAAGTTTTTAGTTGGAGGGCCTCAAGGATTGACAGGGAAAATAGCTGTGCAAAGTCGCGCAGGAAGCTTTAAACAAGTTTTTGCATTCTTAATTGATTAGCAAACGCACGCTCCATGGGGTGTGCTTAGAGACTGGAGTCTGTAGGGATTAGGCCTTACGCTCTTCGATCTGTACTGTAGATTCTATGGCCTAGGAATAACTGCAGACAGTTAAGGGTTTGCGATTTAAAGCATACCTGCGCAAGTACTTTGGCCGCATTCCAGTCCTTTGGCAAGTGCGTGTCGTTTGGTTTTAAGCACCTAACAAAATGGGGTTCTGTGGAGTTTATTAGAGATATTAAAGAAGAAAGGGAACGCTGGAACTGAGAGGCTATCAACTGCCCCTTTGCTATCTTTCTTTTTTCCACTGCAACATTTTTTAGCAACTCTCGCATTATTGGAAGAGACGATTTCTGTACAGCAAAATCATATACAAACAAATATGTGTAAATCGAATTTGCCGGTCATTTATGCATACAGGCGATCTGTAAAAAAATGATAATCCTATGTAATATATAAGTCTCATATGCACATCTATTCTATTAGAGTGTCTAACTCCCAAATTGTGTAAAGAGTAGAGTTGAGTTCATCCAAATTTTAGGGCTGATTAGTTACCTGCAGGATGCCGCAGAGTCCTGCTTTTAAGATATCCTTGTTTTTGCTGATAAACCCTTGAGCCGAATACTCAACGTTGGCGACGGTATGAGCTACAACAAAATTATTTACTTTATCCCTATTGCCATAAAAGATGATGCCAGGAGGGGTGCAATTCTTTATTGACGCCGAGACTAAGGCCTGAAATAAATACATGGGGCATGAAGCCTAAACGCCAAAGCATGGGACTAGAAGCCTCCGGTCTCCCCATGCACAGAAACTACTACGGAAGCAGAACCAGCCGAAGACGCAACAGTAGAAACCTTAAGCCACTGCATCCCAAGGTCTAAACCCTAACCTGATCTGTGCCTCCCGGGGCAAGGCTTGTGTCTTCTAGCGTGCTGAGGAGGGACTGCGTCTTCCCTGTTAGCGCCTCAATAATTCCACTGTTGTCTGTCCACTCAAGTTTAGCCTCCGAGATGCCCTCTTCTCTGTATATCCTTGTTTCCTGGACGCCACAATTTTTGAACCACAAAACTTATTTTCTATTTATGAATTAATAACGTTTGAGAAAACATGGAAATCAACACATAACACAACAATGGACAAAATGCCTCCAGATGTGGAGCTTAGGGTTCAGCTACCTTTTCGAATACAATTTGAATGAAATTCCTTTGCAATTCTTCGTTTGTGATGTTGACGAGAAGCTGCTCAAAAGAATTTTGCCGAAATACCTCAAAGCCAAATATGTCTAATAAACCTAAAACACATAATAACCAGAACATGTAAGCCAAGAAGAAGAGTTGAACTACGCTTAGTACAGATCGAAGAAAATAAAGATATAAAAGTATACCTGTATAGTCTGAGGCCATTGCTTTTGTCACATTTTTGTATTCATTTTTATACCTTACCTACAAATTCAGCAAATCCGTTTGAAGGTTCAATGATACTATTTAGCGAAGCGACAATGAAGTCAAAGAGATGCGAATAAACAGCGCGAGCCAAAGAATCTCTGTATGTTTCTGCCTCGGAAATACGGATGCGCGATCTCAGGGTTTGACTGCCTGCAAAGCACAAAACAAACCCAAACGTGTGGCCCTTAAGGCCGATTTCTGTATACCGTAAGCTATACCCCTTAAGCAGTACTCGTCAGGCAAGAAGAGGGAGGGAAGCGCCAATGCTTTTCAAACACAAACCAATTCAAGTCCGCTTTCATAATCCCTCCCTAGTTTCTGTACAACAAGCATTCCTTGTTGAGCCTCTGGGTTTTACTATTGCTTAACAGCCTGTTGTTTCGGGTGTATGGGTTGCTACTTACCAATAACTCTGCAACTAGTTGTGAGTTCGGCAATTAGCTCATCCATTTGCAAACCCCAATTTCTTGAAACGGCAGCCGCATGCAGTTTGCCATTATTAGTGACATTAACTGCATCAGGGATTCCGTCGGCGTCGATCCCCTCAAACTCTAGATTTCCCAAACGGAGTACACCTAAAACAAATACGTACATGAACATGTACATGTATATGCATATCACTATGCCTATGCATGTATACCTATGTATACAAACACATATACGCATATATAAACATGTATGTATACATGGTGCGTGTTACCATTTATGCGTCCATGTGTATGCACATGTACATAAATAGTGTAGACGCCAACGTAGGAAAAGGAGGAAGCAACAAATGCCCAGAAAAGACACCCCCGGGACTGAGCAGAATAGGCTTCCCGTCTATGTATCGTTCACAAACGCGTTTGTATGCATTATATACATACAAAGGTGTAGATATGAATACTTACATATAATAGGGGGCTGAATAAAGCCGGTAGGCATACGTATGGGGAAATACTTACACATGGATATATACTTTTATATGAGGCTAAATATAGCCGTTTGTAACCCTATAAACCCCCAGAGCGGGGTACACACGCACCTGCTAGGACAGACCATACAGAGTCGACTACCGTGGCCATTCCCATTGTTTTAAAGCATTCTTCCACTGCAGCAAAATCCTCCGCATCATCAACGCCTGACAGCCGACAAAAAGCAGGGAACTTAATTGAACATTTGAATACAAGAACATGCATGACGATATACGAAGGGCGCACCAGAAAGCTTCTTTGGGCCTTCTCTGCCCAGTGCAGTTAAAAGGATCTCCTTTGCAAACCCGTTAACAAATAAGTCTACTGTGGCCTTTGGAGTCCCCGCTAAAAGTCCGTGCGGAGGCCCTCTGGTCCTCTATTGAGGCCCCTTCTGCTTGTCCCTAAGAGGGTCTTGCCTGGGCAATCGTAGCACCCTCCACTGTGTTTCTTAAGATATTCGTAGTTCTCGACTGTCAAGATCTCCGTCGCTGCTTTGATGCGTGAATTGGCTCCTTTCAACAACTGATAGAATATGTGATAAGACCTCTGTTCGGGTTCCTGATAAGTTACTCGCACTTTTTCTAAGAGAAAGTTTCTGACACTGCCATTTTTTATGCCTTGTTCAGGCTCCACAGCCAACTGCACAAAGCGACCAAAACGCGAGGAGTTGTTGTTTCGTATGGTTTTGGCGTTTCCAAAGGCCTGACAGAGACGAGAAAGGTAAAACATACATAATATAATACAGGCTACCACGGTAGGTTGTCTTACCCGCTGTTTGCACACAAGGCAGAAAAGAGTCTGTTTAGAGTTAGCGTTTAGGATTTAAAAGTTTACCTCGAGGACAGGATTGGCTGCCATAATATTCTTTTGAATTTTATTGTCCGTATCCCCTAAAACCCAAACGCAACCAGCCAACTTGCAGAGACACATTGATGCCTAAGAATACGTGCAAAGGAGAAGAGACGCAGCTAGGTCCCAAAGACTAAAAGAAGTGAAAATCAATAAAGGACAAAAACAAGGGAAAGATGAGGAACAGCACCTCAACAGGAGGAAATAAGTGCAAAGCAAAGCTACATAGATAAAACTTATTCAATAGTAAAACAAGCTAAGCAGCGGGACCGGTGCTTTTTAAGAAACAGAGGAAATAAAGTGAAGATTGGTAGAAAGAGCTTGATATACCCGAGGCACAGGAAGCTATGAAAGACATAACCTGTTTTGCCGCTTCTGTCTTCCCAGCCCCACTCTCTCCGCTGACAATAACTGTCTGGCTTGCTTTTAAGCTAGGCAGGAAATCACAAACAGACAAGTATGCTTTCTAGTCTCTGACATATCGTTGACCTCTCTCTGGACTCTAAGGGTTCATTTGGTTTCCTATCAGAATTTTCATAGGCTACAAGCAGGCCTCTGGGGCTTTCATAAGGCCCCTGAGTAGCCTCACAGAGAAACAGGGCCGCTAAACAAGGCTTTTAAAGCGACAAGGGGCCCTGTAAAAAAGACCGACGCACTTTAAGAAATTGTCAAGTGCTTTTCTTGCAACCTTGAAGATGTGTGGAGGAAGCGCCTCCACGTCAGAAGCTTCCTTGTATTTAGCGAGATAGGCTGAAGTGGCCACTCCTATGTCTCTAAAAGGATTTATTGCCACTAGCAACGGATCTGCTGTTGTCTGAAATAAAACAAAGACAGAACACGAGAAGAGAAAAGCAAAGGGATCTCTTAAGAGGTAGGAATCTCGTATACATAAACTTACATGTGCACGTACATGTATATGTGTTCATATATACAAAGAGATACACCATACGTATGAGAGCGAGAGCGTGCTTATAGGTGCCTATTTGCTCGAAACAAACTGTATATACTGAATGGAGGTAGTACATCTGCAAATATAAAAATAACTGGTATAAAGGGTTATAAGATATTTGTTTGTATATACACAGAAGGAGAATATACATACATAGATAACATCTTGCATGTATCTCGCCCTCAGGAACTCCAGCACAGCAGCGCAGTTTTTATGAGGCAAGTCGCCGAGGTCTCCACTCTGTTCACCTTGAAATGGTTCGTTGTTGTTAAAGGCGTCCTTCGAGCTTACGACAAACGTCTGAGCAAACAAAAACTTATTTGTACCAAAGTGTACATACAAAAATGTGTACACAAATATCTACAATATGTACACAGGCGTATATGCACAAGTACACAAAAACACATCTATTCGTGTATGCGAGTGTATGTGCGTGTGTTCGTCTGCATACATATTTATGCATATTTATGTCTATGCAGGTAGATACATCTACAAGAGCGTATACATTTAATGGTTTTGTGTGTATGGACTAGAGATAAAAACAGACTCGTAAACGCGTATGTGTAGAGATCTGTCCAGGTGCAGTGCACACACGTGGACATGCGTCTATTTCCATCGCTGTGTTTGTTTGTATCTACCCAGGCAAAAACAGCTTGAGAACATCCGAACGGCGTTTGCATGTGCCGACAAACCTGTCAATACCTGCAAAGTTATATTTCCAAATGTGTGCGTATACAGAACTATGTATACGCACATATACACAACGGTATATAGGTAGATATACAGAACTATATACATGCGTACACATGCAGGCAAACATATATAAGGCTATGTGGATAAACAGAAATTTATCTATATACATGTACAGAACTATATCTGTGTACATATACAGAACTATATGTACATATACAGAACGGTATTTATTCATATATAAAAATGTATGTTACACTTGCATGCATGCAGTAGAAACAGCAAAAGTAGCAGCACGACAGACCCACCTCGTTGTTTCCTGTGTCAAATTCTCTCAGAACGAGTTTCTCCACAGTTGAGCCGGAGAGCACGAGGCAGAGAGCAAAACAAATATCGGGGTTCTCCTTTACTGAGGGGGCCTGGTGAGTCCAAACTTTGAAACCCTGAGAGAGTAGCCCCAAACCCTAAACCCTAAACCCTAAACCCTGAATTCTAAGTAGTGTATAGAAACGCCTTCAGCGGCACATGCCAGTGTTAGCCGTAAGGCTTATAAGCATCACCTGATTCCACTCTAGGGTTTGGAGACTACTAATTAATTTCAAGAGAACAGCGAGATATACAGAGCACATAAGAAAAATAGAAGGGCACGTGAAACTTGCAGAGAATCGGCGGTAGATACAAGTAGAGGTAGAAACAGCAAGAGAGAAAAAGACACAGAATAGACACAGAAAGACACACCAACAGCAAGAGACAGCGCGACACAAACGAGACACATAAAGAGCCAGCAGGAATCACATGGCAAGAGACAGAGAGGCACAAGACATCATTCTCTCTTTAGGTTGCATACTTGGTGCACTCACGGGTATAATTTCTCCAGAGGGTGCGAGAAAGCCCTCAACAAGGGTCTTTGATTTTTCATATTGGGTGTTCCTCGCCACATCTTTGGTTCCCTTTTTCATTTCCCCAACTCCTAAACCCCAAACTCTAAGCGGTAGAAATGCCACTTGAAACAAATCGAAGTCGGGGGCCAAAAGACTTGCGTTGTTTAGGCGTAACGCAAGCTGAAGGCACGGAACGGGAAAATGGAAAGAGGAAGTAAAGAGCTACCGCTGCTGCTGTTCTTCCTGCTGCTGCTTCTGTTGCTACGGTTCCTGCTTTTCATTTTGCTGCTGCTGCTACTCCTAGTGTCTGTGCTGCTGTTGCTGCTCGAGTCCATTCGTCCGACCTCGGCGGAAATTTGGGTTGCGGCTGTCTCCACTTTCTAAGGAAAAAACTCCTCCGAAGGCAGCACAAGGTGTCCCCTGAGCGGGTTTGGTTTCTTGTAGACAGGAGCCCTCGTTTCGATACAAAAAGACAATTCAACCAAAGAGAGGCAACTGGAGGGAATTGGCTTGCTGTTTGCCCCCTGCAGTGCCTTGTCATATCCACTAGCTTTATTTCAGCATATAATTCAAAGAAAGCCACTGATTTGTGTACTTGTATAGGAGAAGGGCGGAGGGAGAGTCCCAGCTGCCCTAGCGTGCAAGTCCTGAAAGACTTTCCCCTCCTATTAGCGTATTTACTCTACGTCTTCCCTTTTCTGTTCAATATTTGTTTTATTTGCTTGAATTTATTTAGCAGCATATTTTTTGAAGCCTTTCCGATTTAAACTAAAAATGCTCCTTACTCTTGACCACCAGTGTGAGTGGTCACCCTCGCCCCTGAAGCTATGTGTTTGTTTTTCCTCGTTTTTGTCGATTCTTAGTTTACTGTTTGCAACAACAAATACAAAATGACAGTTTATTTGTTTGTAGTTTGTTCACGATAGTGCATCGGAAGCAGTTAATCGAGTGGATCCGATGGGAGATCCGCAATCCCAGTTAAAAGAGAAAGACACATTTATTGCAGTTACACAAGTTATGCGCTGTACGCTTCAAATAATGTGATGGAATCAGTTTACACCTGAAGTGTTTGCTAGCCAGCCTAGTTAAAAAAGAAAGCTTGCTACGCACGCGGGAACATTTTTGCAAACATGTATTGAATGTATTCACTCTTAAGGCAGATATACATTATAGTTAAGCTATTACACGCACACGAGGATCCCTCGCTAGCTGTTTGATTGCGTGCCTAGATGTTCAATGTCTAGCACCCTTCCTAAGACCCCTAGGACGAACTCTTCAGGCCCGGGGTTTGGAAATCTGTCCAGCTCCATAAGGAGAAGAGCCTGCTCCATTTTTCTGAGCTTTTTCTCCTCCTTCCGCAGAGTGGGATTTGCAGCTATCAGCCGCTTCGGGTGTATCTCAAGCGGTTTCCTACGAGGTAAGTTCCTCCGCCTGCGTCTCGGTGGAGGTGACTCTGACAGCACTGCATCTTCATCAACATTGTCCGGGGGCTGTGTTGGGCTCCCAGGGCTTCCTGTAGGAGGGGTTGGGCCCTCTTCGTCTTCCCCCTCTAAGTCGTCTGTGGCTGCAGATGACGCAGGAGATTCGGAGAGTTCCTTCATGAGCTCTTTAGCGGCTGCACCTGCTGACTTGCCACGGGAAACAGCCTTTTTTTCCATAAGATTTCGCAGGCTTGCTCTTACTGCTTTTGAGCAGCGGAGAACAACAATAAAAAGAATTACTGCCAGAGAGAAGACAGAGACGGAAACCGCAAACCTGTCAGCTGGCCCCAATCGCGTTAGCTTCCTCTGTGTCGCGTATAAAAAACCCTCTTTGTCGTCCTTCTGCGGGTGTGTGGCCATGGGCTGATCCACTCTGAAGTTTTCCAGTAATTCCTGGATAGACTCGGAGGCGATCGGGGAGATAAAGCCCTCGAATTCATCACTGCTGCTGCTCTCCCATCCTTCATCACTTGACAGGTAAGCAGGCATTATCTGGGGGCCCTCAGGGGCATCACAGTCCCCGGAAAACCCCCTAAGCGAAGGCTGGACTGCTGGGGCGCCGTAGACCAGTGAGTGCAGCACACACACTAGCCGCAGCAAAGAGTCCAACTCAATAAAGAGCCAAAGAGGTCAGGGGCCTTGAGATGAGACATAGATGGCTCAACAGGCTTCAGGGGCAGGCGATCTTTCTTGTCGATAGATAGGTATGAAGAGTGAGAGGGGAGAAACAGGAAACTCCCCCCTGCAAAAATACGGCGTCCTATGCTTTTAGAAGTTAATTCCCTTGTTTTTCAGCTTGTCAATTTGATTTTTATTTCGTTTCCACTCGGAAACATAACCAACAAACAGTGGGCTTCCTGCGATTAGAAAAAGGGTGTGCAAGAAATAAAGCAATTTATCCCCGACGCACTGCTTAAACGTTTCGGTTTTGTCTTTATTTTCAAAAAATGCCCCCAAAATAGACAAAAAGAACGAAGTGGAGCTAGCGCTTTCATTAGAACCCGTTAGCAGAGCAAGCGATCTGTTCTCTTCTTATCATTGATATGCTACTACTAGCACAAACTACTAGAGAAATGCGATTGAATTTTGCTTGAATTTAACACTTATTACCTGCGGAAATCTTGGTTAGGGTTTCTTTTCTCCTTTTAAAGGCAAAATGTTTTGGGGGGTAGCAGCCTGCCAGTCCCTACCCACAAGTCGCCAGGAGCAGCTGGGGATCTTCCCTTTCCACCTGCCAACCGCAACAGCAGCAGCAGCAAATTAGCGGCAGTAGCGACAGCTTAGCGCCATGAGGGGTCCATCACGTTTTGTGCATGGGAAGATCGTCTTGCGCTACAAAAAGACCGCCACACTTGGCTACATTTTGGAGTCTTAGGGAGTCTCGGGCCTAAAGAACTCCCTCCCTTCTCTGTCGAGCACAGCCGGACATGCACCTTCTAAAGGGGTCAGACGTGCCCTGTGAGGATTCCATGCAGTTTTGTGGGTTCCTGGGGCCCCTCGTTTGCCTTTGGCATGGAGGTGGATGGGGCGTCTTTTGAGGCCCCTGGGGCCTGCGCAAGGCGACCCTCAGGGTCTGCAGAGGCTCCTGAGGAGCCACCCTTGTGGGGCCCTATTTCGGGGTTGGAGTGGGCAGGGAGAAGGCTTGTGGCTTGGGAGCCGCGCTGCCACGCCCTAGAAACTCTTTTGAGGGGCCCCTGGCGGACAGCAGAGACAATCGAATTTGTAGGGGTAACAGCAGATCCACCAAGACAGGTGAGTGGTTCTCGGTTTTAGGGCTTAGGGTTTAGGATTTAGGATGCTACAAGGCAGCATAGGGTATAGTGCTGAGGGTACCCTAGGTGTCTGCTTGAGGACAGCTCCGTCCCCGTGGGAGATGCCGGTGCCCTTGTTTCTAAAGAACATTTCAGATTTGTCTCTAGCCTCACTGTTTTGTGTTTGCAAAGGGGTGTAGTTTAGGGTTTGCGTGTTGTACCTCGCAGTCCATGCTGACAGCCCTGAGCGACATCTTGCTGGGGGATGCTGAGACCTCTGCCCTCGTGGTGTCCGTGCAGGGGGCTCCCGTTCACCGCAGACTCCTGGGGGCCCTCAGGGCCCATGCAGCCACGCAAGAGCGCCCGTTTGAAGTGGGAAAGAACAGCCAGGGCACTGCGGGACTTTTACGGGAAAGAGATTGACTTTAGGAGCCTCTGCTGCTACTGCTACTACTGCTACTGCTGCTGCTGCTACTGCTGCTGCTGCTGTTGCTGCTGTTGAATATGAACGCATGTGAAATGGGCATTTTTCAGGAGCAGGAAGATTTTGTTGTTTCTGCATTGTCGCGAACGCGAGTCGCCGCCTGCTTCTCTTTGAGAGACTTAAAGCACATCTTTGCTGTTGCTGCAGCACTTGCTGTTGAGCAGGAGCAGGAACAGCAGCAGCAGCAGAGGTTGCGAATAGTGGCGGTCGAAGGCTTATCGCTGCTGCTTGCACTCCATCAGAAACAAGACGAATCCAGTAAGCCATTTCCTTTCATTGGGGTTTAGGTATTTAGGGCTTAGGGTTTTAGGAATTGGGGTTTTAGGGTTTAGGGTTTTAGGGTTTAGGGTTTCAGGGTTTAGGTTTTAGGCTTTAGGGTTTTAGAGTTTAGGGTTTTAGCATTTAGCGTTTATCGGGGTTGTTATGTTCAGCTTGCTATTTGGTGGCGAAGAGCCTGCGGCGGCTGGCAGCGAAGCACCAACTGCTGGTTATGGTAAGGCCACAGGGCACAGAGAAAACGGGGGGGCGGATCTCTTCCTTTGCTGCTTTTCACCTCTTGCAGTTTCCCTGTCCTCCCTGCCCATCTGTATCAGTGTATACGTGTACTTGCCCATGTTGCTGCGCACGCGGCCACAAACCGCATCTGTTCATTTTTCATCTTTTCTGAGAAATCCATCTGAAAGTTGCTGAGACCTAAAGGATTAACACGCCATCCTTTCTCATTTTGTATTTTCACGGAAATTCAAATCGAGCCCGCTTTGCCCTCTGCGTGATAAGCGCGAAGACACTAGAAAATGCATGCACACAGAATGTGGATAAGAGACAGAGAAAACACGCAATAGACGCAGATTTTTGCTCACAGGCGCATGTATTTACACTCAAGCACATCCTCGTGTCTGGCCGCACTTGCGGCGATCTGCAGCAATTAAAACCCTAGAAACCTTCGTGTCTGCATTTTTGTGTGCGTGTGGAATCATGGCTGAATGTGTCGCTTTTTTTCTCACCATGTTTCTCAAGTGGACAAACCATTTGGCCGGCCCGTCTCCCCGAGAGGTACTTTTTCCCTCTCCAAGCCGGAGGCCCTATAGGGGCCTCTAGGGGGGCCCGTTTCCCCTTGTACAAGCCTTAACCCCTATGGTCCCCTTTTCCTTTTGCTGCTAGCGAAACGCCTCTATTTGCTGCTGCTGCGTGTTTGGGGCCTCTTAGGCCCCGGAAGCTGCTTCAGGGGTCGCTGCTTCGTTGCCCACTGCCGCCCTAGGGAGGATTTGGACGAGAAGCGGAGCCCACACCCAAGTAAAGACAGGCCTTGCCATTTCGCAGCACTTAAGATTGCGAGCTAGAAGAGGGATTTTTAACAGTTAGGGCTGCATAGGCCGCAAGGCTCGCTGCTTCCGGGGCTTAGTGCTGCTGAGGGTTTAGGGCTATCTACGGCTTAAGGCTGAGCTGCCGACAGTGGCGCTTTTCTTTCTCCCATTATACCGCTGAAAAGTTCCTGAGGGGGCCCCCGCAAGTGCTGTGCACAGAGGAGCTGATCTGTTGTTGGTTTCAGGTGTTAGTTGAAGCGGAGAGCCCCTACAGCTTTTCGAGAGACCACGCCGTGCTTGGGAGTGCCCACAAAGCGATGCCCTTGCTGAGGCTTACCCTCCTCAAAAACCCGCGCCAGGTACTTTGGACGTACAACTGACAGGTTACACCTTCAACCTCAGATTCTTTAAGGATGCGCGTTCTTGTGTGTGGAACCCCCTGCTGCAGCCTGTGGGCCTCACTGCCTCTGCGCTATCCTCACCTTCTGGTAAGGCCAACCCTAAACCCTAGCTGCTGCTGCTTTTGCTACTCCTGCTGCTATGTACCCTAAGCCCTAGTTGGGCAGGAACTGCAAGCAATCCGCCAGGTTCTTTGAGGAGAGGCGGAGGTGCTTTCCAAAAGTTAACACCAAGACTTGCCAATATGTCCTGAAACCTAAACCCTAACTGATGCCTCTATGCACCCCATGCTTCTGTACACCCCGTACCTCTATACACCCCACGGACTTCGTGATTTTTCAGGTACAATTATCGACGCAGACCCAACAGAGCGCCACAACTAAAGTTCATTAAGAGTCTCTGTCACTCATTTCAATTATATGGGAGACCTCTTGTGCCTCTTCTAAAGCAGCAAGGGTCCCAGTCGGTTTTTCACAACTCGAGTGTCGACTGTCGGGGTTTCTTAAGCCATTGTCGGCCCCTCAGCGAAGTGAGCCCCTTAAAAAAAGAGGGATCTCCTGGGGCCTCGTTGTAAAGCACACGCACTTTAGGGTGGAAGTAAGCCCCAAAGTGGCACAAAACTAACAAGAAAATACACTTCCCGTGTTCCGGCAGCAACCGAAGTAGTGGCTGCTGCTGCGGCAGAGGGAGCCTTGGGGTGGATGTACACCCTACTTTTGTATAACCGTATATCTGCCTGACTTCATTTTTCTCTCGAGTTTTTCTTGTTTTTTTTTGAAGGCAAGTGCTTCTGGTGTTCCTTCTTCGGGCGTGTCTGGAGTGAAGACCCATTTGATTAGTTTATTGATAATTAGGTATATACAGTAGAGGGGGACAGCTAGCCAGACACCCCACCCCCAAGGATGCACACCACCCAACCCAAGGGCGACAAGGGAAACAATGTACAAATCCGTGGCTGTGTTGCTGCTAACACCCAGGAGGAGCCTGTCTTGTTGCCAGCTGTGAGCCCCGTACAAAACTATAAAGGAAAACACTAAGAGCGAGTACTCCAAGAGGGAGAGGAAGCGCGACTCAAAGCCAAAGCAAAGAACCACACGCAGAAAGAGATAGAGGCCCTGAGACGCAAAAATCCACACCCCAAACTCGAGCGCCTCGACTCCATGCAAACCACAGGATCTCAGAGAACTGAACCCTTTTTAGAGACCTCTCTTAAAAACAAAACAACCTCCAGAAGAACTGGCCGGGAAGCAAAAAGCTGGGATTCGAGGTTTGTGGGCGGGGGCTTACCGCTACAACAGCTACTGAGAGCCAGTAACGCGAAGACTGTTCGGCAGCCTCTTTGGCTCGCTTCTTGTCTGCATGCCCAGCCATCCTCAGCCACAGAAATATGTACGCACACCTCAACAACAGAATAAATAAAAGCAGCTGTTGCCGAACAAGCAGTGTGTGCTTGTGGTTGTCCTTGATATTAATAAGTGTCTTGTTGGATTAAAATGAAAAGCGTGAGAAGGAGAGAAGAAAGTAAGGTTCTTTTAGTGAGACCACCGGGACAACCGGAGTTTTGGGTTTAAAGCGCTGCTAAAGCCAAGTGTTACTTTTTAAACAGTTAAACCATTAGGCGCGTGCCGACAGCACTAGAAGAAGGCTGAGGGCTGAGGGCTGCGGGAGGGACGACAGAGCTAATGCGGCTGTTCATACACAGGACTTTGCCTGCACATCTGTGCTAATGAAAAAATCGGGAACAAAAATATATTGTCATTCAATAACCAATTAAATAAATTTGTGAAGGGCAATGCCATAAGTTATCTAGGAGTAGAATGGTTCAGCGTTTGTGTGTAAAGAGCCGTAGGGACCCAGCTCGTCAAACTTGGTGTTTTCTGTGCCAACTTGTACGGCTGCAATTCCTGCCTTACGCAAAAACCCTTTAGCGTGCCCACAGGCCACAAATTATTAGAATGTGTTCTTTGACTTCATCTTGAAAATATTAGTATTCTTTATTTATTTATGGCCCTTGGTACAGCCCAGCTTGAGGTGTAACTCCACGATAACTGCGACTGGTAGAAGACAGAAGATGGAGAACCAGTTGTAGGGCTTGACGTTTTTAAGATGCTTTCTACTTCAATGTTCGTGCCAAATGGCAAGAGGAAAAGAATGTAGATGAGCATCTAATATCGTTTGGTCTCACTGAACCTAAGAGACTCGTATCCCTTTCTAAGAAGAATTTTCTCTTAGCACCCTGCATGCAATAGGAAATGTGCAATTCTTTGAGGCGAGGCAAATGCGGCCTTATTAGAGATTGAGCTGAAAACCATCTTACTGGTTCAATTTGGGGTGTCTCGTCGTCTTAGGGATCCCCTCTTATTGAGCATTTGTATTCTTTCGACTTAGAAAAAACTTCCAGTGGAAATGCCTACAGACGCCCCTCACACTTGGGCCTTTACAGGGGGACGCCACGCGGATTTCTTTGTAGTGGCGGTCCTTATGAGGCTTAGTGCGCTTACCTGGCTCTGGTGCTTTTTCGGTGGACAAAAGGCAAACTTCAGGGTTGAGGAGGTGGAGGCTGGCTAGTGGAGATGAACAAAAAGGGGGTGAAGGCGACGGGTGAGAGCTCCTGCAGCCATGCGAGAGTGTGGAAAAATTAGAAACCCACAAGGGGAAGAGATTTTCGCATGCATCCTACTGCCTACTCAACCAACAACCCCATCAGTAGAAGCTGCGGCGGGCTAAGAACCTTCTCGAAATTAAAAGGAAAAGCACAAGAGGCATAATTTAGATACAGAAGAAACGTTAGAGCAGCAGGCGAAAACGGCTAGAATAGATGAGTGCACGTTTGATCCACTTAACCACAAGTAGTCTAGAGGCGTTCTTGGTGATGCAGCAGGAGCAGGGCGGAAGGGAGCAAGATTCAACGACTTTTCGAATTCTTTTAAAAGGAGAGTGCAAAACAGGTTGCCAGTTTTCCGTATAACTTTGGCAAGGATGCCACCCGAATGTCCAGAAGCTGGACAAGTGCTTCAAAATAGAGTGTGTTTGGTGTTTCCAACATAAAAACCCTAGGCGGGTGTAGGATGAGTTGTTAGGAAGTGTAGAAGAGTTCTGTAGTTATGAATGAGGACACGAAATGCTGCCCTTCATTAGTTTTAAAACCTGTTGCTGTCTGGCGCCCTGAACTAGGGAAACCTAGAAACCCCTGTTTAGTCCTTGTAAGATGCATCTTTTATTCCGTTAAACCCTTCTAAATTGTTTACGCCTGCGCGCACAGCAACTTACCACAACACGGCATCACTACACTAATAACAAATTTGCGTAACCCTGCCTTGAATTCTACAGTTGTTTTGAGTGTGACAATTTGAAAGAGTGCAGAAACACACCCATCGCAGCTGACTGTGCTGATTGTAAAACGGAATACTATCTGAATAGGTTCTCTTCACAATATTGTTTAAATTTCTATTGTTCTTATTTTAAGAGTGTCTAGACTTTGTGTAAGCGGTTTAGAGAGGGTTTAGAGTCAGGTTTACCTTTATACGCATGTCGGTGTGAGGCTTCGCGACTCTGTTGTGTTGTTCAGAGTATTAGTCTCAAGTCTGTTTTCGCTTTCTTAAGCCAACGTTTTTGTCCTGTTTGACGATGTAGCTTTCCAATTTGTCGTCAAATGTTTCAGCGTTGTTCAGTTTTCTTTAGTAGTTCTTAAGGCGTGTAGTGCGGCATCCAGGTCCCTGTGAGATTCCGGATTTGAGATGGGCGTTAGTTCCGCTTGATGATAATCAACCCTTATCCGCACGCTGGGAGTTTAGCTTCCAAATCATTAACTTTGTTGTTTAATGCACGAACTTCCTGTTGATGCTGGGCCCCACTCTCCTTTGAGTTGCTCAGTTTCTGTTGGGTTCGCTCGAGTTCATGTAGTGCGGTTTCTTGAGTAGCTCCCACTACCAGTGTAGCATGTGAATGCGTGTTAGCGGTATGGGATAAATTGTCTGTTTGCTGTAACTCATAATTGCCCTAATTAGTGCCTTAATTTACCTATGAGTGAAATGGTCAAGCTTAAGTATGTGAGGAGCAGTAGCTCACCTTCTCGCGTTCTGGGTTGGGATGCATGGGTGCTCAAGATGCAGCCCACCTTAGCCACATGCCCTTATCGCTTGGCTGTGATCAGGTAGGCATGACATCAGAGAGTCAATCTGGATAGGGCAAATTTTTTGGGGGGGGATAAGTTATTCATAAGCTTTTATTTCGTGTTAGTACTTAGGCTCTAAACAAGATGTAAGACTGACCGTTACACTACTGCTATTCATGTATGTAGACATATCCATTTCACTCAGCTAGTACCTAGCGTATTCATTGTAAAAATTATGTTTCCGCGAAAAGCCCAAAATTGCAATATCGAGCACACACATGGACATGCTACATCCTGCATAAGGCAGGTGTAGCACGTAAAAGTTAAGTTCGTGCATTGTTTTTCTTGTTGTTATCATTTTGAATTGTCGGAATTAATATCCTGAGGAATTTTTGAGTGAAAGGGTTAAGCCTCTGTATGTGAGGAGCAGTAGTGTTATGGTCGTTCTTACATATTGCTTAGAGGTCGTAAGTACAATCACGAAATAAAAACTTAAGGATAGTTCGTTCTCAAAGAAGTCTGCCTTCTCTTGCTTGCCTCTCTGACGCAATGCCTCCCTGATCACAGCCAAGCGGTGAGGGGATGTGTCCAAGGTGGGCTGCACCTTAGGCACCTATGCTTCCCAATCCTCAGAATGTGAGCAGATGAACTACTGTTCCTCACATACATAAGCTTGACCATTTCACTCATAGATAACTTCCAGCATCAATTAGGACCGCTCAAAATGATAACAAACAGACAAACATTGCAATAGCGAACATGCGCATTAGCATGCTACACTGCATAAGCCAACAGCTCGGATGTTACAGGCTACATCAGGTTATGGAGTTGAGAGATCCAACAAGGCGACTTCCAAAGTGATTCATTAACTATCCTTGTTATATAATGCGCCATCATTGTTTTAAAATTGGAATAACGGGGAGTAAATGCACAACGTTCTGCACCCTAACAAAAGTGTAACTTCGTATGTATGAACATGTAAGAGCAGTGGGTTCGTTTCGCAAGACGCTTCCTAGACTAACTACTAGTAATGCTACTGTAAATACCTTGAAACAACAATAAATTGAAACAAATTAAACTAATATAATCGTGGGGTTTTCGTCCGTCTCACAGCATCTTGAGCTGTAAAAACACGTTAGTGATCCCCCAGCGACGGCGACCCTGTGCGGTGGCCGTCGGCGTCCCGTATTTATTCTTTTAATTAAATATTCGATTAAAAGAATAAAGACGAATGTTTTATGTGTAGCTGAAACTCATCGCTGCCTCTGCTTCCTGTGTCACAAGACACCTCAGAGACCCCCAACAGCCGTGAGTTGAAGGCTTCCTCTTTCTCTTGTGGCCGCAAGAAGCTTTCAAGAGGCATTTGCAGGCTCTCTCGCTTTTTTCTTTTAATCCGTCATTCTTAGAATGGCTAGGGTTAACTCCGGGATGCTCTCTACAGCGTAGTAAACCCTGAACTTTGAACCCTCCAGTGCAGTGTTGCTCTCTGTTTATATACCACCTGTGGCCATCCCTGTTTATGTTTCCTGTATTTGCTCCATCCCTCTGGAGCGAGTCAACCAGAACGGCCGCTTCCACAGGATCTGCCTCCCTTCTGTCACGCTTTTGTGATCCGACTCCAAGTTTGGGGTTTAGCGCTAAGAGGATTGACCTCCCTTTCACTTCCTGGGCATCTGAACTTCGCAGGGGCCTTGCAGCAGCCGTAAGGGGGGCCCCTTTGTAGCCGTCCTGCAGGGGGGCCCCTGTGAGGAGCAGTGATGGCGGCAGGAGTTTTGGGGGCCTCGGGCCCCCCCGAAGGAGAGGTGCGATGCCCCATAGGTACCCGGATATATGTGCCATCACCAGAGTCCGTGTGGGCTACTGCTGCTGTTGTTTCGGTTGAAGCAAATGGCGCGGTTGTTATCAAGCTTGATGCCGAGGATAGAGTCATTACACTCAAGAAGGGAGACCCTTTTTATCTCTGTAATACAGGTGAGGGTTTGTGGTTCAGGGTTTAGGATTTTGATACACTTGTCTTTGCGCCCCTAGCTCCTCCTATGCTGTTTTTTGGGGGTGGAGCCGCCTTCCTGGATCACCTTTTTTGTGCTTTGGCTAACTGTGGTGTTAAATATAGAGATGAAGGTTATGCAGGGAAATGCGTAGCTGCGTTGGGCTGTATGTACAGACGAATGGAACGCCCGTGGCCTCTGTGCGCCCGACGATCTCACCTCCCTGACACATCTTCACGAGGCGGCAGTTTTGGATTCGCTGGACATCCGCTTTGAAGTGGACGCAATTTACACTTTTACTGGGCCGATTCTCATAGCCGTAAATCCCTTCAAGACCCTCAGAGGTTTATACGATTACTCAGTGAGGCCTGAGACGCACAGTGTAGTCCTAGTCAATCGAATTTACCCAACAAATGCGCGAGCAACATTCCTAAACCCTAAACCCTAAAACCTCATTAGCACGGACACTCCATGCGTGCTGACGAATTTTTTGCCTTGAACAGCCTAGGATTTTGTGCGGATGCTCTCTTGGCGCGAATTCTTACATATCCCAAAGGCCTACCCTTAGAGGAGCTTTTAGGAATGCTTGGAGTGGCTGTCGGACGAATCGTGGATGTTTTATCACAATTGAAACGCTTAAAGTTTACCCAATTCGATGCTACATGCTTTCTCTGTCTTTCTGCACAGACCCTAAAACGTTACATTTTGGCACATCACGCCTCAGATGTGCCTCCGCACCATTCGACCATTGAAGGCACTTCTCGCGGGGGCAACAGCGATGGGCCTTCTGCTTCGCCTGCGGGGCCCCGAGACATTCTAAAGGAACCCCACGTGTTTGCTACGAGCAGCGCGGCGTACGAGGGGATGTGCGTACACCGCAGAAGCCAGACGATTTTGATCAGCGGAGAGTCGGGGGCTGGGAAGACAGAATCCACAAAGTTTGTTATGAAGTTCCTCGCCTGTGCAGGGAGCGACACCCTTGAAAAACGTTCTACAGTGAGAAGCAGCAGCAAAACCACTTAAGGTTTAGGGTTTGCGGAATTGTTAAACTGCTACTTTGGTGTTCATATGGTTCTGTCTCCTTAGGAATGCCGCTGCTGTCTAGTGCTGCTATCTGTGCTGCTGCTGTCCCAGTTGCTTCTGTTTGCGTTGCTGCTGTCTGTGGTGGCAGCAGGCTGTGCGCGTCTGCTGGCATTTTTTGTGTGTAGGTCGAGGCTCAGGTGTTGGATTCAAATCCTTTGCTTGAGGCCTTTGGAAACGCGCGGACTCTGCGAAATGACAATTCCTCGCGATTCGGAAAATTTATTGAACTTCAGTTTTTCGTCGCCAAAGACGCTCATGGAAATCCCAGAGGAAAGTGCGTGTGGACACATGTATACGTTGTATATTATATGTATGTTTATATATATATATATATATATATATATATATGTATATATATATATATACAATTGATCTCTACTTATCGCTCTCCCCATGGGGATGATCTATCTGCGCATCTCTATCTCTGTCCAAATCCCTATGCGTATCTGTGTATTAGACAGTACTTTTATTCTATAGTTGATTGTAATATTTAGGGAGCTTTATACGCATCCGGACACTGAGCAGTTTACGTTCAAATACTTTCAAAAGAAGTGTCATTTCAAGGGTAGTGCATAAGGATTTCCGACTGGTTGCTCGCAATTCAATTTTAAAGAAATCAGCTCACCTAAATGTAAATGAACATGAACATCGTTCTTGGGTTGTATGTACACCACGGTGTATGTATATCCTTGCCTGCCTGTGCGCCTCCCTGTCTATACTTTTGACTTGTCAAACAATTCCGTCTGAGCTCTTTTTGCCAAGAGAGTGATCGCGTGTTTTTTCATTTCTCAGGCTCTGTGGGGCTCGGATTCAGACCTATTTGCTGGAGAAGGTCCGAGTCTGTCAGCAGCAGGAGGGTGAGCGAAATTTCCACATTTTTTACCAGCTCTGTGCTGCGGCTGCTCGGGCTGAGCAGACGGGAGGTGTCTATACACCGCAGATTGCAGTAGGGGATGCGGTTGGCGAGGCAGCGGAGCAGGGCGAAAGTCCCATTTCTCTAGACATGTCGCTGTACGAGTCTAGGGAGCACTTTAAGTTTCTTACTTGCAGCAGCTGTTATCAGCTGGTGGGGATTGACGACGCGGATGCTTTTAACACAACTTTGAAAGCGATGCTGACCTTGGGAATGTCCGCGGAGACGATCCAAAACATTTTTCAAGTCGTTGCAGCGATCCTTTGCCTGGGGAACACGAGCTTCAGCGTAGATGCTGATGACTCAGAAGCAGCAGACGTAGCAAGCTCTTCTCTCGTCGATTTGCAAAAAGCTGCAAAGATGCTCGGCGTGCCGGCGGAATCCCTGAAAGAAGCAATGTGCTTCCGAACCATCAAAACTGCCAGGGAAAGTCTTAGGCAAGCCAAAGCAAGGAGCCCGAAGCACTTTTGCAGTAAAAGTGCAGGCCGATTTAGAGCATGCTTTAGAACATGGGCTGCGCTGGTTTCTTGAATTTCTTCTTTTTCTAAAGAGGCTCGCATGAGGGTGTTTAAGCGTCTTCTCTTTGCGCATCAACGCTTTTCTAGGGTTTAGGGTTTAGGGTTTGGGGTGTATCTGTGGCCGCAGGAAGCCTCTTAGGAAAGAGGAGGCGACAGAGATGCGATCCGCTCTGTGTCGGGCATTATACGGGTGTCTCTTCCTGCGCGTTGTGGAGCTCACCAACAACAGCATTGGATTTATCTCTGCAGAAGCAGCAGGAGCAGAGGCAGCAGCAGAAGCGGCAGCAGCAACAGCAGCAGAAGCAGCAAAGGCAGTAACAGCAGGCGAGGTTGCGAGGAAGGGCCCAAGCGTATCGAAAAAAGAGAGACAGCAGCAGCAGAAGCAGCTGCTGTTTTGTGGTGTGCTGGATATTTTTGGTTTTGAGTGTTTCCAACAAAACTCCTTTGAACAGCTCTGCATCAACTACACAAACGAGCGTCTTCAGCAGTTTTTTAATTCCTTTGTGTTTCTCTGCGAAGAGGAACTTTACAGAAAGGAGAAAATCCAGTGGTCTCCTCTCGACTTCCCTGATAACGCCGATTGCGTCGCGCTGCTCCAAGACAAACAGACGGGAGTGTTTGCCATGCTTGATGAGGAGTGCGTCGTCCCAGCAGGCAGCAATCGCGGCTATACACTCAAACTGGTAAAGAAACACAGCAGCAGCAGCAGCGGCGGTAGCAGCAGCGGCGGCAGCAGCAGCGGCGGCAGCAGCAGCGGCGGCAGCACCAGGTTTAAGGTGAACAAGACAAAACAAAACTGCTTCATCGTCAAACACTTTGCAGGAGAAGTTGAGTATTGTACCGACGGATTTTTGGAAAAAAACAAAGATGTCCTTTCCCTGGATCTGCAGCAGTGCATTGCTGCAGCAGCAAATCCGTTTGTGGCTGCTCTTTTTCTCTCTTTCCTCCACAGAGGCGGGTTGGAGACAGACGGCGACAAGCAGCAGCAGCAGCAGCAGGACGGGAAGCGCAAGCGAAAAGTGGTTACGGTCTCTGGGGAGTTCAGAGAGCAGCTGCAGACATTGATGGAGACAATTGGCGAGACGAACCCACATTTCATTCGCTGCATCAAACCCAACCCGAAAAATCTTCCCGACTTCTTCGACAGACCCTCCGTGAACGAGCAGCTCAGATACGGAGGCGTGCTGCAGGCTGTGCAGGTCTCACGCGCGGGTTACCCCGTGCGGCTATCCCACATGGAAGCTGTGAAGGAGTACAGGCCGCTGGCGGCGCAGCAGCTGCAGCGGCAGCTTCTGCAGCAGCAGCACCAGCTTCAGCAGCAGCAGCAGCAGCAGAAAGGGTGGAAAGAAATGGCTGCCATCCTCTTGGAGGAATTGCATGTCTCCCTTTCTCTCAATGCGTCGCACGAGGGACATACAGGGGCTACTTGGGCTGTAGGAGAGACTCTCTGTTTCTTTAAGCGGGAGTGTTTTGAAACTCTGTCCTCTGCGTTGGTCTGCAAGAAATCAGCGGCAGCCACCAAAATTCAAGCCAGCTTCAAAGGGTACGAACGCAGGCAGGCCTATCTCGGACTGAAGAGAGACACCGTCGTTATCCAGAGAGCCGTGAGGGCCTGGCTTGCTAGGAGAGAGAGAGAGAGGCAGAGACTCAATGCTATGGCCTGCAAGATTCAACGCTTCATGAAGATGGTTGTTCAGAGAAATAAATACCTCAGGTCAGCAGACACACCGGCTCCCCGCCTTCCCACACTTCCGCACGGCACGGCGAGTTGCTGTCTCTTTCTGTTGGTCCTTCTGCCTGAATTGTTTTTCCTGGTCTCTGTTTCTTTGGCTTGCTGTCGCCTTCTGTTTGTCTTTCTGTCTTTTTGTTTCTTTCTTTGTCTCTCTGTCTCTGTGTCCCTTTGCATCTTTTTGTTTCGTTTTGTGATGTAAGTGCACATCCGCATGCAAGTTAGGGGCGGGTAAAAATGGTCTAAACTTCAAGTTTCGGCATTTCCTTACCTGCTCAGCGCATGGAGCCTCTTTGTGTTTCTCTTTTCTCTTGGCTGTTGCGTTGCTTTCCTTTTCTTCCAATTCGTTTTACATACCCGGAGTGGTTTGCGGCATACTACATTGCTTATACCAAGCGCACGGGTTTCTGTCGTTTTTTGCAGACTTTTGAAGAGCATCACGAGGCTGCAGGCTCTTTGGAGGGGCCGCCAAGCCCGTGCGGCCTCACGCGACTTGCGGGCCCACAGGGCAGCTTCACGGATTCAAGCGACTTGGAAAATGAAAAAAGATCGAGCAGAATTTATTGCCCTCAAACAAGGCACTATCAAAACACAACTAAGGTGGGAATTAAATTCTCCTGGTACTACTCCTTTTGCTGCTCAGGCTGCTATTGCTGCTGCTGCTGCTTCTACTGCTGCCCCTGCTGTTGTTACTGCTGCTGTCGCAGCAGCCGCTGCTGTGGCAGCGCAGCAGGTGTCCTGTTACACTTGTTTCTGCGTGTTGTTCTGCTTCTCATAGTCTGTCCGCTAGTAGGGATCCGGTGATCTATGCATGCATTTGTTTGTTTGTTTCTCTTTTATTTGCGTGTTTGTTGTTTGTTGCAGGTGGAAGCGCATGCTTGCAATCCGCCAGCTGCGGCAGCTCAAGTCAGAGGCTCGTGACGTGGCAGGCCTTGTGAAGCTTGTGCAGGTGCGTCTTTGGCCGTCTGCTTTCCATGATTGATTTGTTTATTTGGTGTTTTTTGACTTTCTTTGCTGGGTTTACCGGCAGCTTTTTATCTTGTTTTCACGCATGCATGCAGCCTTGCATTGATGTACCGCGTGTACAGACATGTGCAATGTACGTGTATTTACGGAAACCTTGGGTTCACCCCTGTGAGCATCATGCAGAGACAGCCCTATGTGCCCATGCGTCCTTGTGTGCGTGCATGCTTGCGCATGCACAATGCGTGCCTGTGTACTTGCGGATGTGTGTATTTTCCATGCACATGCACATTGTTGTACAGTCATCGGTCTGTGAACCTGTGCACCTGCGCGCATGTGTGGTGTGCATATACCATGTACGTTGACACGCATGCGTGCATGCAAAGCATACACCACACAACTGTGCATTCACACGTGCACAGATATATATCCATCATTGTAGCCGTCGGCTTCTGCATCATTTTTGTTGCCGTTGCTGTTTAATGGGTTTCTGTCTCAGGGTTTGAAGCAGGAGTTGGCTGAGGCCAGGCAGCAAATCGAAGATGCAGCAACCAGAGAGCTTCAGCAACAGGTACCTCTGCATGGAGCTTCTAAAGCCCTGGCGCATGCAGGGGACGCCAGTACCAGTTTTGGCTGCTGCTGCTGCTTTTGCTGCAGCTGCTGCTTCTTACGACTCTCTTACTGCTCTTGCTGCTGCTGCCCCCTAAGCTTCTCCTGCTGCTGCTGCTCTTGCTGCTGCTACTGTTGCTGCGCCTGCTTCTCCTTGCGACGCTTCTAGTGGTGCTGGCATTTTTGCTGCTGTCTTGCAGGCCCGAGCGGATGAGCTGCAGAAGCAGCTGCAGTGCACGAAGAAAGAGGCCTTGGAGCTGAAGACAGAGTTGAGGGGAAACGCAGGTCTGCCAAACCGTAAAACCTAAACCCAACACCCTAACAACGGTAAGCAGCAACAGAACACCACAGCGCTTTAGGGGTTTAGGGGTCTAGGGTTTAAGGGTTTGTGTCTTGTTGCTTCAGAAGCGCTTGCAGCTCAGCATAGACAGCTTGAGGGTTTGCGTCAGCTTCTTAACCGAAGCGATTCAGGCTTAGCGTTCGCAGACGAGGCAGTGCCGACGCCCTCAGAGGGCATGCAGTTGACACCAGCAGCTGCTCGGGGCACGCGGCACAGCGCAGGCGCTGAGGCTGAGGAGCTGAGAGAGCTTTTTGCAAAAAGACAGAAAGAAGCAGCAGCAAAGGAACACGAACAAACCGTGTTGCTGCAGCAGCTGCAGAAGCAAGTACAGGAGCTGCAGCAGCAGCTGCAGCAGGAGCAGCAGCAGCGGCAACAAGCCGAGGCCAAGTACAAACTTGTGCTTGAGGACAGCAGCGTGCGACGCGACCGCGAAGAGCCTCGAGAGCCGCAGCAGGACAAAGCAGTGGTTGCTGCACAGGTAACTAGAAAGCAGGCATCAGGATTAGAAGAGTCCGCCATCAGACATGCAGAGACAACAACTGTTTGTGACAGAAGATTCATTGATTTAATGCTTCTCGGGCCCCCCATGGTGGGAAAGAGAGACTTGTTGAAAGCTCTTGTCGAACAGCTAGGAGACACCAGCGCCCTTATGCAGCTCAGAGGACCGGCAGACGATGACAGCACCTTTGAACAACTTGTAAAGGTACCGCTGCTGCTCTTGCTGCTGCTGCTGCTGCTGCTCCTGGTGCTGTTGTCTTCCTTCGTCAGTGTAACGCATCTACCTTTCTGCCTCTTGCTCTCTGTTTCTCTCCCATGCTGTAGTTTAGGGTTAGGGTTTAGGGTTTAGGTTTTAGGTTTTGTGTGTGATTTCAGGTCAAGCTGCCTGACGGGTCTCGGCTGGTGTGTCTGTGCTTCACGTTTGACGAGACGAAGCACAATTTGGAGGCTGTGAAGCAGCGCGCATGCCAAGCCTTTGTGATAGCTTGCATCTTCGACCCCACGAAAAGAGCCACTTACGGTACCTGTCTCTCTCTCCTTCAAGACGCAGTAATTCCAGCAATTAAGGAAGCAGGCGGCGGCTTGCCCGCCACGAAGGTTTTTCTCGTTGAGAACAACTCGAACACAACCAGCAAAGGAGCGATTGAGGTGGATGTCGAGAAAGCACGAGACGAAGGTATGTGCTTGTTTCCCCCACCCCACTTATTGTATACATTCAAAAGGGATTTTGCACGCAAATGCTCTCCTTGCCAGCAAACTTCACGGAGTCGTACTCTTGTCGTCACCAGCAGCGCATGCGGGCAGGGTGGTCGGGACGCGTTGTTGCGGTGTGCTGGGTGCTGCACTTGCCGCTCTGGGCTATGCACTTAGGACTTTGTTTGTGAGTGAATGTGGAAGAGGAAACTTCATGTGTGTTTTGTGTTGCAACATGTTATGCATGAACGGCTTAGAGTACCTGAGGCCCATCTCGAGTCTTCGTTCCTTGCTGAATTTGAGCACCTTCATCTCAAAGGCTTGGTGGGGATTTGTTGTGCATGCGCTCGTAGTGGCTTCACTGGGCTGTCACTACAAGGCATTGATGCAACTCTCTTCTCTCTACGACGACTTGAAGCCCTGGTTATCTGCGCTAGCAGAATACAGACGCAGCAAGCCCGAGCAGACAAAACACAGAAGGATAAGCAAGCAGCACTACGCGTACACTCCCTCGCAGCAGCCCCACAGGACTGGCACGGGCTTTATGCGAGGTTCTGGGTCGTTCTCTGCTACTCTGGTGGATTCCATTCGTTCGTTCATCTCTTCTGGAAAGAGCAGCTACGAAGCGACAAAGAAATCCATGAAGCTCAACCAAGACCTCCAATTCTTGCTTCCTTCGGTTCCTGCGAAGGACGGGCAAATGCCGGAACTTTCGGGGCCTTGTGATGGCGTGGTGCCGGTCATCGAGCTAACGGTGAAAAACGGGTTTTTTTGTTTGGGGTTGTGTGGTTCCTGCTTTTTTGCCTCTGCTTGTTGCTTTCCCTTTCTATCTCGCGCTGTCTTTCCTCCATCTATCGCGGGTGTCGCTCTGCTCCTTACTTTCTGCCTCTTTTTGTATCGAGGATTCAGGCTGAGTGCGTTTCTGGCTTTAATTCATGATTTAAGGCTGATGTGTTGCGCATGCAGCACGAAACGCAAGGAGCAATTACGTGTCTGGCGTTTGGAGCCGAGAGAGAACACAGAGATTATATTCTGTTGGCGGCTGCAACCAAGGCAGGCCAGGTGATGGTCTATCGATGCTACCGGACAGAGATGGAGAAAAACACCTTAGACCCACAAGAATTGCGGCGTCCAACTACGCAAGAGGAACTTAAGATAAATACAGAGGCAATGCCGAATATTTTTGTTGGGAAACGAGCATCGCCGCTGGCCGAGACGACAGACAGGATCATGTTGCATAGCCAAATGGTGAGGTTCATTGAAAACACATTTATCTACGTCTCAGCAGTTATATTTCTTGCCTTTTGGAGCATTGCATTTACTCTTTGTGTTCTTTGTTTCCTTTCTAAATGATAGACGGAATGACATTATACACAGCGTAACACATAAATGCGAACGCATCTATAGAACAAATTGACATACTTAATGCGCGTGTTTTCCGTAACCAGCCATTGAAAAGAAACTAGAATGCATGCACATATATGTGCAACGTATTGTGTATTGTTTTGCTACAGATTGGACACGCACGAGCAATAACTTCAATGTTTTTCACTTTGCTAGAAGACCATCTTGTCACTACCTCCATAGATTGCAGTATTCGATTCTGGTGCGAACCCAGACTTGCTGCCCTTTTATGATATGATTAAGATTCTTATCTGTTTCTTTCTAGACACTGATTGCGGTGTATTGAATAGAAACAAACACAAAGAGAAATGTGAGTTCTTTATTAAAGATTGGTTAAGGCTATGTTGCTCTCTATAGTCCTTTTTGTTTTGTTGCTTCTTGCGTTACAGGGTTGTGAACTCGGGGGTAAACTTGAAGGTGTTTCAAGATTCTGCTGTTCCCCTGGCTGCCGCTCTTTTGCCTTTCAACCCCTCTGTCTTTATTGTATCGAACAACAAATCTGTGCTTCGTCTCGTCTGCTCCAACTCGGGCAAGGTGTGGGCTTTATCGATCAAGTTTAGTAAATAATGCGCATGTAAACGCGAACTGTATATGCAGCTGTACAAGCATTAGATCTGTGTATTTGTGCTTTATAGATTGTTCTGCTTGTGTGAGATATGTACATTTGTAATTGTACCAGGTACACTACGGCTGGTGTTTGGTCTATGTGGTGGAATGCTTCAGGTGTTGCAGAAAATGAAGATGGAGTCTGAAGTGCGAGCGATCAGATTCGACGATACAGGTCTCTTCTGCTTCGCTGGAAACAAGGCAGGACAACTTTATGTCTTGGAGGCGTCTGACAATGCAACTCTCACATATAAATACAAACTGGATATTAGCAGGGTGAGCTTTAAGCCTCTCTTCATCCATTGCATTTCGCTTCGTCTCATTCACTCTATTCAGTATTTCCTTGTCTCGTTCAAAAGCTTGAATGCGTACTGTAATCTCGCATTCATGAACAGCAGAAAGAGCTCGGATTCTGCTTTCTCTCTGCGTGTTTCTTGCTTCTTTTCGTAGGGTGCAATTACATGCATCACCTTCGTGCCCAGCAGATCTCCCAGAGAATGGCCATTGGTGCTTGCCAATTGCTGCGACTCAAACGTGGCGGTGGTTGAGTGCGTCTATGGCATACCTAACGGCTCGCTTTCCAATCTTCAGGTTTGGTGCGTAAATGCTAAAATCACTCATAAGTAGCTGAGGGCATTATTACAATTAACACATCCATGACGGAAGTTCCACGAACAAGAGCAATTCACCATTATTCCATGCACATTCCATCCCATCCGCTCAAGGAAGCAAGAAAGACAATGTCGAATGTTTTCTTTTCTCGTCGCAGCAAAAGAGTGAAGATGAAACACGAAGTCCTGCCCCTTAAGAACTGTTTCTTGCATACTGGGGGAGGTTGGCTTGTTTCCGGATGTGAAGAAATGGGTGTTTTCTGCTATCCTGTTCGCGAACGCGCCTCGGCGAAGAACGGATTCCACCTCTCTGGGCACGCGGTTAGTTTTTACACAATCGTTTTCTTCTGCGCATTCTCCCATTTCCCTGCTTGCTTCTTTTTCTCGCTCCTACGTGAACTCTTATCTGGCATACTTGAGTTTTTTGCGTTCTTGTCGTCGCTGTACTGTTTTAAACGGCTTTTCCCGCTGTGCACGCTGCTTCTGGGGCGCTTCTTTGGAGGGTTTGTCACTCTGTGTTGGCCTTTCTGCGTTCCCCTCGCTTTCCTGTTTTTCTACCTGTTTCTGCTTATTTCCCTTCTCACTCTAATGGGACGTTTTTTGTGTTATTTTGTGTATTTACCGCAGCAAGCAGTTCTGGCAGTGGCAGTGAATGCGCAAGGCACTTTGCTTGCCAGTGCAGACTCATGTGGTTCCATCATTCTTTGGAGGCGACTAGCAGCACCGAAGGCGTCATAAGGCGGGATCAAGCTTCTGATTAGGTACATTATCTGGTTATATCTTTGCACTTCTATTTTTTTCGATCTGTGTTTATGTACACAAGTACGTGTGCTTGACGCATGTACTCTTCCTGCATACATGCTTATTTGCAACACCAAAAAGTTTCAATAAGGCTCGTTGCTGTTGCAACTGCTTCGGGGTTTTGCGCAAGTAAATATTGAGGCCCGGATGCAGCCCCCTGTGTGGCTTTCTGCCTTGTTTCTCCGTTTTGTTGCCTGTCGGCACAAACAAGGAGGAGACGCATCCCTAACGAGCCACTCTGAAAACTCCAGGCAACATGGGAATATTTACCCTGGTACAATTTACTAGAGGCTTTGTTTTAGCAAGAAAACGCTATCAATCGACTAGCTTGTGGCAAGACCACTCCCGAGTGGGACAGCCAGAGAAAGAGAAGTAGAGCCCTACAAGAAGCGTCCTTTATCTCGAAGTAGCAACTCTGAAATAACACTCAGAATAAGTCTTAAATACAGACAGTCTTAAAGCTGAAATTTAGCGCGTCCAGAAATCACAAAAAAATTAAACGCCGAGGCGTATATTTTAGAGCCCAGTGACATCTCTCTGCTTGAAGGGGCTGAAGGTGGCGCCCCTCCTGGCCTCATCGACGATGCATCTGAAGGAAACTGGTTCTGTCTGTGCAACTGTAGCGAGTGACTTTCTGTCAAGTGCAACATTTTGCCGCTTTAGACCGCACATAAGCCAGCTGTAGGGCAGGGCCCATTCCCTAGAAGCGGCATTCATGTGCTGAATCCAAAGGACTCTGTATCTTCGGTACCTCTGCTGCCGTTGCAGGTAAGAACTCAACAAGGCCTTCATGGCGCGCACGCGAGCTAACTTGAAACAAGAACCAGAACGGCCCCGAAACCCACGAGCAACTTCAAACACCACAGACCTGGGAATCTTCATTATTGCTGGGGCTTGAACAGCAGCAAATGGAGGGGATGTTGCCGATGCACAGCAGTGAGTTGTAGGACAGAAATGGAAAAAAAATATTAGCTCCCGTTTATTTACTGGTATACGGTGTTTAAAAGGAGAGAGTTTATGACGGTCAAGCTGGGACTTGTGGTCGATAGTCTCTGGGAGCGAACAAACAAGGAAGTAGCAATACCTTTTTCATAACAGTATTGCACACTTAAAGTCAATTTGTTTACTCGAAAAGAAAGGAATTCTCATTTTTCGGTTCACGGTTCGATAAACATTAATAGGCCCACAACAAAAACACCAGCCCCTGTGAGACCACCAGCAGTTGGATCGTCTGCTTCTACAACAAAAGAGGAGACAAGCACTATTAATTAAATAATACGCAAAACATTATACAATAATAATACTAATAGGCAGAACACAATCAACGGTAACATAGTAGGCTAGCTATATGCTAGACAGAACAATTGTAATGAGGGTGAGGAAGAAGAATGTCATTAACTGCCTTATGGCGTTGTTCTTATTGTTAGATCCGAAACACCTGAGAGACATCGCAGGTGAATGGTGGCCTCCATGCATTTTCACCCCTGCACGATGCTCTCTACTAGTTCGAGGTCTCGCACCAGCCTCTTGAACGCTGCAGTTTGTTGTCCTTGCTAGGGCTCTTTTCTGGCGTGTGCAACCAACGTTTCCTTGTTTACATAAAGAATCTGTGTGGGAAACACGCCTGAAATATCTAAGAACGATATTTCTCCAAAGGAACGCGATGCTATCCACTGTGCATGCGAGCGTGCCTGAAGCCTCACCAGCCTCGGAAGAGCCAGCAGCACACGAGCGCGGCTCCTTCGTTGCATAGGCCAGGGGGATTAGATGATGCTGTACAAAATCACTGACTATGTACACTATGTTTATATTATGCATTGACCGCTTGAGGCATTATGAACGGTAACTCCGTCTGATAACTAACAGAAAAACAGCAACACCAACAAAGGCACGAAGGCGCTGCATGTGCGTCGCGAACCGCCAAAACAATTCCAACACTCTGGGACATTTGCACCCAACGGTGGCTCTCAAGCCTAGCGGCACCCAGCCTGAAGCCTCAGACCCTACGCGTTAAGCCGTAGGTAGTGCGAATTCGAGGCCCAGCGAGCAGCGTCAAATCTTTGTTTGTTCATTGGATAAGACAGAACGAAGATAGAACGGGGGGGAATGAGAAAAAGAAAGTCAGCATGATGGTCTGCGTACGAGAGGAGAAAAACACGTGCTTGCAATGCGCACAAATTCCAATACACAGGCAAACAAACCCCAAACAAGTATGGGAAACTGTATATCCACGTAGTTAGACATAAACAGTATTCGGGTGTATATACACCTGAGTTGATACATTCGCCCATTTGTGTTACACGCTAAGGAAATTGCAGATATAAGAAGCTGTTACGAGTTGTTGACATGAGCTTTAGCAGCAGACACAGAGGCGGCTGATAAAGCACTGAGCACCCACGCCAACGGGCAGGGGCCCACACTTCACACACTTACGGATCCGTGAAGTTGAATGCTGCGTTTCTGCTGTACAGACGCTCGAAGGCACAGCGAGAGAGACAAAAGGGCACACGCAGGTGCACATGCAAGCGTACATCTTCATTCTACGCAGACACTCAGCCTACGCACTCTTCCCTAAAGCAGCTAGCTACACCCATTGGCATTCCGACTCCCGACAAATAGGCTGCCTGCTGCTCAGCTGCCGGACGTAGTTTTCTCTGACAGCCCGAGAGGCCGCTTTCGGCTTGTTGTGCCCAGCTGGGGAGATTTGGGCTTTAGAGAAAACTGCTCAACTTCAAAAACGCAGCTCTGTCGTTTTGCTGAGGCAATCCTGCTGCTGCTCCTGTGTTTCTTTCTGCACTTGAGGCAGCGCCCCCTGCCCCATGGGTTGCTGCAACTGCGCGGGATTCTGCAGAGCCTTCGAGTGTGTGTACACCAGCTGGTCCTGCTGGTGATGCAGCTTTCAGCTGTATGGGCAACTGCCGCTGCGTGCAGTCTAGACTCAGTAGATCGGGCCCGCCAGGGAAGGGCCTGAATATGCCAGTAACAAGGTAAATCGCTCGCTGTCTCTCTGCATCAAACATCTTGTTGCTGACATACCTGAAAACAAGAACACAAAAAAAATCGTAGTTCATTAAGTTAGAAAGCAGATCGAGTGCTGCTGCGGGGCTTTTGAGGGTTTATTGATACGCAGAGGCAAGCGTTGAAAACAAGCGACAGAGAGTTTCCCATGGAAAAAATTCGTGCCCTATATCCTTGGCAAAACGCATCTTAGTAAGAGGCAGGTCGCATGCACTTCAGCGCGGTACCGACAGCTCGAAGCACCACCAGAATGCATTGCTAGCTCTTTAATTATTTGTTTATTTATTTGTTTGTTTATTTGCTAGTCGCATTATACGAGGGGAGTACGAGAAAGACTGAGCAGTCGCTGGGAGCGTTTAAGAAAGGAGCAGTGCGTCGCCTCTGGCGCTAAGTAGGAGCAGCTTCAATAGAAAGAAGTATCCCATCTCGTCAAACCACAAAGTGCCTGCAAGAACTCAAAAATATGAAGGTAGGGAGGCAAGGGAAGCACCTTTGCACGGCATAAAAGGCGCTCGATCTTGACTGGGCAATCCAGGGCCTGTGCCGCATGCCTTCTATGATGCGCTCCCACGCTGCTGCTGCCGCTGCTGCTGCTGCTGCTGCTGCCACTGCGGTGTCACCCTGCGGCGCCGCCACTGCTGCCGTCCCTGGCCCCCACTGCTGCTGCTGCTGCTGCTGTACAGCAGCAGGGCAGGGCACAAATTCAGCTGCATGCAGCGCAGGAGAACCCGCGTATTGCACGGAAATGGCGTCTCCTACGCCTCGCCACAGTGCTCCCACAACTGCAACGATTGAGTCTCTTGTTCGAAATCCTAAAAGAGACAAAACGTCAGTAGAGGAAGCATCTGCTGCTGCAGCCCCACCATCAACAAAGGCAGCACCGGCTGCTGCAGCAGAAGCAACAGCAGCAGCGGCACCAGCAGAAACGCCAGCTGAACCCGACAAGGGTGGCAGCAGATCGTCAGCCGGAAAGCGTTTGCTTGCTGCTGCTGCTGCTGCTTCTCTTGCTGCTGCTGCGTCTGCCGCTGTTGCTGCTGTAGAAATACCAAAGACTCCAGCTGCCTTCTCTCCAACCAGAAGAGGCACAGGAGCTTCAGCGGAGCATCCATTTATCCCTTCTTGAAGAGCAGCAGCAGCAGCAGTATTAGTTCCATCCTGCTGCTGCTGCTGCGTCTGCTTCAGCAGCAGCTCGTGCATGCAATTCGCATGCACGAGCTGATGTTGCAGCAGACGCTCTGCAGCCACTCTCAAAACATTGCTGCTGCTGTCTGGTAAGAAACAGTAGTGAGGGCACGGGGTTCCTGGCGCCCAATGCCCGAGTGACCTGAGATGTGCATACACCGCGACGACGCCAAATGCTCCGTGCGCTATATTTGTTCTGTCCAGGCAGTCTATACAGTTGAACCGAACCACACCATGCTGCTGCTGCTGCTGCTGCTGCTGGAACACAAAAAAACCAGTTTGCTGCAGCAGCTGCGCGGAGAGACTCCCCAGCTCGGCGAAGGCAGTATCAAACCCAACGGTTTCGTCTCTCGCGTGCCAATCCATCGCGTAGTACTGCAACTGCTGCTGCTGCTGTTGCTGGTGCTGCTGCTGTTGCCAGTAGTCTCGCTCTGGAGCATCACCATCAAGGAGAGCTGTTGCAATGCCAGAAGGTGTCGACCTCATGCTGCAGGTCCCATTGCTGCTGCTGTCACAGCTGCTGCTGCTCCTGCTGCTGCTATTACAGCTGTTGATGCTGGGCTGTACGTACACCGTGAGTTCGTCGGTGCATTTAAGGAGAACCTCTCGATAAACCTGGCTGAGCCTGCCCTCCACAGGGTGTTTCTGCCTGACTAAATCTAGCAGCAGCAGCGGCTTTCCGTAGCGCAGCAGCAGCCACCTGAAGTGTCGTTTAGAGTGTACATACACCTCGGCTGCTGTAAGGTCGATTTGCGTGGAAGGCGAAGGCCTTAAGAAGGAGAAGAGCGCGCTGGAAACGCGCTCATGTCTCCAATAAAGAGGAATCGAGCCCCGCAGCAACACCAAAGAGGCGCAGCTCCAAGCAAACTTCCAATCACTATCAGCAGCAGCTGCTGCTGAAGCACCACCTGCTGTTGCTGCTGCTGCTGCAAAGGCGGTTCGGGGTGGCAGCAGTCTCCAAAGAATCTGCTCAGACTCGACCTCATTAGCCACACCGAGGGGGCCCTTGTCGTCCCAGTCCGCGCTGCTGCTGCTGCTGCTGTCTGCTGCTGCTTCTGCAGCGGGTCGCTCTAGACCTCGACTATAAAATCGGGTGCCCGCAGCAAAACGCGAGCGGCGTGCCAATATAGACAGCTGAAAAAACGCAACATCCTGCTGCTGCTGTTTGGGGACGATGGCAAAGGTCTGCTGCTGCAGGCCTCCCTGGATGAGGACAAGCTGCCAAGGCGAGAAGCAGCAGCTGCCTGCTGCTGGTGACGTGCAGCAGCAGCAGCCTGAACAGCAGCGAGCCTCAGTTGTGCTGCTGGTGCGTTTGCTACTGCGACTGCTCCACCAGCCATCCTCCTGAGTATTGACTGCGGTGCTGCCATTATTTGCTGCTGCTGCTGCAGATGCTGCTGGCTTGGCATGCTGCTGGAGCTGCCGCAGCAAAAATTTGTTGAAAACAAACTGCCCACATTTGCCCCTCTTCAACTGTTTGTGCCCGGTGCTGCAGCAAACGCAGCTATTTTGCTGCTTCTCCTGCAGCTGCTGTTGCTGCTGCTGCAGAGACAGCGTGAGGTCAATGTGGTAGGAAAACAAAATTGACTGGGGAGCTGCGCTGAAGGCAGAGAACAGCAAGGCGCAGAGGGCAGCCTCTCTTTCTAACAGTCTCTTGAACTGCAAAAGTTCCTGCTGCGTCATCGCGCCCGGTAGCTGCTGCTGCTGCTGCTGTTCCAGCTGCTGCTGCTGCTGCTCCAGCAGCTCCGGGGGAGAGCATGTTTCGCTGGAATCACCGTCTGCTGCCGCCGCTACGAGCTGAACTTCGCCAAAATCAACAGCTGCAGAGATGCAGCAATTGCCTCCTTGCGAAGCCAGCGAACGCCGGGCTCTAAACGCAGCTGCAGCAGAAGCAGCAGCAGCAGCAGCAGGCGCTGCTGCTGCGTGGTGGAGCAGCAGTGCGTCAGCCCACTGCCACGCGAAGAGAGGCACCAGCCGCAATCCTTCCACAGCAAACACTGGCAGCGGATCCAGCTCTACTTCGCCTGCTGCTGCTGCTGCTATGTCCGGCAGAGAGCCTATGACGCTGCGGTCGGTAAGTAGACAAAGATACACTCCACAGAGGAGACGCACGGCGCCCACAACCCCAAAAGTTGTAAATGGAGAGAAGCAGCGGCAAAGGTCCGTACCACACAACCTTCTCCACGATGTGCAGTTGCTGCTGCTGCTGCTGAAGCTGCTGCTGTTGAGGCTGTCTGGGCTGGGACTGTGGCACGGGCTGCTGCTGCCGGTGCTGTTTCCCGTGTTGCTGGAGTTTGCAGCAGAAACAGAAGCAGCAGCGCGCTGCTGCTGCTGCAAACGCCCCCGACGCAGCCGCAGCCCCAGAAACTCTCCGTTGTGGCGCTGCTGCTGCAGATACAGCCTGTACATGTGCTGCTGTTGCTGCAGCCACAGCTTTGTCGATTCGAAGGCAGAAGCGCTGGAAAGGCAATGCTGCTGACAAGAAACCACGCCGCCGCTATCGCTGTTGCTGGTGCTACTGCTGCTGTTGTTGCAGCTGCTGAAGCAGGTACCGTTGCTGCTGCTGCAGTTGCTTCTACTCTTTGTGGTGCTTGCTGCTGCTGCTGCTGATGGAGATAGCACTTCTTTGGTGAACGTCAGGAGCCTTCCGTAGCAGCAGCAGCAGCAGCAGCAGCAGCAGCCCCTCGCAGCAGCCCCAGCAGCATCAGCAGCAGAAGGTGTGGGCTGGTGCTGCGGGTTAATGCCGAGGAGACAGACCCTGTCAGGAAGCTCATAGACAACGACTTCAAAAAGAGAGGTTGCCATGCTGAGCCGCCAAAACAATCCGAGCTGTATGTACACTCGCGGGAAAGCGATGTACCAACCCGCTGGAACTCAAGCCTCGGCAAGAGACAAAGCCGCTGCGGTTCTCCGTCTTTTGGCTGTCAGACAGCCTACCCTTTTGTAGCTGGCGCGTCAGTTGCTGCCGTGTGCGCAGCTGCTGCTGTCAGAGCTGCAGCAGTTGACGCTGCGTTTCCCGCAGAAAAAGCAGCAGCGAACGGTTCTGCTCCCGCTGCTGTTGCTGCAGCTGTGCTGGCTGTAATTGACAACCCTCATCCCTGGCAAGCAGAATTCCAATAGATAAGTCCGGGGTAGGGAGCAGAGTTCAGTGCTAATTGTCGCATCTGCAGCAAAACCGCAGAGAAAGCTTTAAAGCTGCGGATTCGCCTGTATGCCTAAAATTCAATTGTGGCTGTTGGGTCGCTAGCCAAAGTGGGGACTCGCAGACTCTTTCTCCGTTAACTCGCAATGAAGGAAGTTACTAGTGACAGTTAAATTTGACAGAGAAGAACAAGATTACATTGTTTTTGGTTTCATACGCAGCAGCAGAACGAGGTGCTTAACATAGGAGGGACCCTACCGTTCTGGGGCTGTGGAAAAGGCGCAGAGAGTACCCTGCTGCCAGCCCCCCTGGCCCGCTGTGTTTTTTTGGCGACAAAAGAGTTTTCTTGTTGGGAAATAAATAGGAGAAATCCCAACTAGAGGTTTTGTAGCTCCTTGCAATCCATCGAGGCGCCTGGGGCCACCAGACGTGATACTACAGAGCGTCTTTGAGCTGTCGCTCTTGCGCCTAACGAGGGAGGTCTCTTTGCAGCTTTTTTCAGAAGTAATATTTAAAAGTACGTAGAGGCAGGAGGCGTTAGTGGGGTGCACGTCTTGCTGGTGAAAAAGCATGCCACTTCAGCCTGGAAGAACACACGAGGCCCTTTGAGGGGGCCCGAGAGGCACGCCCAATTGGCCTCAGAATTGCAGGGCGCATCTGACGGTGTGCGCTTGGCAGCTGCAAAGAGGAGACGAGCGTCTGCTGAAAATGCGTGTTCTTTTAAAGTCTGTGGAAGGGGAATGGAGGAGGTGGATGGTGTTTGTGTTGATGCGTTGTTTTTGCTTCTTGTCGTTCGAAGGAATTGCCTGTTTTTGATTTGCTGGCTGGCCATGGCAGCGGCGACAGAAGGCGACAAGGGGGCACCCCACATGGTCAACAGGGACAACCCGGTAAGTCACAGCAAAGCTGAAACTGAGGCTCCTAAAACCTTGGGTTTTCGGGGTTTATGAATGGTATTTTTCCAGTGTATGTACAGCAAATGCGTGTTGCGAGCTGTGCATGCTGAAGGACTGAGAGAGTAGCTGTAACTATTTTTCTGCTAGGTGAATTTTTGCTGTCTTCAGGAGGGTGGCCCGTTGACTCTGCTCTCTCGCTGCGTCCTCGACAACAGCCAAGTGCTCATCAACTGCCGCAACAACAGAAAGTTGCTGGGGCGTGTGAAAGCGTTTGACAGGCACTGCAACTTGTTGCTGACAGACGTGAGGGAGATGTGGAGCGAAGTGTCTCGAGGCGGCGGCAAAAAAAAACAAAAAACGGTTAACAGAGACCGGTTTATGTCCAAGCTGTTTCTCAGAGGCGACGCGGTTATCCTTATTCTAAGAAACCCCAAGTAATTACGCCCAACCCAACTAGCCTCAAAGCTTTAGGGATGAAATGAACTTTCTTTTCTTTGCAAGCCAGACGAACGCCGGGTGTTTGAAATCCGACCGAGGGGCTGCTAATTTGGCACGCATATCAACAAACTCTACTCAGCAACCTCAGCTAATCCCAACTTCGGATGGGGGTGCAGGAAAACCGCATGCACGTTTGGGGCTTTCCCCCCAGTTTAAGCCGAAGCACTTAGGCACCAGTGGAAACCCAGCAGGCCTTAGAGAAGCGATTGCTACGCAGGGGTCTTTGCAAAGCACGCAGAGCTGAGTTTTCCAAGTTAAGATAGAAAGTTGCTCCGCCGTATTGCCTGCTGAAGAGAATGCGAGTGGGGTTGGGATGCGGGGGCGTAGCCCGAGCAGCGCCTTGGAAATCTAATTTTGGCAAGTTTGCTAGCTAGCCAAAGGATTCGGCGCTAGTGCGTTTTTGGGGTTGCAACGACCTCTTGCTGCTTAGAGCGGAGCAGTAGCGGCAGGCATGCTGCACGTGGCCAACTGCTCACCGTCTCGCTGGAAAAAAGCAATGCGACAGTAAAAAACACACGAGGAGACACGAGCGCGTTTTGTAGAGACAGAGGGACGGCAGGACAAAAGAAGGCATAGCAGCTCTTGCAGCCATTCGAGTGAAAGGGCAGCCAGCAGACACAAAAAATGAGCAGGCGTGCTGCCTCTCTTTTGCACTGCTGCAAAGAGACGCGATACTTCCTAAGGCGCAGCATCTCAGTTGCGTGGCAGCACTCTGCGCTGGCCTCCACACGGAAGCTCACTTTGAAGAGAGCTGCACGTGCAAGAACATCTTCAGAATTGAATGGTCGCCATCACCAGTGCCGTCTGTAGGTAGGCAGGCAGGCGTGAGGCGACTCTAAGCAGGCCTCTGCGAGGGAGTCTGCGAGGATTTGTGCTTTGCAGGGAAATTTAAAGGCCGAGGGTTGTTGCCTTGGACTCTGCAGGGGGCGTCTGAACTTCCGCATCTTCAGTGCCAAGGCCTAACCAAGTGGCAGCATCTCGCCTGTCGGCGCGGCACGTGTCGTGTGTACAGACACCCCAAGCCACAGAGAGCTCCGCTGCGCGGACGTAAACACCGCGTGGAAAGCAAAGATTCCTCTTGGCTTTGAAAATACAGAAACCTCTACTTTGAGAACCGCATGCATAGCATATTCGGACAGACGCTGTGCAGATGTGGAATGCCGCGGATGCGTTGCTCGTGCCGCACTGCCAGCCAACTCCCAATGCGCTGGACAGCTGCGGCTTCGGATGTCGGTGGCGTTCGATCCCTTGCTAAAATTGATTCGTCTCAAGGAGCAGCAGCAGCCTACAAAGAGAGGAGACTATTGCAGATGCGAACGTCACCAGCACAGCCTCGTCGAAAGGGCTCGTTTGGGCTAATATAGTAGGGCATGCAGCAGCGCTAGGGGTTCTGGGTGGGTAAGGTGCAGCCTCCGATGCCTCTGAACAGACGGTAAACAGCACTTGCAGTGGCGTGGGGTGCAGAGATGCTAAGCGCGCAAGCAAGCGTGCAAATTCGCGTTAAATGTACACCGCGTTTTCTAAAGCCACAAATAGACAGCCCGTTAAAATATGAAGGTCTCCAGGCTTCTATTTTGCATTGGCAGCGCACAGTCAGAGGAGCCGCGCTTCCACCGACACGTCGCTGCCCTAGTGCCACGCGGGAAAGACCCTGCAGCCTCAGACGCAGCAGAACTCTCTGCCGTTGCTGCCTCTCGCCGTCGTGCCTCACATCTACTCGTCTGCTAGCTCTGCTGCTATCATTCATTTTGCCCTCATGAGTCTAGGCTCCCGATGGCTCCTGCTGCTTTTCAAAAGACAACTTTCTCAACAGATGCAACGACACATAACCCTTCGTGCTGCAGTCTGTTTGCGCTGCTGCTGCTGCCATGCCTAAAAGATGGTGTACAGACAACTCATGTGGGATGTGGGATGTGGAGGAGGCAGCAGCAGCAGAAAAACAGGGAGGCTTATACGGCAGTAGCAGCAATCCGTAGAACCTCTGTAGACCAGCAGCGACAACACAATGCCAGCAGCAGCAGCAGAGCATCCAAGCCTGCTGCTGCTGCCCTAGAGATCGACTGGAGACGCATCTTTCAACTGTGTAAAGATCTCCCGCGCTGCAGCAGCACACCCGCAAAGGTGCACTGACATTTAGTGCTGCCGCTAGCAAACACAAGACAAACTACACTTGAAACCCTCTACCCTAAACCATTAAATTTACACCTTAAACCTAAACCCGATTGGCACCCAATGCACTACTCACCCAAATCTTCGAACAGGCGGTTGACGTTGTGCCCTGTCTGCAACAGACAGCAACAGACGCATGTGCAAGCTTTCAACCCTAAACCCTAAACCCTAAACGAGCAGGGCCCCGCGGATTTTCCAGCAACAAAAGCGGCTGCTGCTGGTGTGACAGCAACAAAATTCAAAGCACAAAATTCAAAGGTTCCTGTCACATCCTCGCAAAACGCTCTTTTCAGCTGTACAGGCAGCGCTGTTCGCTGCAGCTGGCTACGCGGAAAGCTGCTACAACAGCTCCTGCTGGTGTGGCGCACCTTTGCAGAGCATTCAACGAAGGCGAAGCGGTTTGCGGTGCAGAAGCTCTTAACGTTCTGACCTCAACAGCAAGCACAAACTCCAAACCCTAAAACCGAAACCCTAAACCCTAAACCGTATATATAAATAAAAAGATATATATAGATACAGACAAGCACATGGATAGATGTCTGTCTGCACACGCCATCGAGTTTCACAGACGTCTAGAAGTACAGGGTGTTCAGACAGGTGCACACACAGATAATGTACGTAAACGCCACACTCCAGCGCTGCTAAGAGCTAATATGCGTCACGTCTTGAGGTTGCATCGCATGCACGGTAAACCCTCAACACCAAATAGCAATCCTTCCCTCACCTCGACGCCGCGGTTGATTGCAGCTATGTCGTATTGCTCCTGAGCCTCAGCAGCAGCCACAGCAGCAGCGGAGCGTTCGGCAGTTTCTTCTGCCTGCCGCTCCTGCGGCGCGTCTTCCGAGAGTGGAGAGAGCAAGTCCGACTTGTTGGCTGCGACGACAATGCAGCACCTCTCCAGGTGCTGGCGCAGCTCCTTAGCCCAGAATTTCACCGCATCGAGGGACGAGGGCGCTCTGCAAGAAGACAGACACCACGCAGGGCAGCGGCACGTGCAACAAACCACACAGCAAATGCAGCACCTCCCTACGAAACAGGAGCAGCAGCTGCACACAACCCGCCAAACAATCTTGTCAAAACGAGACCCACGCAAGGCGGCAGCACGACGCCTCCCTCCCTTGCACAAACTCTGCGGGGAATATGCGCCTGCAACGCTTCGCGCTCCCAGCAGCAGGAGCAGCAGCAGCAGCAGCAACAGCTGCAACAGCAGCAGCACGAAATAGTCTCTTACGTGATGTCGTAAACGATGACAGCGCCAGCCGCGTCTCGGTAGTAGAGAGGAGCCATGGCGCGGAATCGCTCCTGGCCACCCGTATCCCAAATGTACAGTTTCAACTGGTTGCCTGGATAAATGTCACAAGCAGCAGCGCCTCTCAGCACGCACAGAGAAAACTCGACGAGAAAAAGCAGCGCAAATCCAACGCACGGCATTGCAGCCAATCCTCCGCTTCACAACCCACAGAGATGAAGCGGGCGGGGTATGGGGCATGCAGCATGAATTGAAGACAGCTCAGGACAAACATCTCAGCGTGCCGCCTCGCTTTCACAGTAAACAAATAACAACAAATAGTAGCAAATAGAGAATGCGCCAAACTCTAACAAACAACGCCTGACAGCAAGCAGCCATAGCCCTTTGCTATCGCACAGGGGCAGCAGCAGCAGCAAAAACAAGAAAAGCAGCAGCAGCAGTGGCTGACCTTGCTCGAGCCTGACGGTTTGCTGCAGGAATGCGGCGCCGATGGTGACCTCGTGGTAAAGGGGAAAGCGGCCGCGACAGAAGCGAAGCGCCAGGCTGCTTTTGCCGACGCCGCTGTCGCCCAGCAGCACCTGAGCCGCAAGCAGAAAGAAGAACGTTCTTTAGGGGGGGTTTGTTTCGAGAAAGACAACTGCCTTGTCTCCATTCGGCAGAGACAACGCCACGCTCTCTGCACCCACAATAGCTGCACGCCTCGATGAACTCCCATATACACACATAAAGAGACTACAGACCTGCAAATGCACGGCATAAATAAACATCTGGTTGCATGCACGCATGTCCATTAAAATGATCTCGCTGAATTGTGAAGCACCAGCGGAAATTCGGCACTCCCGTAAGCCTTAATTCCTCAGCCTGCGAGCTGTACAGTAGCAGCGGCAGGCGCCACTGAGGCGCCTGTTGCTGCCAGGCATCGGCCTTGGCAATCCCTACCACAGCCCCCATCTCTTTCTTTATCAGTAAACACACGCAAAGACAGTCACTAAGCCACGCCGAGATGAGACATATATGCTGACAGGTGCATGCAGCTGCGTCTCGACGCATGCACGCACGTTTGCTGTGCAAAATCTGCGCGGCTCTCAGGGGGAAAAAGACGCAACTCACGATTTTTCCTTCCAGACTGAGACGGGAAGCGGTAGTGCCTCTAAGCCACATACCCACCCGAAAAACAAAAAAAAATGCATTTCAAACTGAACTGCTGAGAAACACGCATCTTCCAACTCCCTAACCAATCAACGTACAGCATGGCACCTAAAGCGAATCAGGGGCAAATAGGCAGCTAACGATATTCCTGCTACCGCTGCTAACTCACGAAAGCGCATTCTGTACGCGAAGCTGCGGGTCGCCCCGCCCGGCCAGCGCTGCGGCACAAAACAGCAAACGCACATGCAGGCATGCATGAAGCTTCATGCACACATTTGCACAGATTATTTACGCTAGATAACCGTCCTTGATACGCAAAGATCAATTAGACACGCGCAAATAAATGGGTATCCGCCTGTCGCTATCTCCGCGTATGCTTAATACAGAAATCCATACAAAGAGAAACACATAAAAACCTCCACAAATGCATTCATAAACGGCTAGTTCACATGTCGACTTAACTCAGAAAAAGGTTCAAATTGCTGATGGAGGGAAACGCCGCAAGGAGGCAAAAACGTACGAGAGCTTAAGCCGCAGCCCATAGCCAACCACTCTAGATCAATTGGAACTCCCCGGGGCTGCTGCTGCTGAAAGGGCCTTCAGACTAATAGCAGCTAATGATGGGCGCCCAAGTGCTGCAAATCCTCAGCGCTGCCGGCATCACATACCCGCTCTAAACCTTATACCCTAAATCGTTTGTCTTTGGCAGTTGGGATAAAGAAACACCTTTGGCTAATTAGGAAGAAAGCTAAAGTAGGGGTAACCCGCACCTTTCGTGGGAGAATCTTTGCGGGGGTTTGCTCTATTGCATCGGTGCTCTAATAGTATAGTTTCACAAGCTTCCAGCGGAATGCCAAAATACATAAACACGTCGTCAAATCTACAGCCTTGCCCTGCTTAGGGTTTAGGGCTTACGGGTACAGGCATGATGCTGCTGCACTGGTCTACAGCCACTGGGCATCTGTAAACAGCTGGCGCAGGTGTTAGCGCAAAGAGGTTCCCGGCGACTACTCTTCGGTATGCAGAGATGCCTCTTTACCCCCACAAAGTGATGTCTTGACCAGTGGTCAGTACGGAAACTCCTACAGGGAGGAGGATGGGCGTAAGCCGCCTACCAGCTGGCAGCAAGTGCTCTGGGGTGAGGGGTGAGCAGAGGCTCTGCTCAGAGCAAAAAAAGGAATCTGTTATTCTCTTTATTGTTTTTTTAGAAATATATTCAAGGGAATTCGCGCTGTCGTTCGCGGAGACCCAGGGAGCCGAGTTGTCGACCTTATTTGGGGCTGCTTATTTGCATGTAACCCTACAATACCAACTGTTGCTAGATGAATGCAGGCACTGAAAATGACAGTGAACTGGCGTTCTGATGTGCTCCACCCCACTCACAGCTGAGCAGTCACACACACTGTGACGCAGGCTAAACAGATTGCCTCCACTCTAACGTTTGTACTGGGCCCTCTGTAAAAGGCAAAGCTGCGTGTTAGTGACCCACAGTTAACGCTTTAGATAGATATCAGTGCATCTGCACGCTGGATACACACACTATAAAAATGGTAGTGGGGAGCTCCGTCGGTGACAGAGATTGTTGGCCAAGGGCATTCCCCATCACCGTTCGCAAAGGTTAGCACGGGGCATCACGCAAAGACAGCATTCGTGTTTTTGAGCGCTGCTTAACTTGTTTGGTGTAAGGTGAGAAGTCAAGCATGCGCAGAAGGACTGGCGGACGGCTAGAGTGGAAGTAAGTGCACATTTTTAATATGTTTGTGTGTCTTTTTAGAGATTGCAGTATTTGGATTGGAATTCTGTCTGACTAGGCTTTCTGGCGTTCCGTTTGACGGGATGGTATCCGTCTTTTATTTGTATCTGTTGACAGACAAATGGAAAAACCCAAGCATAACATGCCATCTTGTTCGTTGGTTCCAGTCTTATATTCAGCATAGCTTAGTGCTAGTAGATTACAACTAAGGTAGTCACGCGAACAAGCAAGGCATGTGCACTTCATATTCGGATAGACTGATAGTGTAATGTGCGGCTCTGGATTTGATAGCAGAACTTATCTTTTGTATGCACGAGCGTTTACTGCATGATAAGGAAACGACACCATCACCATACCTAGGCGGTGATCTCAGGTCTAGTTCAGTGGGTACGTGTCTGGCGGATGAATACTCGAAGCGGGTTGCACGCAGAGGGCATTGCCGGAATTGGAAGCACAAGGGCAAAAGGTAGTGCCATTTTGCATTGGTGGCGAGCATTTTTGTGCTAAGGCATTACATATTCGTGACCACAAAGGCCTCCTTGCGGCATCTGTTTCTTCAGTAGGTCCTTTTCTCTCCTTGTATTTATGGATCCCACGAAAGCAGTTTGGTGATGGGACGGAATTAGCAAGGACATAGACTAAGAGAAAATCTCAGAAGTGTGTTGAGCTGTGCAGGGACAGCATTCGAGTTCGCGCACGCTGCTTAGCGGTATGAGGGGAGCCATCGTGCACTGCTTGTAGCTCACGAGGTAGCTCACGGCAAAAGCGCACGCAAGTCTAATAATGTTTTGTATGTGTTTCTGTGTCTTCATGGTATTTCTGTATTTTGAGCCGGATGGACTCGATTTTATTGCATCCTGTCTTAACGGGTTTGTATCGCGTTGTATCCGTCCTCTACTCTGGAGTTGCTGACTCATCAGTTGAATACCCCAGTGAAAGACGGGATGTTTTTAGTTGGCTCGATTTTTTAGTTAGTACAGCTGGATGGCAGCGATTTGCGGCTGCGATAGCAACGGGAACGGGTATGGTGGTATAGGACATTTCGTGAACAACCTGGTCCGTAGCTCGTGACTTCACTTGTTCAGCGTGTGCATGACTGGCAGATGAATTCCCAAAGGTTGCAGGCAAAGGGCAACGTCCGCTTGGAATCTCCAGGACATATGGTACTTTTGCGCAGTTCCGTTGGAGGCGAGTATTCCTGGCCAAGGGCACTACACAGTTTGGTAACCAAAGAACCACATGCGACAAACTTTTGCCCTCTAGGCCATTTCCTATCCTTGTGTTTAAGGATGCCTCGAAATGGATTTGGGTGACGCAGGGGTATTGGCCAAAAAGTTAGATTAAGGGAAGTTATCAGCCGTGTGTTTAAGCTGCGTAGGGGTAGCTTTCGGGTTTGTGCTCGTTGCTTAGCCCTTTGCGTATAACGGCGGCCTTACCTGGACCTGAGCCAACCCACAAAAGACCCGCCTGGTGCCTCCACTCCCTGAAAAAACACTAATACCCCTTACCTAGATACCTTAAAATCACTCTCACATACCAGACTCAAAGAAAACAAGACAACGATACACTAGACTACTTCCATTTCATAGTTGAACCCCATAGGAAATCCCAGATACTGGGCCTGATCATTCGGCCCTCTCCCCCGAACCTGCCAGTGTAAAACTCTTAGTCACTTCAAATACTTTTCATCCCCACCAAACCTGGACCTACGGGCCTCCCTAGAACCCCCCACAGGCTACACACGATTCTTAGCTCAACCCAGGACAGTCCGATACTCAACGCAGGAGAACCCGAACTCTTCAAACGTACCCGCTACGCCTCCTCACGCTTAATTCAAATGTAGCGAGCCTTGGAAAAACAGGGCTGGCCAGGCCACTAGCTCCTCCGAGGCCACATGACACACATTCGCCCTGACACGGAATCCCTTCCCCACACAGCACAACCCCCTAAACCCCTTTGAATTCCCAACACAGGACCCGGGACCCTTAGAGCTCTTCACCTCTCTGCAGGCGCGTCCTGGCCACACGCAGGCCGAACCGACATCACCTCGATTGGCTCGCATCACTTTGAGCCTAAGCGCTATCCCTGCCCAAACCAGAGGCTAAGCCGGCGGCAAACCCTGCCTTTAAAATGCTAACACAAACCCTTGGCTATTATAGCTTCACCTCGGGCCTTAGGGGTACGCCAACCCTAAACCCTGACCATCATCGCTATTAGGACATCTCCTAATGCTGAAACCCTGACCCTGCTTCCTCTGCCCTGAGAGAGAAACCTTAAATCGAGTTACCCTAAACACTCTGTTTAACAGCAGGAACACCTAAGCTCTAAGGCACAATGGCTGAGTATAGGCGGGAGCCCAAAAGAGAAGAGAAAGAGCGAGCCGGGAGGGGCGTCGGTCACATCACGCACTTACACAAGTAGGAGTGCTCAATATGATCACAAAGTAGCGTTAAAACCCCAAGGTGGGCTTGTGGAGCACCACTGTAAGTGCAGCAAGGACAACTTTTGCTGCAGATACTACACTGCGTGAACAGCAGCAACTTCTGCTGCTGATATAGCGCAATATTGTACGACCAATAATAAGCACAGACTGAGAGGGCGCAACGACCGGACTGAGTAGGCTGATAGTTCGGGTTTTAAGTGTGTAAGGAGAGTGACAGTTTAGGGCTTAAGGTACCTCGGATCACGGCATCTAAAGTGCCTGTTATACATGGAGTGTCTGCATGGACAAAAAAGCACAAAACCTCAGCAGTGCGCTGTTGGTGGAGCTCCCCTATTGTTGCTGCTGATGCTGCTGTTGGTACTGTTGCTGTTTCGGTTGCTGCTGTCTCTGCTGTTGCATCTGCTGCTGTTGCCGGCGCTGCTACTGCTGCTGCGGCACGACAGCAGCAGCAAGCGCTCCAGCCGGCACGCAGTTTTGGGCTTGCCTGTGAAAGCTATTAGTGAAAGAGTTTTCTTTTGATTTTCTGGGGAGGCAAGGCGGTATGCCCTCTGAGGTTCCCAGGGGCCCCTAGCACGAGGGAGCAAATGGACACAGAATTGAACTTAAAAGCAAGGGAGAATGCAACTGAACAAATTCCGCAACCTCTTTTTGTAAGAAAAGACTGCTCAAGGTGTAAACAGGCGTTAGAGCAGCCTTACATTGAACATCGAAGACATGCTGGCTTCTGCATGGCTAGAATTTTGGACAGTCAAAAGTATTATTATGTAACGAGCTGTGTGCTCCAAAAGCAATCGAGGCCGTATGGCTAGTGGTGTTGCCAGAGGAGAAATTCAAGACAGTTATCTGACTAATCTGTCCAGACTTAATGCTGCGCATACAAGTGAAACGTGAAAAAAAACTAAAATTAAAACTTACTACAGTATCCATTAGGCGATCAACTCGAGGAGGTGACGGATAGCATGCGTCTCTGTCTCCGCCTCTCTGTCTCTGTGTCTCTCTTTGTGTGTGTCACTCTGCTGGCTGATATATTATCTTCTTCGGAATGCGCCATACGCACTCAGCATCCGCAGATAATTCCGAGAGTTACATTGAAAAAGAAGATACGCTAGGGTTTTCGCTAATAGTTCATTTAGTACAGTACACAACCCAGCCCTCCTCCCAGTCCCATACCAACTAATATTAGGTTCTGGTGCCTACCAACGAATCTGTTTAGTCAATTTTAAACTGTGCAGACACTAATAGATTTATTTGAAAATGCGTAGAGGATTTGAGCTGCTTGTTCTTTTGGCAGCATTTGCAGTTACTGCATTCGCTACAAAATCACCTGAAAATGATGGTGTCTCTAATCATTCTATGAGAACTCAGCTGCAGCTGAAAACCAGCAAGGAGCAAAAGAATGCAAATATAATGCATCGGAGATGGAAACGTGGCACTGAACAATCTGCCATTCTCTTTCTCTTCGCATTCATAACAGCTGTGACTATTACATACCTAATACTACAGTCCTCCAGAATTCTTAAGCCAGAGCCGCATACCGGCCCAGGAAGACGTCCAGAAGATAAGCAAGACTTTGTAGGGGCCTGCGGAGTAAGTTATAACCTTCCTGATGGTTCCTGCACGAAGCAAGTAGGGCTGCTGTCCAATGGTAGGCGCGGGAACCTCATATGATACGGTCAATAACACGGGCTGCAGCTTACTTCTTCGAGCGTCAGAGAGTTAGACAGATTTGCTTTGGATGCCGACAGCTTGCCGTAGAGCTCGCGCTTGTTCCGTTCCTTACTTCGCTATGCAAGCACTCAGGATTTACCTGGGTCACATACAATAGATAATATCAGCCTCCAGCAAGGCACCTGGGCATAGGGCTGGCATTATACACTGGAAGGCTACGAGCACAACGCAACGGTGAGTTATGAAATCAGCTTTAAAAGGGATTGACACAGATTGTTGCTATTTGTAAGGTGTTAGTGGGCTTCGAGAGAACGTCGAGCCCACATTGAGTCGTTGATCTTCCTATCCATAACAAGGGAATATCTGATGCGCAGTACGATGTCCGGGGAACTCATAGCAAGGGCGTGAAACGGAACTCGATCATCTTGGTTCCTTTTTGTACCCTCATGCCTTCGACTATGAAATAATCTGTACATGGGATATCTTAATGAGTAACAGCAGGTGTTTTGTGCTAATTCACAACCTCTGCATCCTTTTTGTTAGGAAGGTTATGACGCCATATAGAACGCCCGAGAAAAATGGTGATGCGCAGTGGATGGCATTACTGGTGGAGGACGTGATGAGGAACGATAAGGAGCAACTGCTCAACAGGCCCAGTTCTCTTCCATGGGGAATAGGCGTAGCAGCATGGAGGGCGAATTTTTGTTAAAGGGATTTGGGCGCTGCTGCGCTCCAGCGGTTCTTAGGAGGTGTTGTATGAGATCAGGTTCACCGGCCAATGGCAGCACCATGCCGATGTGATGTTGATTCTGACGCATTACGGAGATAGACGGACTTAGGGTATCCAGGTAATACAGCTTGACACACCAATGGTGCATCTATACGACAACATTCTTCGGCAGTGCACGTGCTGACGAGTGGCTTCAATCTTCGGGGGTCAAGGCGCAGTATACGGTGGTCGCACTATACCTGCTTGTTGTGGGCGTTTGGGCTTTGACTGTTGGGTCAGGTGCGTGGCCGCTGGAGGCGGAGCAAACCTAATGTGGGAGCTGGTTAGTCGTCAGAGGGTGGCAGCCGGGTTAGGGCGCGTTGTGCTCTCGCTTGTTTTACTGGACAAGTCGGCGCTGCATCTGTTGTCCTTGGATATTCGAGCATCGCCTACAAGAGCGTTGCCTGGAGTTTTGAACCGACGGCAGCTGGCTTACCACATTTAACGTTTGTTTGTCAAACGCACCAGACTGTGCTGCGTTTGGATGTAAAGTTGTTGATTCAGTATATTTGCCGCAGCTATACGAGCTTTGTGCTTTGTTTGCTTTTCTCGGTTTGCGTCCGGGTAAGCCTACATCCGTACACTATTCAACAGAGATCGCATATAATGTATTCGCGGCCTAAGCCCCTACGGCTACGTTACCCACAGGGCCGATGACGATGGATAAGCTGTACATTTTAACTGGCACGTTGTGCCCAATGTGCCTTCTGGAATGCAGAGCACATCTTGCTTTGAGTGTAAACACCACTGGCTGCATGATCTGGTAACAATGCGATATGGATTTTGCGTACTCTGGTCTGTTTCAGGAA
>NPHX01000382.1:203-10495 GCA_002271815.1 Eimeria falciformis
TCTGTCTCCGGTGTCTCTACTGTATGTCTCACATCGAACCCCAACTCCGTCAGGAAGCCGGCGCATTCGAGGGCGATGTAGCTCCCACCCACAACCAACCTGAGGAGACAAACAAACAGAGAGACACGTCAGACACATCATTCTAAAAAGAATGCAGATAACAAGTGCGTGTGCAAATAGGTTAAGCAGAGACGACATACATAAATGCAGACACAAAACACAGCAGAAAAACATAAGACACAGATACATAACAGCAAGAGACAGATATATAACAGAGACAGGTACATAACAGACACAAACACATAACAGAGACAGACACATAACAGAGACAGATACATAACAGATACATAACAGATACATAACAGATGCATAACAGCAAGAGACAGACGCATAATAGAGACAGATAAATAACAGCAAGAGACAAATACACAACACAAAGAGACAGACACATAACAGAGACAGATACATAACAGCAAGAGACAGACACGTAACAGAAAGAGACAGATACATAACTTTGAGGCAGCAGCGGGTGAGAAGACGGACGTTTTCCCTGGTTGTCTCCTCAGGCTAAAAATGTCGTCCGAGGTGATGCAGTGCTCGCGGACGCCCTGGACGTTCTTGGGGAGCGTAGGCCGTCCCCCCACCGCCACTAGAATGTATTTTGCTGTTAGATATTTCTTCTGAGACACATCGAACAGAGAATAACGAGTGAATATTTGCACGCTGGGCAAGGCCTTTCGGGTACACAAGAAAGCAGACAAACAATTTCACGGGAAACCACAAGGCATAGCCCATTTAGAAACAAGTTAAAACACAGGGAGACAAAACGCATGCAGCCCCATGGGGCTGCATGCAGAGATACAAGACGAGCCACACAAAGAGAGAGCCAATGTGCGGGGGCAGACGCGCATCCACACACACATGGAAATATCAATACACTCAAGTAAACGTACAAACAAACATAAACCTAAATGCATGCAGAGGTCAACACGTACACACACACACACCTACACACACCACACACACACACGCACACACACACGCACACACACACACACACACACCTACACACACCTACACATACACACAAAACATATATATATGTATAATGTACTATATATATATATATATGTATATATAAATGTACATATATATGCATATATACATATATGTATATACATATATATATATATTACATTATACATATATATACATACCAATACACACTTACACACACTCTTACATACAAGAAGTTGTCTACAAGTTGCAGTTATCAGTGCAAATTAATGTACCACTCCCTTTTCTTCGTATACAATCGTGTGCTCATCCTTCAGGCTGGCGAGGGCGTTGACGTACGTACACCCCGCCACGCGCAGGCCTGTCCTGTAGCCAAAGTTTAGCTGCTTTACATAACTCTGCACGCACTGGAACAGCCAAGACAAACCAACAACAGCAGCAACAACAACATCAACCACACTAAACTTACTCAGAGCCACACCACAACCAGCTGGCGAGACAAAACAACAACCCCACCACTACCCGCTAAGAGTGGGGGGCAAGCTACGAGGTGAAGCATCACTCTGATGCAGTGTACAAACAGCCCTATGCGGGCCAACATAGCTAGGGGAGCTAGCTGGCTAGCCAGCTAGCGGGCTAGCCAGCTAGCTAGAGCGTGTGCGTACCTGTACGATGGCTAGCCAGTTGCAGTTTGCGTGAGTTTGAATTGGCTCCCCTGTATCTTCATCCAACTCATCAAAATCCTTCCAGCCCATCTTCCGCGAGTCCCAGGAGAGCACTTGCTGCATGCCAGCTGAATAATGAAACAGCTTCTTGGGGACGCATCCCACATTCACACAAGTCCCGCCGAGGCCCCACTTCGAGCCCTGCGTTGAGGGCTTAACAAAATCAAACACGACAACGCGGGCACCCAGAGCGGCAGCTGCCTTGCCGCTTGCAAGACCACCCGAGCCTCCTCCTATCACTGCGACATACAAACAAACAAGTCGCTTGCATGCAAGACACACAGAGTCGCAGACGCAGATAGCCATGGACGCAGCTAAGTGGAGAAACAGCTAGCTGGAGACACAGCTAGCTAGCTACAGAACGCTGCAGCAAAGGGTAGTGCGGCCTGCTTGGGAAGGAGGAGGAGACAGAAAATGCAGCACCGCTCAAAAGATGCGGATTTGGAGACAGACTCACCGCCAAAATCAAAATCATATGAGGGCTCCTGAGAACTCATTTTAGGTCAAGTTCAAAAAGGCAGCAAGAAAACAAGAAAGTGTCGGAGATGGTCAGACCCTAAAACGCTTTTTCGATGTTTTGTCTCTTTATGATTCTTTGTACAAGCAGAAACTAATAAACAATTCAATTAAAAACTAGGAAAAAAATTTTTCGTAGACAGCAGACAGACAACAAAACCCTGAATGTGTGCAGGACTGCATTCTGGGGCTGCCAGAGTTCTTGCTTCAACATTTTTTTTCAGAGAGCGAAATGCATGTGTCTCCTTTGCTTCTTGTCTACGCAACCTGCTCCTTTGAAACTAACCTTTTATTTTTGGGTGGTGGTGCTTTTTGTTCTGCGTGGGGTTCTTTGCTCCTTCGTGCTGTTTGAGTGTCTCTGTTCAAATGCAGCCATAGGGCGATGCCGACGAGAAACTGTCTCCTTCTGTCTCCTTCGCTGCTTTTTGTCTCTCTCTGGCAGCTGCGTTTTAATTAACCCCAGAAAAGCATCACAAACTTTTCATCAGAGAGATATTTCCTGCCTGTTGAAAGGGGAGGAGCAGCAGCTCCATATACACCGTGGCTGCTGCTACACCCACAAGGCAGCAGCAGGATTCAGCGGGAAATGCAGCAGCAGCAGCAGCAGCAGGTTTTGGCAGACTGCTTACCATGAGTGAAGGAGACAGTTCAGATAGCGGTTCTTTGCTGGCTTCCATCTTAGGCCCCTACCGTGTACATACACCCGACGTCCCCGTAGCAGAACTGCAGCAGCAGCACCAGCAGCTGCTGCAGCAACAAGAGGAGCTGCAACAGCAGTTTGCTTCCGGCTTGTGGGCTCACTGCCGGTCTGCGCTGCTAACTACGTGCTACTCAGACCGGCTAGTGTTGCTGCTATTGTTGTTGTTGTTGCTGCTGCTGCTGCTGGTGCTGCTCGCAGGCCGCAGCCCAAAACTGCGTTATCAGTTTGGGGTTTTGGTGTTGCTTCTGGGGTGTCTAGGCAGCACGGAGCGGCTGCAAGAGCAGCTGTACGTACACCAGGAGGTGCTGCTGCAGCACGGCTGGGCCTCAAGGGCCTACGGCGCCAGCAGCAGCACATGGGTTTTCGTGTTTTGGGTTGCACCGCTGCTGCTGCTGCTGCTGCTACTCAATCTCCTGCTCTTGCGGCAGCTCCTAGGAGCAGCAGCACACGCCCTACGCAGCCGCATGCAAACCAAAACTAACCAGCAGCAGCAGCAGCAGAAGCAGCAGACGCAGCAGCAGGGCAACAGCAAGGACAAGCTTATGTAGCCAGGAAGGGCAGTCTCGGAGCATCCTGGGGAGTTGCATGTACACCCCAGATGCAACACCCAAAAAGGGAATTTGGCCCTTGTTCAGTAAATATATATATATATATACTGAATATATGGAGAGAGAGAGAGGTAATGTTTGGCATGTAGTGGCTACAGATGAGACACTTAAAAGACACATGGAACTATCTTCTTTAGAGACACATGGAGATGCTTCCTGCTCCTTCTTCATGGCCCTTCAATCTCCTGGGAAAGGCACGAGAGACGAGACAGAGAGAGACAGACAAAGAAACAGAGAGAGACAGACAGACAGACAGGGAAAGCAGGACAGAGACACAGGCAGGCAGACAGGAAGACAGAGAGAATCAGCGACAGATAGCGCCAGAGGGGCGTTGTTGAATTGTGGTAAGTGCCGCATATCTCGGCAGCAGCCTGCGGCCGAGCGAGAAGCTAGCGGGGCTTGCTGAGGGTTGTTGCTGAATGGGGATACCGCAGCACATTGAGGCCTAAGGAGGGGCTGCCTTATTGGCAGAGACAGAGAGCAGCAGCAGCAGCAGACACCTCAACTGTCTCTCGATGCAGAGACACCGCCTGCCTTAGGAGACACCAGGAGACAGAACGCAGTAGCGGGAGACAGTGAGGCGCGGCTCCTCGTCTTTCGGAGACAGTTGCTGCAGGCTGTCATCAAGTGTCGCCAAACGGATCAGAGTGAGTCTTTGGAAACAGTGGGAGGGCAGCGGGAGGAGACACACCTCCCGCTAATTAAAAATCTGTCTCTGTCCTCTGTGTCTCTGCCTGTCTTTTTCCCTCTAATTGTCTCCTCGTCTCTCCGGCCTGCTGGCTGCGCTGCGGAGCCGCCTGAGACGGGCTGTCTCCTCGCGGGCCTCACTGTAAGGCTCGGCTGCCCCTAGAGGCGCAGCAGCGGCAGAAGCGGCCCTGCAGCAATAAGAGACACATGAGGCACTAAACAGCAAAAAACAACTCCCAATAAAACGATCCCACTAACGGCCTTAAGGGCCCCCTTAGCGGATGTGTTTTGCTGCTGCTGCAGCTGAAGCAGCAACGTCTGTACATCTCAAGGGCCTCAGCAGCAGAAGCTGCTGCTGCTGTCATCAAATTGCCGCTGTTGCTGCTGCTGCATTCAATCTGTAGCAGCAGGGGACGAACACACTGGGAGGGCGTTGGGGCCCCTTGCGAGTTGCGGCAGCAGCAGGTGCTGCAGTCTGCTGCAGCAGCTGCTGCAGCCGCAGCAAACACAGAAATTTTGTGGTTTGTAATAATAAACTGTCTCCTCGGCGGAGACACTGCGGCAGAATGGGTGCGTCTGCTGCGAAGCAGCAGCTGCTGGCATCAACGAAACTAGCTGCAGCAACGCCTTGTGCTGCTGCTGCCCTCATCGCGCCTGCTGCTGCAGCAGCAGCAATCAAAGGCCTAAGTTAACTCAAGGACATCTGCGTTGCGGCTCTTGCTGCTCTTGCTGCGCTAGTCGCGCAGCTGTACATACACCCCAACTCGGGCTCATATGCCCTCACGTGGCTGCATGGCAGCAGCAGCAGCAGCAGCAGCTCCCGCCATTGCAACAGAATGGTTTTGGGAAAGCAGTAGCAGCAACAGTAGCAGCAACAGATGTGGATTGTCAGATGGCAGCTGCGTGTGCTGCAGCTGCTAGTCCAAAGCTGAGGCCCCATGCAGCAGCAGCAGCTCGACCAGCAGCAGAAGCAGCAGCAGAAGCAGCAGCAGAGCTGCTGCTGCATGCTAGCTCGTGCTGCTGCTGCACTGGAGGCGGCAAGAGCACCAGCGGCAGTTTGTGACGCCCTTGCAGCTGCTGCCATCATCCTTCGACAGCAACAGCAACAGCAACAGCAACAGCAGCAGCAGCAGCAGCAGCAGCAGAATACCGATGAGGAACTGCTTCAGGCTGCTTCTGGGCTTGCTGCTGCTGCATGGCAAGCCACCGTGCGCTGCCTGCTGCTGTCGCGCCACTCCGTAGCAGCAGCGGCTGAAGACGTTCCTGCAGCAGCAGCAGCAGCAGCAGTAGCAGCAGCAGCAACAGGAGGCAACCCAGCAACAGCAGCAGGCAACCCAGCAGCAGCAGCAGCAGACGTCGCTGCTGCTGCTCTCCCTGTCCCATTTGTTACGTATCTTGAGCCGCAACAGCCCGTGCAGCTCCTGGGGTGTCTGCTCAGCAGCAGCAGCAGCAGCAGCAGTAGCAGCAGCATCAGCCTGCTGCTCTGCTCCCTCGTGCTGGGCCGGCTGCTGCGCTCTTTTGAAAGTTCGCTGCTGCCCGTGCTGCTGCATTTGCTGCTGTCTCCTCTGAAGTGTCTCCTTGGCCTTCAGGCTGAAAACGCCGCAGGTGCAGATGCTGCAGCGACAGCAGCAGAAGCAGCAGCAGCGGCAGAAGCAAAAGCAGAAGCAGCAGAAGCAGCAGAAGCAGCAGCAGCAGCAGCAAGTGTTTTGCTGCTGCTGACCGCGACAAACAGCGAGTGGCTCGTGCTGCTGAGCAGAGACACTTCAGCACTGGCACAGGCCGCGCTGCTGCTCCGCTGCTGCCAGCAGACCATCCACGCTCGCACCTCGCAGCTAGCAGCAGCAGCAGCAGCAGCAGCAGCAAGCGCATGCACCTGCACCCCGGCCTCCGTGGCTCAGCAGCAGCAGCAGGGACAGCCGCCAGGGAGCTGTGACGTTGCCACTGCGGAACTCCTCCAACGCGCTGCTGCTGCTGCTTTCAGCAGCAGCAGCACGGCAGCTGATCCTGCAGCAGCAGCAGCAGCAGCAGCAGCGCCGATAACAATTGCTTCTCTGCTGTACGTACGGGGCACCTTGCTGCGACTGCTGCACGCGGCACTGGTGATTGCATGCAGCAACGTACAGCAGCAGCTGGTGCTGCTGCAGGGAGAACAGCAGCAGCTGCAGCAGGAATGGCAGCAGTTTGCTGTCTGTCATTGCAGCAGCCATGCCGAGCAACTGCAGCAGGTGCAGCACAGGTTGCAGCAACAACTGCAGCAGCTGCAGCAACACCTCCAGCTGCTGCAGCAGCTGCGGCGCTGCATCCCAGCAGCAGAGCTGCAGCAATTGGTTTCTGCTGTCGCATGCAGCTCTAGCAGCAGCAGCACATCTCTGCCGTTCTTGTGGGCAGCCGAACTGCTGCCTCCAGCAACCACAAGCCACACCTTGCTGCAGCAGCAGCAGCAGCAGCAGCAAGAGCAGCAGGAAGGGTTCGACTTCGGTGACTGGCAGCCTCTTTGTGAGGCTGCAAAAATTATTGAAGCTGCGCTGCTGCAGCACCCTCGAGAGGGAGCAGGAGCAGTAGCAGCAACAGTAGCAGCAGCAGCAAGTGCTGCTGTCGTGCTGCAGCAGCAGCAGCGGCAAGTACAATGGTCGACCGCCACAGCAATGTGCCATCTTTGCTGCTGTCCTCGGCCTGTATGCGTAGCTGCAGCAGCAGCACCAGCAGCTAAACCAGCAGCAGCAGCGACGGTGTCGCAGCAAGGAGACAGCAGCTGCTGCTTCTGTATGTCTGTGCATGCGTTTGTCTCCTCTTGGCGGCTGCTGCTTCTGTGGGATGTTTTGGGCCGCTGGCTGCAGCAGCAGCGACTGGAGAAGCGGCGGCTGCAGCAACACGTGCAGCTGATGCAGCAGCACCAATGGCAGGCTGATGAACGAAGCGGCGAGTGCAGCAGCAGCAGCAGCAGAAGCAGCAGCAGAAGCAGCAGCAGAAGCAACAGTAACCGTGAAGTTGACGCAGGCAGCAGCAAATGCAGCTACCCGGTCGAGACTTCCTACGAACCAAGTAGCAGCAGCAGCAGCAGCAGCAGCAGCAAGATTTCCGAGTGTACGTTGATGAGCTTGTTCTGCAACAGCATCGGGTTTGCTGCTGAGCAGCTGCAGCAGCAAGTGCATGTGGCCTTAGGGGCAGCAAAGCCAGTGAGCACCTGCTGCTGCTCTGTCTCCTTCCCTAGCGGCTCTCCCGGCTCAAAGCATGTCAGTAGCAGAGGTGCAGCAGACAGTGCAGCAGACAGTGCAGCAGCTGCGGCTGAAGACGCCGCCGCCAGCAGCAGCAGCAGCAGCAGCAGCAGCCGGTTGCTGCTGCTTCGCGTTGCTGCGTGTCGCTATCGGCTCTGCGCTGCTCTTAACGTTGCAACTGCGTGCATGCAGCAGCTGCCGCAGCAAGCGGTGGCAGCAGCAGCACCTCGTGCAGCCGCTTTGCTGCAGGGATGGCTCAAGGCAGCCATTCAGCAGTGCTGCTGCTATGGTGTCTTCCCAGCAGCAACGTGCTGCTCAGCTGCTGCTGCTGCTGCTGCACATGCAGCTTGCTGCCTTCTGGCGTGTGCCAGCGAGTTTGTTGCTGCGCTGCTGCAGGGGGCCACAGGAGAACCTCGTGCTGCGCTGCTGCTGCTGCGATCTTTGGGGCTTCATGAGTTGCATGCGCTGCAGCAGCAGCAACTGCAGCAGGTTTTGCACGGCATTTGCAGCAGCAGCCACTGGCAGTCTGGGGACAGCATCAAAACTGCTGCTGCAGCTGCTGCTGACAGATCAGCAGTAGCAGCAGCAGAAACAACAGCAACTGCAGCAGGAGCACCTGCAGCTGCATGCAGCAATTGCTTTAGCTTCACCTTTATCTTAGGCCGGTCCCTTCTGCTTGACCGCCACCTGGAGCGACACCTCATTTCCACAAGTACTGCGTTTGCTGCTGCATGTCACAATCGCTACAGCAGCAGCAGCGCCGCAGCAGCAGCTGCTGCTGCTGCTGCTGATTTTCTGTTTAGTGCGAGGCAGCGTTGGGTGTTGCTAGTGACATCCCTGCTGCGGCTTGTGCAGCCGCTGCTGGCCAACGGCCTCCGCTGGAGACGCAGCAGCAGCGCAGCGGCGCCAGATTGTATGGACAGCAGCAGCAGTGTTCACAGCTACAGCAGCAGCAGCAGCCGTAGCAGTAGCACGAGCATAGACAGAGACAGCAGGAGCCACAACAGCAGCCGCACGTGCAGGAGACGAGGCTGGATGCCTGCATGCGCTCCCCCCTTTTGGAGGCGGACGGCTTATCATAAAGAGTACGTAATCCTGCTGCTGCACATGCACGCTGCTGCTGCTGCTGCTGTTGCATGTACACCCCGTGTACCCTGATTCTTCTTTTGCTGCTGCTGCTGCTGCTGCACGGACACCCCGTATCTCCTGTTGCAGTTGCATCGATGCAGCATCGTGAGTGGGCTGCAGGGACAGCTTTTGTTATTAGGCCACGTTCATCTCCAGCCCATTTGAGTATCGGAGGGATTGGCTGCTGCTTTTGCTGCTGCTTTTGCCGCTGCATGCAGGCTGCATGCGCACTGCATGCGGTGCGTTGGCTGGCTGAAGCACTTCTTTGACGCCGCATCAGGGGGCCCTTTTCTACCCCTTTTGTTGGAGACACATTTTGGTGTCTCTGCTGCCCCTGCAGCAGGAGCAGCAGAGCCATGCAGCAGCAGCAGCAGCAGCGGCGCAGGGGTCTCTGGAGCCGAAGCAGGTCTCGTGCGGGAGTTGCTGGCAGCAGAGCTTTTGCTTCTGCTGCTGCCGCAGCGTGTCACGTCTGGCAGGCTATGTCTCTCTGCTGTTTCCTTACAAGTCCTTTCTGCCTTGCACCTCAGGGCCTTCCTGTCCTTTCAAGCAGCCTCTGCTGGGGCAGCAGCAACAGCGCCGCCTTTGGGGTGTACAGACATTTCGCTGTGCCTCCCTACAGAGACTGTCTCTTCGTGCTCGTGCTGCAGCACAAGGGCTCCCTCCAACGGCAGCAGCGGCAGCAGCAGCTCGTGCTGCTGCAAGCAGAGCTGCATGAAAAGCCTGCTGCCTCGCGTGCATCTCCTTGGCCTGCTGCTGATTTGCTGCCGCAGCGACTGGAAACCCATAAGGTGGGCAATGTCGCAGCATGCTGCTGCTGCTGCTGCTGCTGCTGCTGCTATTTGCGCTGCTGTCGTTTCTGCTGCACCTCTTTAGTCGTCTGCATTTGCTACTGCAGCAGGGGGCTGTGTGTACATTTGCTTTGTGTAAATTGCTGCTGCAGGTCCACGGAAAGAAAGCTGGCGTCCCTTCTTGCAGGGTGTCTGCTGCTGCCCTGTACTGCTGCGCCTGCCACTCTGCCTCCCCATAGTACATACACCGCAACTCCCTACAAAGCAGCAGCACCGGCTATGCCTCGGCAGCAGCGCCAGCCGCTTACGACAAAAGCGGCAGCAGGGGCTGCTGCTGCTGCTGCTTTTGCCTCCAGGAGTGTCTCCTCGGCATGGAATGCAGCAAGCAGCAGCAGCAGCAGCAGCAGGAGCTGCAGCGAGACCGACAGCTACAGTGACAGCAGCAGCAGCTACAGCAGCAACAGCAGCACGAGTAGTGACAGCGCGCCAAAATATGACGCATGCAGCAGCGGGAGATCTTTGCTGCGGCCGAAGAGAAAGCCGCGTCTCCCTCCAGTTCCTTTGCTTAACCTCACGAACCTCCCGCCCCCAGCAACATACAGAGTGAGCACCTGGTGCTGCTGCTGCTGTTGCTGCTCTACTTGTTGCTGTTTTTGCTCTGTCTACTGCTGCTATTTCACGAGTTGCTGCTACTGCATGTACTACTGCTGCTGCTGCTGATGCTGCACCTGATTCTGGGCGTCAGCTGCCGCATCTGCAGTGTGGCGCTGCTGTATTAGATGTTGTTTGTGTTGCTACGGCCTGTTGGCTGGGGTCCCTTTGCTGCAGCAGCAGTAGCTGTGTCTCGAGTTGCCCTTATGACTGTCGCTGTCCAGGTGCGACTGCAGCAGCAGCAGCAGCAGCAGCAG
>NPHX01000382.1:10650-21324 GCA_002271815.1 Eimeria falciformis
TTACTTGTGTCTGTGCCTTTCGAGCTGCTGCAGGAGCTGCAGGCCCCGTCTAGCCCCCCTCTGGAGGAGCATCCGCTGTTGCTCAGCTTGCAGCAACAGCAGCAGCAGGAAGATCAGCAGCATGTACATCAGAAAGAGCAGCAACCTGCTTCTGGCAGCAACAATCATGTGGATGCAGCAGAAGTAGCAGAAGCAGCACCAGAACGGATAAGCAGCGCACGAGGCATGCCTGTGCTGATTTCGTTGCCGGGGGCCTTTGCGCCTTTTCTCGATGATGCAACAGCAGCAGGAGCCACAGCAGCAGCAGAAGCAGCCGCAACTGTAGCAGCAGCAAAAGCAGCAGCAACTATAGCATCAGCAGCAGCAGCAGACGCAGCAGCAACTGCAGCAGCTGATACGCACCCCACCCTTCTAGAGGACAGTGCCGTGCAGTGGGGACACTTATCGACTGTCTCCGCAGCTCCATCAACTAGTCCAAGAGCAGCAGCAGCAGCAGCAGCAGCAGCACCCGAGTCTGCTGCTCCGATGTCGTTTGCTGCCAGCTCGTCGGCTGCTTGGCTGCCTGCTGCTGCAGCTGCAGTAAAACCCGACGGGTCTGGTGAGGCGGCACTAAGCAGCAGACCTGCTGCTGCTGCCTCAGCAGTAGTGGCTGCAGCAAAGCAAAAGAGACAGCAACCACAAGGCTTTTCATGGCAGCCGCAGTTACCAGAGAAGCTGCTGCTGCTAGCAGCCCTCATAACACCTCGACACGGCAACAGCCAGCAGCAGCAGCAGCAGCAGCAGCAGCAGACAGCAACGCTGCAGCAGCAGATGAAACTCCCAGAGTCGTCTTTACGCAGGTGGACTATCAGCGGCAACACTACAGCAGCAGTCACTCCAGTCAGAAGCAGCACCAGCACCAGCAGCAGCAGCAGCAGCTCCAACAGCAGCAACGTATTGGCTGGGTTCAGCGGTTTCGCGGGTGTCTCCTCGCCCCTCTCGCAGCTCCAGCAATCTGCTGCAGCGCCTCAGCAAGTGTGGCCTAACCCGGCACAGCGTCAGCTGCAGCAGCAGCTCCTGCTGCAGCAAGAACAGCAGCAGCACATTCTGCTGCAGCAGCAGCAAAAGCTACTGCTGCAATGGAGACAAAGCACTCCGTCTTCAGGTCTCCGAAGAGAACGCCGCCTGACACAAGAGGTAGCCGTCAAGCAGCAGCAGGAGCTGCTGCAGCAACAGCAGCAGGAGCTGCTGCAGCAGCAGCTGCAAGGTGTGTATTTGTCTTTATCAAAGGTCCATAATAAACAGCAGCTGCTGCTGCAGATGCTGCAACCACCATCACGATGCATGCAGTCGCTCAAAGGGCAACAGCAGCAACAGCAGCAACAGCAGCAACAGCAACAGCAGCAACAGCAGCAGCAGCAACAGCCAGTCAACATACCTGTTGTTGTCCCTCCAGCAACAACAGATGCAGCAGTAGCAGATGCAGCAGCACCGGCAGCAGATACCCCTGCCACAGGAGAAGAAGCGGCAGCAGCAGCAACAACAGCAGCAGCGGCAACAGCAGCAGCAACAGCATTCGAAGACACCCTGCCCCTTCTAGCTCGGCGTGCTGCTGTGGTGCCTCGGCTGGACCTCTCTGCTGTCTACGGCTCCGACGGCCGCATGCAACGAGCAGCAAAGAGCAGCGCAGCAGCAGCAGCAGCAGCAGCTTACGAGGATGCAGCAGGCCTTCACGTTGTCACGAGCAGTACCTGCACAGATGGCAGCAGCCACGCAGGGCAGAAGGCCGGCGAGTCGCCCCTTGCTGTACTGCAGCAGCAGCAGCAGCAGCAGCAGCAGCAGCAAAGAGACACCTTGCCCGAAGCTGCAACAGACCAGCGTGCTGAAGAAGTCGGCACAGCAACAGCAGCAGCAGGACTAGCAAGTCCAGTTCGTGTTTCTGTCTCTTGGGAATGCTGCGAGCCTCTGCGAGCCATTTGGCGCATTTTTGACGGACTGCCACACAAGCAGCAGCAGCAGCAGCAGCAGCAGCAGCAACAGCAGCAACAGCAGTTCCTAGAAGAAGCACCATGGAGGGTCCCTTGGTTGTCTCTGCGTGCTGCCGCTGCTGCGACAAGTCCATCAACAGCAGCAGGAGGAGGCACAGAGCAGCAGCAGTTCGATGAGCAGATGCATGCGCTACTAGCCGCCGTTCTGGTGTCTTTGCTGCTGCACGACAGGCGGCGCTTCCCCGGCGACGTGATGGAAACACTTGAACATTGGCCAGCAGCAGCAGCAGTACCAGCAAGCGGGGCTACCACCTGCAGCAGAAGCTCTATCAGATGCTGCAGTGATACCGGAGAAAGGGCATGCAACGAGCTGCTGCTCCTTGCTGCTGCCTCGTTGCAGCAGAGAGATCCGACACCTGCAGCACCTGACCTTTTCGGTGTTTCCTACAGCAGCAGCAGCAGCAGGACCAGCAGCAGCAGCAGGTGCAGCTGCAGTTGCTGCAGCAGCACCGGCCGTTCCTGCTGCTGCGCCTGCGGCTGTTGCTCCGCTTGCCGCAACAAAACGGCCAGCGGCCGCACGATGAGCGACACTCTCATCCCTCGTTTGCAGCAGCACCTCAGCAGCAGCAGCGCCAGCAAGAGTAGCGGGTTTATGTGGCAGCTGCTGCGGCTGACCCAGCAGCTGCTGGGGGCCCCAGGGTGCCGCTTGCTGAAGATGATTGCTGCGCCTCTCTTTCCCTCGGACACTTTTATTAAGACCTCACAAATCGGAAGAGGTACGCCGGGGGTTTAGGGTTTAGGGTTTAGGGTTTAGGGTTTAGGGCTTGCCACTGCTGGGGCTCCGCTGTTGCTGCAGAAACACCCGCACTGATTTGGCTGTTTGGTTTTTATGTACACTTGCTGCTGCTGATACGTTTTGGCTGCTGCTGCTGGTGCATGCAGGTGCATATGGTTGTGTATGGGGCGGAGTGTCTCGATACGGCTGCGAGGCCGTGGCCATCAAAGAAGTCTCAGCCCCCCTCGATGAGAAGGTACCAAAGAGACAGCACCAACAAAGCAAGGAGACAGACGGAGACAGAAAGAAGAGACAGACAGACAGACAGACAGACAGACAAAGAGAGACAGAGGGGGATAGAGACAGAGACAGAGATCGAGAGCGATAGACACAGAGACAGGGACAGAGGGGGATACTAACAGAGACAAAGACAGCGAGGGGTACAGAGAGACAGAAGAATGGAGAGAGACAGCGGCAGAATCAGAGCGAGTATAAGTTGTTTCTAGCTGCTGGTGTATGTCTCCTTTTCCAGGCGGGTCCTGTGCTAGGGCGGGTGTTGGAGGAGATTTCTTCACTGGACAGTTTCCGGCTGTCTCTGCCGGTGGTTTGCGAGGTTTTTGATTATGGCGTAGAGGCCGCAGACTGCTGCCTCACATACATCATCTGCATGCGCCGATATGACACCACCCTCTCCCTCTGGAGACGCGCCTGGGCTGCTGCAGTGGCTGCAGCTGCTTCCAAGACAGACGCAATCAAGCCGCTCTGTGGACCTCACCCACGTGCAGCACAGCAGCAGCAGCAGCAACAGCAGCAGCAGCAGCAGCAGGAGGGTGATTTGCGTCCTGAGTTGTTGCCGGTGTTGTTGGGGATCTTTGGGCAGATCCTGGAGGGCGTCGCGGCGCTGCACAGCGAAGGCATCATCCACTTCGACCTCAAATGCGACAACATACTCGTAGACACCAACCAACTTCTCCCCCTCCCACACCAACACCTGCTGCACCGCCGCCAGAAGCAGCAGCAGCAGCAAGGGTTGCTGTTAATGCCGTTGGTGGCCCTTGCGGATTTTGGAGAGGCCCGGCTGCTGCATGGAGAGCAGGAGCTGCCTAGACACCCCAGAGGGACAGAAATAAACAAAAGCCCCGAGATGCTGCACTTACTGCCTCCGTCTTCTGTTGACAGTCCTCAACAGAGCTTCTCCAAGCGCATGTCTGCAGCAGCAGCAGCAGCAGCAGCAGCAGCAGCAGCAGCCTCAGGGACAGGGTCGCCGACTTTGTATGTCAGTTCTGCTTCAGCAGCAGCAGCACGAGTTTCTGGAAATGGGGGTGGAGGAGACAGCAACAGCAGCGTGGGATTAGGAGAGGCGTGCGACGTTTGGTGTTTGGGGTGTCTCTTCTTCGAGCTGCTGACTGGCCAACTGCTGTTTGCCGCGGACCCTCTCTTTTTTCTGAGGCTCAGCGGCAAGAGGCCCCTCCTTGATGGGAGGAAGCAGAAGGCCTTGTTAGGAGACGCTCGGCTGCTCGAATTTCTGCTTTTGATGCTCACACTGCACCCACAGAGAAGGCCAAATGCTGCGGTGCTCCTCCCAGCATTCAGGTGTATGTACACCGCAGTCCTCAGAGACCTTGCAAGGAAACATCACTTTCACGGGGCTGCATGCGCCACGGCCTACACTGCTGCTGCTGCTACTGCGCTGCAGCAGCAGCAGCCGGGGTCACCTGGTGCTGCGTCTCCAGGGCCAGCAACGCCCAGCATTGCCCCGTCATCTCCGTGGTCCTCCTTCCTGCCTCTGCTGTCTCATCGATCCCAGCTCCAACAGCCTCACCTAAAGTCTCTGCCTACTGCAAGGCACGCCCTGCATCGGCTGCACCCACTGCTAACGCCTCTGCAGAAACCCACAATCTCCCTCACCGACCGTGTAGTGTCACTGCAGCAGCAGCAGCAACAGCAGCAGCAGCAGCAACAGCAGAAGCAGCAACAGCAGCAGCAGCAACAGCAGCAGCAGACACAGAGACAACACAGACGCAGCAAAAGCGCATGCCCTGCTGCTGCACTGGAGAAAGACAAACGAGTCGCATTGGAAGCGCCTGCAGCAGCAGCAGCAGCAATAGCAGCAGCAAGGACTGCAAGTGCTGGAGCTGCAACGGCTGCAAGTGCTGCAGCAGCAACGGCAGTTGCTGTAACAGCAGCAACCCCGCCTGACACCCAGCTTGCTATCAGCGCCGCCCCCGAAATCTGTGAGCCCAGCAGAAGCCACCCCCTGCAGCTCCTCGCAGCAGCTCAGCGGCAGCAGCAACAGCAGCAGCAGGCCGAGGAGACGCATGCAGTGCAGATATTGAGGGACCTTTTTGTTTGCTGTGTTAGCGCCACATCATCTGCTACAGCAGCAGCAGTAGCAGCAGGTGCAGCAGATATCTCCGACGGACTGGAGTGGCTCAGCCCCCCCTCTGGCTCTCCTTCTCCCCTCCGGAAGCCTCCCCGTCTCCGCCGCCATTTCTCGCATATTGTTGACTTTAGAGACACCCAAGTGCAGCAGCAGCAGCAGAACAAGCACGCGGTTTCTGCTAGCTGCTTTGCTGGGCCCGAGCCAGAGATTCTGCATTACGGTGTCTGTACAGCTGATGTCGACTGCAGCAGTAGCAGCAGCTGTTGGGGCTTAGAGGATATTTCCGCAGAGGGTCGTTTGTTTGTCTCCTTCCTCCCTCAGCTCGCTGACTTCCTGCGCGCTGCCGTTTCCGCTGACGGAAGAGTTCTCTTTGTTGCAGCACCCCCCGAGCAGCAGCAGCAGCAGCAGCAGCAGCAGCGGCTTCGGTACCGGTTGCGTGACCGTGAGCTGCTGCTGCGTGGGTCCTCCTCTGCTGCCCCAGCAGAGCCCGCAGGAGGTGCGCATGCAATTGGGGGCCCCGCAGCAGCAGCTCATGCAATTGGGGGCCCTGCAGCAGCAGCAGCACTTTGCGTCGTAATGGAGGGTCTCCATGTGGATCCTTTAAGGGCATTTTCACTTCTCAGCAGCGGCTGCCTCATATGCAACTGCCCAAAGGAATTGCTGCAATTGTTGCATGCGCTTGCTGGCTGGAGAGCCGCCACCACCTGGAGGCACTTCTGGTGTACAGACACCCCACCACTGTCCCTTACACTGCATCACCAGCAGCAACACTTGGGGAAGCAGCAGCAGCAGCAGCAGCAGCAGCAAACAGCAGCGACGCTGGTACCGCCCGTACGAATTGCCTGTCTCTGCGGCGCATGCACTTGGCTCCTCTCTAGTGACCTCTTCAAAGAGACAGGGAGAAGCAGCAGCAGCATTCGGGGACAGCTTGCGGAGGTCCCTGGTGCTGCTGCGGCTGGTGCTACTGCTACTGCTGCTGCTGCTGCTGCAGCATGCCGACGCAGCTTCAGCATGAGAACCAGCAGCAGAGCCAGCAGCAGCAGAGGCGCGGGGCAGCCACGGGGCAGCAACTCCTTAGCGTATTCACAGCGTAGCAGCAGCTGTGTTGCTGCTGCTTCTGTGCAGCGGCAGCAGCAGCAATTGGATAAGCCCCATTATGTGATGGATGGCAGCGGAAGTGCAGCAGCAGCAGCAGGAGCAGCAGCAGCGGCAGCAAGTTCAGTAGACCCCAGGCAGTTGTTGGAGTTTGCGATTTGTGAGTGTCGCCTTTCACCTGAGCAGCAGCACAGCAGCCGCAGCAGCAAGAGCAGCAGGTGCTGCTCCTCCTCGTGCAGCAGCAGGGTCTCCTCTTGTCTCTTGCGTGGGAGGTGCGGCAGATACCTCGCGTTGCTGCAACGCTCCTTCGGGGTCAGGCTGCCAGCCGTTCAGTGGCTCCTCGTATCTCTCCGCCAGCCGCATACAGCAGCAGCAGCAACAACAGCTCCTGCTGCTGCTGTTGATTTTGAGAAGCAGCAACAGCAACTGCTGGCACTGCTCACCGGCAGCAGCGCCGGAATCCCTGAGGCCGCGCTGCCTCTCGCCCTTCTGTCTGCTGGGCCCCTCAAAAACTCAGAGCCTGTGCTGCTGCAACTAAACGACAAAGACACTGAAGATGGCAGCAGCAGCAGCAGCAGCAACGCATGGCGCTTCTTTCGCTGCAAGTGCTGTGGTGTGCTCACGCATGCACTTAAGAGCAAGACGAACAGCAGCCCCATCGTTGCCCTCTTTACGAGCTTCGACTGTACAGACACTCAGAGAGACGCCGCAGTAGCAGCAGCAGCAGAGGGTGGCATGAGGCAGCAACGGCTGCAACGAAAGGAAGGCAGCTGCTTCTTTCTTTCTTACGGCTCCGCTCATCGATTTCCGTATTCCACCAATCGCAGCAACAGCAGCACCAGCAGCAGAGGTAACAGTCGTAGCAGCAGCCGCTGCGGCTGGTCATCTGACGAATCTGCTGCAGAGGAGTCTGATGGCCTATATGATGTTGTTGCGGGTCGAGTGATGTTTCTAGAGACCGCACTCACTGCTGCAGCGGCTCCTGCCCACAGGGAACGTCTCCGTCGCCGCAGCATAGGAACAAGCAGCAGCAGGAGCAGCAGGAGCAGCAGCAGTATGCAGCAGCGAGCCAGTAGTACGTTGCCGTTTAAAGTGTTGTTACGCCGGAAGCTGTCGTCTGTCTCTCTGGCTGAGTTGGTGCTTCCGAAGTTTCTTCCGTTGCGGCTGTCTCCGCCCTCCAGCAAGCGAAGTCTCAAGGCCTTTCTTAACCAGCCAGCAGCAGCAGCAAAATGTCCGTCTCTCTTTCCCTGAGAGGAGCCTTCTTTAGGTAGAGCAACTTTTGAGGGAATTGGGGAGACAGACGGGCAGCTTCTGGCCGCCAAGTTAAACTCCGCTGAACCCTTCCGGCTTTTTGTATCCACCTCAACTTGCCTCTGCGACTCTGCGAAAGAGACAGTTTGCTTCCGTTTGTAGGGAGACAGTTCGTGGGGAGACAGTTAGTATGGAGACAGTTAGTATGAAGACAGTTAGTATGAAGACAGTTAGTGTGGAGACAGTTTGTGGGGACACTGCAGGGGTCAACTGAGCCCCCCACTTCTTTCTCCTTTAACGCAGCGCTTTTTTTGTCCCTATCTTTTGGCTTCTGGCGTGCGTCAATTCACTCGCCAATCCTGCACTGCAGAACGCTGCGTAGACACCCCAATTCTGCTGCTGTCTCAGAAGGCTCCTGAAACAACAACAGCAGCAGCAGCAAGCAGCACGTGAGGAGACGGCTACCGAGGCTGCAGCACGCCAAAGCACGATGGTAGCATCAATTCATCACCTCACCCTCAAGTGCAGAGAGACCTTCCAGCGGGGATTAAGAGGAAGTGCCGGCAGCAACGGAGACAGTCTGCTTTAGCGTAGAAGTGCATCTAGTATTATTTGTGTACAACGAAAACCCGTCAAGCAGCAGCTCTACTGTCTCTAAAGCGTACAAGAGAATGTGGAGGAAGAGGCGCTAGGCATCTTAAAATGCACCCATGGCCTGCGAATTATTTGGCAAGGGAATTGCTGCCACTCTTTAGCTGAAAGCAGCAACTTTCTGCCGGCTCAGCCTGACGCTCCACAGACTGCGAAAGTCCTGGGGCTGTTTCCGTCGTAGGCTGAGCGGTTGGGAAGAGAGAGCTCTATTGAGTCGAGACAGCTTTCTTTAGGCTTGGCAGCTGCCCAGTGCCGCACCTCCACAGGCGACCTCCCTACTCTTTATTGCAGCTAGCCACCGTTGCCCCTCCCTGCCTTGAGGAGGAGCGGTTTGCACGGCCTTCTGTTCCAATGTATTCAGATATGCCACTTCACGACATATGAAAGGATTGTTTTTTGTTGAAGGTTCTCTGCATTATTCACCTCTGCCCTTTTGACAGCTCAGCCTGCGGCTAGCCTCAGGCCTCTCTATGGCCGCCCTTGCTGTGTGGGGAGTGCTAGGGTGCCTGTCTTTCCCGGCAGCCTGCGGCTAGCTACGGCTCGCTAGTGCCACTCGATGGGTGAGTATAGGCGCGGATGCCTAATCGGTGAGGTTTTATTTGCTGAGAAGCAGCAAGGCTCTCGAGAGCCTTGTTCTCCTTAAGGTGTGAAAATGCATGCCGAGCCGTCGAAGTGCAAGACCAAGTAGGCTGCAAATTCTTTCCCTCGTGCTGCTCGCTGCCAAGGTCTGTACAGTGCTGCGGCCAGCGGGCTTGGCCTGCCTGGTGTGCATGCGGTGGCTTTGTGTGCAAATTTACAAAGAGGGGGGGCTGAGGAGAAAGTGAAGTCGGTGGCTTGCCAGCCCTGGAACCTCACTAAACCCTAAGCCCTGCAACAAATCCCAAACTCCAAACCGTAAGCTAGCAGGCGTTGATACTAGAGCTTAGGGTTTAGGATTTGAAGGTTGGGGAGTCGAAAGACATGCGATCCTCCAGCACGCCTTGCGAACCATTGCCTCTCTTGGCGGTAGTCGTGAAACTGCCTCTGGCACAGCCCTTCTTTGAGAGGCTTTGTTTGCCACGCATTTTTAGGCTAGACACAAAGCAAAACTCTTTCTGGAGCAAGCAGTGCTGAAATCGATCCGAAATGCTGAGGAGGGTTTGCAGTGTATGTGCAGCTACAGAAAACCTCTATAGCTGCGTTTCCTGTCAACACGTAGCATTTGTTGCTGGGAAATGGAATGGCTTGTGCATGCAGTGAGTCGCTTTGAACTTTTCGTTCTGTTGCATGCGACTGTGCAGGCGAGCCGAAGAGATTTATGAAGAATAGAGCGGACGGCAGTTTGGCCTGCAAAACAAACTTCACCATCTGGGGTATGTCCAAGCAGCAGAACCTGTGTGTACACCAGCATGAAGTTTCTCATGATGCGGCGAAGGTTTTGTTTAGTTTGAAAGGGTTTGGGTTCTCCCTTTACCATGTGCAGACAAGGGGCAGAGCAGCCACAATTCCCCGAGAGCAGCAGGCCGCATCTAAATTCAGCTTTATACTTATTTGAACTTGCAATGTGAAACAAGACTACAAAAACTTCTATTTGGAATGCTGAATACAAATGCTGCCACCAATCACTGCGTATTAATCTCTATCTATTGATTCTTAGTGTCAGCCGTAAAATCAACAAAAAGACAAGGTTGGGAGCCGTTGGCCGTTTGAGTACACAGCAAATGTTTTGATACTTTGATACGAAAATCGTCTGCCTAAAAAGGCTAGTCGCTGAAGTGCAGCGCCGAAAGGAAAAAGCAGGGCGGTAACAACAATTTGTGCAGAAGGGAAGCTGCGTAAGGAAGCAAGCCCGCAGGGAGATGCAAACAACACGTGCTTTTGACATGGCACGGGTGGCATGTGCTGTAGCCCACATAGCGCTCCCGTGTTTGTTGCGGAATCATCTTGGCCGCTTTTCACAAAACGGAAAAATAAGAAATGTTTAGAGGTGCGTGAGAAGAAAGGAGGTGATAAACGCCATCTTCTCTTCTGCCCTTGGGTAACAAGATTCACATCGGCTTCCCTTTGGCATTCGCTCCTCCTTAATATGCCTAATGAGATGTGCATGTAAGCATGAAGGTATTGATATAAGGTTGTATGCATGCGTATATATACATATATATATTATATATATCCAGATATGTATATATATAATGATATATATTGTATTTATATTCAGACAGCATAGAACTCCTGCATAAATGCCTAGTACTAGTGCATAAATACCTGCACAATCTGAGTAAACATGATGCGAACACATTTCCGCCCTAATCCCCACTATGACAGAACCCCGGCTACTCTACGGGTTGGGGTTGGGGGCGGCGTTGACTCCCGGCCCTCGCTGGCAGCTGCTGCTTACCCAGGCCGCTGACCCAGCCCTTCGCCGTAAAGCCAACTAAAGACTTCAAACCCTATAAGGTGCCAAGCGCGATACCGAAAACCCCATGCAGAAAAAAACCTTCCTCACCATTCCCCCCTCGTTGCCGATATATATATATATATATATATATATATAGACGGATATACAGCTATAT
>NPHX01000386.1:26215-41578 GCA_002271815.1 Eimeria falciformis
AAGACATGCAGGGAGACACTAAGAGACACGCAGGGAGACACTAAGAGACATGCAGGGAGACACTAAGAGACATGCAGGGAGACACGAAGAGACATGCAGGGAGACACTTACAGACACAGACAGACACAGGGAGAAACAGACAGAGACACGCAAACACAGGGAGACATTGAAAGAGACAGATACACTAAGACAGAGGACACACGAGGAGACAGAGGGAGGCGGACAGAGATACCAAGAGAGAGACACAAAGCAGCAGCAGCACACGCAGCCATACAAAAGGGACAAGACAGAGAGAGAATGGCTCTGAGGCTCCCCTCGCAGCTGACACCTCTTCCAAGGGCATCAGCAAGTCCTCAGTTAGCGGCCTTTGGCTTGCGCCTCCTCTAGGACCTTCTTTTCGTTGCAGCAGCAGCCGCAATCATTTTCTCAGGTGTCTGTACACCTGCGAATCCCTGCAGGGAAGATTCTGCTTTGGTCCATCGCCAATCCGCTGCACCCCGACAAGCGCATCTCCTGCAAGTCCGGGGCGACGACTTTAGCCTTCAGTCCGACGCAGCCAAACCTTTTAGCGGGTACCAACTGTCTCCTCTCGCTGTCCCTGTCTCTCCTGTCTCTTTAGTTCTGATGCGCCTTGTTGTTGCTGTCTGTCTCCTCATGCACAGCTGCGGGCTAAACGAGACAGTTGCGGGAGGCCTGCTGTGCGCTTAGGGGGCTTGCTGGACGGGGGTGTCTGCGTGTGGGACCTCCGCCGCCCTGGCGACCAGCCAGTCCTCCACAGCAACAGTGCCGCCCTCGATGGATCCTTGGTACGCGGCCCATGACCAGCTAGCCAAACCCAGCTAGCCAAACCCAGCTAGCTCAAACCAGCTAGCCAAACCCAGCTAGCCAAACCCAGCTGGCAAAACCCAGCTGGCAAAACCCAGCTAGCCAAACCCAGCAAGCCTACCCCAACAAGCCATGCTAGCTAGCTGCCTGTGCATTTCGTGGCCAGGAACCTCAATGGGTAATCACGGGAAGAAATAAGCGTTTGTGTGTGGGCCGAAGACAGCCCCATAAGGGCCTGCATGCGGATGTTCCTGAAAGGACGAGCCTTTTGTCTGAAAGGTTAGCTTTCCTTTGAGTGTCCCGCGAGCATGCGCAGGGGTGCCAGCACTCCGATGCCGTGTGGGACTTGAAGTGGGTGGACAAAGAAGGCTCAGACGGCCTCCTCACTACGGGTGGAGACGGGAACGTCTTGCACTGGAGCTTTCAAAAAGGCAAGCTTTCCCTGAGGCCGTCTGTCCCTTCTTCGGAGGAGACACACAATATCTCTGGCCAGAAGAGGAGCCACTTGAGAGACACTTGGCTCCCTTGGCAGCCAGCCACAATGCACGGAGACAGAAGGGCGACTTGCCAGAGAGCTTTTCCTAGAGACACGCAACTGCGATGTAGACAAAACGGCTGCTGCATTTTCACAGCCAGCAGGAGTCCGGCCCAAGGCTGCCTGCTACGCGGGTTCTGTTGCTGTCTCTTTAGGGCGTAGGCTGTCACGCCTTTTGCTGCTGCTGCTGCTGCTGCTGCTGCAGGGCTGGTACACTCGCTGGCGATGACGTTGCGGCGCACGAAAAATCCGCATGCATGGAAAGTTGTTGCCCCTAAAGGAGAAGGCAGAGAAAACCGCTTTTTTCGTTATGTCGCTGGGCTGTCTCTGGATGTCTCCGCCAAAGACGGCAGCACTTACTTTGTGGGGACTGATGAAGGCCTCATTCACAAATGCTCCCTCGCATACAACGAACAGTTTCTCGACACTTATTTTGGCCACAGAGGACCCGTCAATAGGGTCAGTCACCTCCTGTCTCCTTCTGTATCCTTGTGTCTCACGCTGTCTCTTTTTGTCTCTTATTGCCTCCTTCTGTCTCCTTCTGTCTCCTTCTGTCTTCTTACTCTTTCTCCCGTTCCCAACACAAGCTGCACGTCCCCCCCGTCTCCCTGCTTATTGTCTATGGCAAGGGGCAAGGCGTCCCTCCCTTTGGAGCGTCTCTTGGGGCCTCTCAGCACGGCGTCCACAGCAGCAGCGAAAGGAGACAAACTGCTCCTTTCGCTGCCTCAGCAGCGACAAGGCTGCTAGCAGCAGGCCAAACCCCAGAGTCAGCTGGGGTGTATGTAAAGAGAGCCTTCTTAAGGCCCCTCCTGGCCAGAGAATACCCACTTAGGGAGTAGCAGCCTGCTGCCTGCTGCATGCGTTGGGGTGTACGTTCCCACAGGTGCGCGTGAGTCCCTTTGTCTCCCACCTCCTGCTGAGCTGCTCGGCGGACTGGACGGTCCGCCTCTGGTCAGCCGCCTCCCAGGGCTCAGCGCAAAAAGCTGAATTTGTCTCCATGGAAGAACCAAGCGCTGTTACAGACGTTTGCTGGTGAGTCTGTCTTCTCCCAGCTGCCACCAAACCCCCAAAGTGCCTGGCGCTGGGCATTCCCTAGCTAACGACCGTTACACACAGCCTTCAGCCTGCAGCTGGCCACACCTCTCGCCCAATAGGAGGGCCCGGCCTTGGCTCTCTGCTGTCTTTGGGGGAGAGACATGTATTGTGCAGTGATGGAGGAGGCCTTAAGAATCTCAGCATTTGTGCGGCCTGGCCTCTACAGGAGTCCATATGACGCCACAACTTTTTGCTGCACCTTCGACAATGGACGGGTGGAGCTTTGGAATTGCGGGGAGCAGAAAGCGGATCCTGCGGCTGTCCTCTACCCCTCGCTGGCTGGGCAGCGCGTCCCCAGGCGTCTCACCACAGTCAGGTGCGTCTCCCTCCCTCAAGTGTAGCCTGCTGTCTCCTTTGTGCTGCGCCACACGTTGCAAAGCAAGGCCTGCATGCGTTGCCTGCGAGCTGTCTGTACAGCTGAGCTGTGGATCTCACGTACTGCGTGTTTCCTCAGGTACGCGCCTTCCACCCCAGTGCTAGTGGTTGGGGACGAGCTCGGCTGTCTCTCCCTCTTGAGCCTGCAGGAGGAGGAAGTGCCGGCCTACTCCCGCCAGGAGCAGCAAGACAGACTGGAGCGTGCCCTCTCCTCCTTGTCCCTCGCACAAGGCGCTCCCACCTCCTCTGCTTCTTAAACACTCTGAGATCTCTAGGGCTTGGCTAGAGCGGCCTCACTAACTAGCAGCGACCCAAAAGCCAAATATTTGCTTTCCCTGCAGCTGCAAACAAACTGGTTTTAGAGGCAGTTCAGCGCAGGGCGAGTGGCGGAGGCGTTAATAAACAAGACAACAAAGACCTCTGTTAGGCCCAAACCCCTGAGGCGTTGCTGCTAAGGGTTTCTACTGTTTCTCTCAAAATCACAAAGGGTTCAAAATTCCACGTTTTCCCTGTTTGCACGCTTGTGGTGTCTGTCTAATCTCACGCTGTCTGTATGCTGTACGGAAGGGAGAGAGACCTGGGAAGTTTATGGTGTCTCTCTGGCCGCAAAGCCACTAAGATGCGGATCACTCCGTTACTGTGTTAAGTGTATTAGCACTGGGTGGAGGAGCCAGTGCTCCATAGGAGACGCTTCTTCACGTCAACAAAAGAAGGCTTCAGTAGTACTTGCGCTGCCGCCGACATATCCTCGCTGGCTAGCTGCGCTCCGCTTGGCTCTTTTCCTGATGCTCGCCAAGCACTTGGGCTTCTGGCTTTGTACTTATTAGTAGTACATTTCGTGAGGCTCGTCGTCCATTATCACGTTTGTTTGGTGGTTCGGCTCTGGTTACGGAACACGACACACAAAAGAGAGACAAAAAGGAGACAAAATGCAGCAGGAAGAAGAACCAAATGGCTGGCCAAACCGCACCCAAACGCCAGCGCACCAAAACCACGCAAATCTAAACACACTGTCTGTCTATAAACTGCCCGTTCAGGGACCGTGGAGACAGCGGGGAGTCGCCCACCTCCCCAGAAAGAAGGCTCAGCCTCCTGTGCCATGTCGCTCTGTTTGTGTTTCCGGCGCTGAGTGCCTTTAACGAATTCTTCTTCTTGCGTATTGTCTTCGGAAAGGAGACGTTTCTTCTCATCGTTCTTGGGGTTACTCTTTGCCTTGCGGCTGCAGCGCATGTAGTTCAGGTGTATAGACAGTCCAACCTCAGCAAAAACAACAAACCCTTCAATTCCCGGGGAGGGAGCACAAAGAGACACTACAAAAGAGCATGCAGCAGAGAAGCTACAGGGCAGCGTGGGGCTACTGCCGGAATTGCTGCTGCTCGGGAGACAGTCAATTTACCTTCTCAAATAAAAGTAGAGACCAATGAGGCAACCAAGAAGAATGACACCAAAGGTAACGCCAAGCGATATGGCCAGTACGTTGTTGCTGCCTGCGTACAGACACCCCAGGCAGCAGCGCAGCAGCAGGAGCAGTTTGCCGCAGCAAGAGAAAACAACAGAGACGTTCCTCTAGCAGGAGCAGTTTGGAACAAGGCGCATAAAACAGCAAGAAGGCCAAGGGAAATATTTAGGGTTTAAATATTTTACAGTAGCATTCGGAGTCTTCTCCCTCCCACTTCCCCGACTTGCAGACCAGCGGTAACAATGTCCCGCTTCCGCACTCGCAGTACTTGAAGATCTCCCAGCCCTCAGAAGCTGCGTTGCAGGGCGGCAGCTCCGCTGTTTTTGGGTCTACGGTGCCTAAGGCCGTGTAGGCCAGCTGGCCAGGGGCCCGAATGAGGCAGTTGGGGACAGTATCATACAGCTCGCAAGTCCCGTCTGCGTACCAATTCCCGTAGTTAATTCCAATTCCTTTGCTGTGCGGCTGGTCAGCCCCGAAGGCCCCCGCTGGCCACAGCGTGGCCACGGATCTTTGGTAGTCTTGTTGCATGCCTTGCAGTTCTGGGGCCGTGGTGTATTTGGTGGGGTTGTCTGAGGCTGAGTTAACAAAAACGGCTTTGCCGCATGCAGCGGGCTCTTTGAGCTTCTGCCTCGCTCGGGGAATCATGCGGGTGCAAGTGGTGCCGTTCCACACCCCAAAGTGAGCGCCCATGAGGGGTCTCTCCGGGCAGGCCGTCTTATGGTCTGGCCGCACATAGGCCGAGTTGTAAGAAACTGTGTCTTCTGCTTTCTGGGGATAAAAACAGTACCAACTCAGCCTTGGGTTTCCGTCTCCATCTGAACAGTATTTGTTCTTGCCGTCCAGCAGCTGCATGGCGATGCCCAGCAGGGTGCACGTCTGCGTATTCTCATCCCAGACGAAAGGGTACCTGTACTTTGCATTCAAATCGTTGCCTTTGCTCTTAGCATACGTTACCCAAGCCCACCAGGCGCAGCGGCCGTGGTTATCTACAACCTCTTCTAGCCTTTTGCTGGCAATGGCATCCGGCGTGTTTTTTCCTTTCTGTATGGCAGCCATACTCTCAAGCTCAGCTGCCGTTAAGGGGCTGATCTTGGTAGGGGTCGTCTCCCACATGGCGAGGCCTCCACCCAAAGGCTGCGTGTCCTGCGCTGAGCCTTTTGTTGGGACGCGGGCGAGATAATTTCGCGGCCAGATTTTCAAGTCAGTCGTCGGCTGCAGCAAACTTATCATCTTTCCCATAACCGGGCACAACCCTGCAGGCTCACGGTATCTTGTACCATTGACTACCTTTTCGTTTCCCAAGTCTACAAACACCCCACTGCCTGCGAGCCAAGAAACAAGCACCGCAATAAACAACAAAATGCACAAACCCCAACGCATTAGACACGCGGCAACGCGAGGTAGACGCTAGGGAGACGCCACTGAGTTGGTGGTAAACCCTTGTGCTAGTAGGGGGACCTTTCGAGCTGTACGAGGCCCTGGAAGAGGTGGACTGGTTGCTGCGTGTTGGTAGGAAAATGACAAGGAAACTACCTCAGTAGGCTTACCGTGCGTGTAGGGGATGTTGAATTTCAACAAAGAATCGCCCCAAGGGTTTTGGGCGGCGAATGTCAAGGGACTCATGATGAGGAGAGCTGCGGCTGCACCTACGCACAGCCGCTTCAATCCTAAAGACCCAGTTATCTTCTCCATGTTCGCAAAGGCAAAGGAAAATAATTTTCTGGTTTTTTCTTTTTGTGTTGAAGGTATTTAGGGAGTCAATACTGAAACCACAAAGTTGGATCAGCCCAGCTGTATGTGCACTTCAAGAATCTGCAAAACCAAGCTTGGGCTATGTGGTGTGCAATTAAACACGGTTAAACAATAAGAAATGTAAACTGAGTTGTCTATTTATGCCTGAAATTGTTTGCTCGTGATCACCAAACAGCTCCGAGTTAGTAGTGCGACTCCTAAACTGGACTCGTATTGACCACCGGACAACCGCTGGCACCACACCATGTATCAGGCAAACAATCAGTACAACACAATTTATATTTAGTGAAACCAGGCGTTTTGGAGAAAAACGAGACCAGCAGAGCCGCTGATCCGCACCGATCCGCTGGCGCTCGACTTGGAAACGCCATCTGGATTCGCTATTGTCGAGCTGCTCGAGGGACAAGCGCCTCTTCTTGTCTCCATGCTTTTCACAAAGTGCTAAATCTGTTTAAATATAATTAATTAAATGTTAAGGAACATTTTATGGTGAGAAACGCGTGCATCCTGCCACAAATAGGGTGAAGTTTGCTTCTCAAAGGAGTGTTGTCGAAATGCAGCCAGTTGTGACCGCTCCTACGATGTTAGTCCATCTTCACATCATACTACATACATTATATATTATTCAATAGAGCGGGCAGCACGAGGTAACAGTAGCTAGCTGCAACCTGCCAAAGTGTGAAACCCAAGCACTGCCGCATTCCAACTCCCCAATCCTTGGTCTAAACAGGAATAATTTCGCATGGCCAAAGTCCAAAATATATTAAAATACTTCATTTAATTAAAAAGCACCTACGATTTGGATACCACAACCCTCTAAAGCAAAAGTAAATATTAAAATGTTATCCTTTTTTAAAGCTTCCGAAAGTAGCAAATTCTCGTTGTGTGGCACAAAATGGAAAGAGGATGGGGTTGTTGTAGGTACTTAAATTGGGAGACATTTGAGACACATGGTAATATGTGAGTGCTGTTTTGCTGCTGGTGTCAAAATGTGTTTTATTGCTGAAGGCGGTTTTACGGTTAGGATACTCAAGGAGATGCTTTGGGGCATTGGCTGCTGAAGAAAAATGTGGCTTTGTGTAGTATTAGGGATGTCTCTTGTTGTGGGAAAGTTTTATTGCGGCGAATTTGTGCAGAGAGGTAAATGATCAGCTTGAAACATTAAGGAGGCTTGAAGAGCTTTTATCAAGGTAGTTAATGAGGGGACCGGTCAGAATGCGCGGGTGTGGTTTGTGTAAGGATGCCAATTTTCAACATTTAAGATTGGTTCGACGCTGTATGCAAAGCTGGGAGGGACCGTCACTTCCAGTTACGAAACCAGCAATAGCTGGATTTTAGTGGAGGAAGTGGGTTATTGTGGCAACCCGTGCAAATTGGTGTTACCGTAGTCATTCTCTTCTTGTCCCCAGATGTACGAAATCGAGCAATCGATCCAACGAACAATATCCCGTCTTGTGCTTGGATGTGCAATTGGTCAGTCAGCAGATACAGAATAAAAAGCGGATATAATTCGCTTGAAACAGAATGCAATAAAACGGAGTCAGGTGAAATCCCCTCAATCGATTTATGGTTCAGCTTACGATGTAAGTTCGTCTCATGAATCGGGGGAACGTTTCAGACAACCCGAGTATAGTTCCGATGTTTTGTCTTTAAAAGGTGTGTTTTTTCTGATGGTTTAGAGTTAGTATAATAAGGAGATACTTGAGAAGCTACTTCGAGACACTGACTGCTGGAAACGGAAATGGCTTGCAGTGACAGTCGGCGTGGCTGTTTTCTGGGTTTATTGTGGGAATGTATTTGTTTGGAAAACTTGTGCTTGGAGGCTTAGGTGTAAGGAATCCGAAACGGTGGTCAAGCACGGATCAGTTTTTACTGACTGAAAACGATTGTTGATTTTGCCTTTAGTCCCATGAGTCCTCTTTCTCATATATTTTACGGGATTAATCGGATAAAGTTCTTAGACAGGCCGATGTAAGGAAACGCGATATTTTGGGCAGAAGTATCCGCGGCAGCAGCAACCAGCAAGGACGAGATGGTGAACCACTCTTCGTATGAAGACGTGCGTCTTAAAGGGGCAGAGGAAGTATGTTAATGAACATGTTCGGTATTGCAGTGTTTCCCTACTTGGTATCACTTCGGATCTTGCTGAAGAACGCCCTACGTTATCTATGATTGGAAGGGTTGAGCCTATTTATGTGAAAAGCAGTTGCCCAGCGCGTCGCAAATGTTCAATTTTCGGATGCGTGCGTGCCCCAAGTGCAGGCCAGATGCACCTTGGCCGCATTGCCATTCCGTTTGGCTGTGAAAAGGGCGGCATGAGCTCAGAGAGGCAAGCCTGAAGGGCAGACCTCTTTTGGCGGTTTTAGTACCACTTATGGTCTTTAGGGATAGGCCAAAGTACGACCCTTACAGCTGAAGACGGCATGGCTGGCCCACAGAGTCAACCCTGGAAGAGCAGAGTTGTTTGGGCCTAACTATTTTTAAGGTATTGTTTGGTGTAGCACTTATGGCTTTAAGCCGAGGGTTCAGTGCGAGCCTCACATTACAAGAACCAGAAGTGGTGGTATGTACGGTATGAGGCAGATGCACTCCGAGCTTTCCCAGAATGCACACTAGCCTAATCAGAAGCCTGGTAAAGATCGCTGGGCGTCATCACCGATTGACTCTGTGCAGAGAATGTCTGCTCTGCTGATCGGGGCTGTGGGGATCCACAAGGTGGATAGGTGTACTGTGTAATTGCTATGGGTGACTATAATGCCATTTTGTCCCGGATATTTGAGCTTTTTTCTGGATTTTTATTTGTTCATTTACACATTGTTTGCTTGAGGTGCCACTGCAAAGCTTGCCACATCTCGAGGGAAGCTGCTCCGCTGTTCTATAGGCCAGCGCTCAGGCGAACTGTTTATTGGCACATTTAAATGTGGCTATATTATCCTTGTTTTATTTTTTGATGTAATTTATGCTTTTTATGTGGGAATTTGATGAAGATCAAAGTCGAGTTGTCTTTTTATGTCGGTGACATGTTGGCCAGCTACTTCATCGAGAATGAAAAGTCCTTAGGCCCCTTGGCCGTTAGCGGCGTTTTCTTTTATTCTCCATAAATCGAATTTTTAAAATGTTCGTCGACGTGGTATTTTGCAAAAATAACCCCTTCAGATGGCACCAACGAACTTGTGTCTTCGTCTGTAAGTTATTCCACAAGGCACCCATAATAACGTAAATAAATACTATTTCAGGAATGCGAGTGAAAACTGCAAATTCTGCAAATAGTTAGGGGACTTAGGAGCGTTTTGTATTAAAAGATTGCTTCTGTCTTTCATCAAAAATTATCTGCAAATAGGAGGTGTGTGGGTTGGGATTTGTGCTACAGGCTTCCCAGCGAAACTCGCGACTTCGGAGTTCTCATTCTAAACCGTTTGAATCTGGCAAGGACGCAATTTATTTTTTGATTTTTATGGAGCTACGCAACTGAAGCTTGAATTCTGGTGTGTTCTTAGTGCAGGATCAGCGAAAGGTGTTAAGGGCAGATGTTTCCTGAATGGCTTAACACTGTGGATGCGACATCTCCAATTCGTCATTGGGACTAAAATTCGTCCCTGCTGAATAGATTTGCATCTATTTTTTCTGCTTAGCTGCTCTGAATGTGCTGCGACTATTATAATCGTATATTGAACGCATTCCGCTTTCTGGACTTGATGAATTTTTTTAGATGTCCGTGCTATTGCCTGCCTTGGCACCATTCATTAGATTTGCCGTGCTTTTGCACAAATATCCTTTAGAGTTCTTTGAATGCATGCTTTTATTTAGCATTCATTCATTAGTTTGCTCTTTGCGGAGATTCCTCGTCTGTTTTTTGCAGGTTTGTTGAGGGCCAGACGTCTCGCTGGCAATTTGATAGAATTTTCTGGGATTGGACGTGAGGCTGTCATAAACATTTAACAAGCTCCACTTCTTTGGTTTGCTACTTTCCCTTTTTCAACTAGTTTACAGAGAAGTTGTCATGCAGCTCGGGATTGCTTATTGTGTGCACTTGCCCATGTACTCATGTGGATGCATGAAGTATTTTTGTTGGAATAGTTGTTAATGAAATTGCTCCTCTGTTTTGGATGAACGAGCCAGATAAATATCTCGCACAGCCTTGGGAAGGGGAGTAAAATAACTGACCAGAAAGCCTTTAAAACAGAACCTGTAGCAGGTTTTCCTGGTGCAGCGGTTCGGTTTGCTTTTGGCGGACAAGACACTCGATGGTGTTAATTATGTTGTGTTTTTTGATGTTATTTATCCGATCATTTACCCTTTTGAACTTCGGGGTGGCAGTTTGTTGCTGGGATGTTCAATGAAATGGTTTAATAAGATATCCATTCCAGCTTTGTCGATGCGCCAGCATCCTAATCCAGCGTCTGCAGGCTACTCCTCGGCCTGACCACAATATAAAATAATTATAATTTATAAGATATGGAATATATATTTGTTCATATTTGTTCCAAAAAGTGACGACTTTTTTTTCAGCCGAACTGATGCGTGCGAGGTTGCACTTCTGTACGGCCGTTCAAACTGCCTAGTCGGTAGTACCCCGCCAATGTAATTTGCCCGAAAAGTTTGGGGTCAGATGAACAGACAAATATTGGAGCTGGAGAAGCAGCCAGTAGAAGCAAATGCGAATTTGATCATTCGTCATAAAGGGGTAGTTCTGGCAAACGAACTTTGCCTTTGTTTCCCCGCTTCTGTAGCCGGAAAGCAATGGCGTATTTACCTTGTGTGTCCATCCGTTTATATTTATGTATTTATGTAATTAATTATTCATGTATCTACGTATATACTTATATGCTTATTGCGTACCCCACGGGCCCTTGGTGCAGACGCGTCTTTCTAAGACACGAAAAGAGCGTCAGCGCCTTCGTCCAGGGGTAGAAAGTGACGGCTTCTTGTCGAGGAGTGTCGCTTGCCTCTGGTGCTTTTTGCGGCATTTCTCTAGAGGGAGTCGGAAATTCAATTTCGCGATCATTTTTGCTAAAAACGAAATGCATTAATGCTGTTTGCTGATGCTCCTTTCCCGGCAGCTTTGTTTCCTTGGTTGTGCTTGGGGTTCTTGTGCAGGTACGCGGCAATTTTTGCCTACTGCCGCCGTCTTTGGAGCTCGAGAAATTCTTTTGGGGGAAGCATTCCAGTTGAACCTTTTGGCACTAGGAGATGTTTGATCGGAAGTAATCCCTATTGATGAAGCCTAAAGAACAAAGTAACTTGCTGGTTGTTTTTGGCAGCAGTCAGGTTTTAGCACTGTTGCTGCTGGGTGCTGGTATGGATTTGGTGGAAAAGAAGGTGGCATGCGCCACATGTACAGAAGGAAGGATCTCCGTTTCGTAGCCTTGCTACTGGGACCAAAGCTTTTGTTTGCTTTTTGGTTGGTCATTGAGGAAAAGGATGAACGCCGAGTGATCTATCTGCTTCGGCAATAATTTTATTTTATTGTTACCCATGCTTTTGCAGCGAACGGCTGTGACTTCTTTCTTGGAGTTATGCTCTTTTTTCAGTTAGCGTGGTGCGTGCCAAACGGTTGTCAGGTGCTGCAGTGCGCTGGCCGAGTGACGCCTTGAGCCGATGCGACTTGACTATAGCTGAAAAACAGAATTACATACCGTCAGTTTGTCCTGCAACGGCAGTGCTTTCGAGACGCACTAGGCAAAGGGCTCACGCTAATGAAGTGCGTTTCCACTCATACACCCTCCTACCTGGAAGCTTCTCTCAAGGAGGCAGGAGGGCCAGCATATGTGGTATCAATTAAATATTATTCACTTTTAATTCCAAGGCTACAGACAGTCTTTTTGAACTGCCTGAAGTTAGGACCAGTCGAAACAGATTTGGGCCGACAGGTCCAAGGTTCCTGCCAAGCGCATGCAGAGGCTTTCCAATGAAAAAGTGTATTAATAATTCTCAGATAAGTTGCAATTTACGAAGAACTCTTCATTATTGGGTTTAAAGCGTCTGCGTGGCTCGCCCCACACCAGTGTTACACCGCGCTCCTGTTAGTGGCACAATTCTCGCGATATTTTCTACAAGGAGAAAACTAGTTGTATTTTATCATTAATTAAATATTGGGGCTTGAAGAAGCAACCTGCAGAATCGACGCTGGAAACAACACACATATGCTGTGACGGTCAGAGGCAGACCGCCGGTTGCGCTGAGAGCACTCTGTCTATCGCAGGGCATCATTAGCAGCTGCTCACGACTCATTTTATGATGCAATTACTGAAATAGTTCTGGAAAGTTTGCATTTAATTGACAGGAATGTAACCTCCAGTTTCCGCAGACAGAACTGAAATACAAATCTTGGAATTCCATAAAACCCTCAACTGCCAAGCTGAGCATTTTGCCCAAGTGACCTGTCATCATTAGACGCTAAAGAAGCGCCAAACTTCGCGAGCTTGTTCAAAATTGTTTCTTTACAAATTTGTGAGTTTGAATGCTTTATTGGCTTTGCTTTTATTCCTTGCTTCCATATGCACTTGGAGGAAATAATGCTTTTTTCTGCCCCCTCAAAAACCTGAAGTTCTTCTCAGCCGACCTCAATGGATGCGCCGCTCCACGCTGTGCTGTGCAGGTGTCCTAAGCCAAATAAAAAGAAGAGGGCCAGAGCCACCTTCCGACTTCTTGCTTGTTATTCCCTAAGCTCTTGAACCACCGGGTTGCCCTTGGTGTCCTGTGGGGCGGCAATAGCCACCAGCAAGCCGCATCCTGCCTTTTGGCCGACACTTCCCAATTTTCTCGTGGCATCCGTTTTGTACCTGAGTGTAGGAACCTTGCTGCATGCAGCCGAACCGGCATGAAAGCTGAGTCTGCGCCTTTCCTGGCCTACTGATTGCTTGCCAATCGCGCCGCCCTGCCGGTTGCATCCGAAGCCGCTTCTCAGATAAAAACACAGCGTTTTCTTCATTAGAAAATCTTTTTGCATGCGCTTTTTCTTGCTCACTCTCTACTCGGCAACTTCTCTTCATAATCTAAAAGTGCTAGTGGACACGAAGGCTGCCCGCAGTGCGCCAAGCGAATCCCAGCAAGCGCATCAGCAGGACTTGCCGTGCCTTTCTATTGAAACCGCTTGAGCGGCCATTGGCTCTGAGCTGAGGCGATCGACCCGTGGCATCTCAGAATGGCCACCGACATTCACCAATCCGTCGGAGGCAAGCTTTTCAATCTGTCACTCATTATATTCCCTTTGATAAACCAAACGGCCTCCGATTCCATCATGCAGCCACTTGTTTTATTTTACTTAAAAGACGTGTGTGTGTCTGCATGCGGTTAGCAAGTGTCTTTGAAGGGTCCCAATTTTTCTCGTTCTGCGGCCTATGACTTAACCGCTAAAAAAAGTTTCTGTCTTGTGTGCAGGGGTGCATTGCCATCCAACTGAGCAGAAGGCGGCGAACTCGTCAGACACAGAGGCTCCTGGGTCTCCTATGCCGGCTCGAGGAGACAACGCGCTGGTGTCTACGGACAGCCAAGCAGGGGGTCAGCAGGCAGAGGTTGGGAACTGCCACGAGACCCCCAGGCCCACCGGCGACGCCAGCCGCCTTCATCTAAAGAGCAGCAACCGCATAACTCCAAAAGGCACGCAGCCTTTTTCGAAACAAAAGGAGAAATTCCAGCAACCGACAGATGGGAAATCTACCATCTCTGGATTCGTCTTGTCAGCAGATGCCCCGGCCTACACCCCGCAGACCACCGTGGCAAAACAACTCCAAGGCCTAAGCTCAAGCCACCTCACAGAGCCTTCCGGTTTGGGGTTTATTAGAACTTTCTCATCTCCTGCAGCGCTGCTAAAGAAGGGAGAGTCTGTGCAGAAAAAAGCCTGGGCTAGTAATGCTGAGGATGCGGCAGCCGCACCGACAAAAAATCTGGGACTCCTAACAGAAAGATGCGTGGAGACAGACGAATTTCCATCTCTTGAACAGCAGCTGCATGCGCCCTCTTCTTTCGGCAGCAAGAAGATCGCAGGCAATCTGACTGTTTTGACAAACAATCCTTCGCTGCCTCTCAAGTTCTGCAAATTTCTCATCGGCGAAGACGTGGCGGGCTTTCTAGTCGGACGTAAGGGAGTTGGTAAGCATATAAAAACATGCATAAGACCCTCAGTGTCTGCTTGCAAGCAGCTCCGCTTGATGGGTAGCTAATAAGGGTTTAGGGTTTAGGGTTTAGGGTTGTATTTTCCTGTGGGAAACTTGTCAGGGATTGAGGAGTTTCAGTCTCGAAACGGTCCGGGTCTGAAAGTGAGTGTGTCCAAGAGAGGTGAACTTTTCCCCTGCCTTCTGGAGAGAATTGCCACTGCCGTTGGAGTTGGGGACGGGCTGGCGCGTGCCGTTGTTGAGGTGTCTCGAGTGGCTTTGGACCGCGCAATGCACAAAGAGGAGGAAAGGCGAATAGACAATGGCAAGAAAATCAGCAAACCCAGAGTAAACCGACAAACCACCTTTTATTCAAGATTATTTTTTCTCTGTCACCCTCATATGCACTGCGATGTTTAAAAGCACACTTATGGGCTGCCGAGTGGACCTCCAATTTAACACGTTTCCATGGGCTCTACAGACAGCTGCTGTTTGCGGTGTGCAGGGATGCTTTAAACTGGTTGTCCCTGAGTCGGCGCTGACGCATATTTTCACGCCTGATGCGGAGGGCCGCGTGCCAGTGGTGGAAGTTGGTGAGTTTTCAATTAGATAAGTGATAAGAGTCTTAAGCGTATGTCTTTGGTGTTCCTGCCAGACGAAAAGCTGTACGTACACCCCATTTGCATGCGTGGTCACTAGCGTAGATTTCTAGTCCTGTCTCGAAACGATTTCTTCAAGGGTTTTTTGTGTCACTAAAAGCAGCGGCAAATTGGGAAAAATTTCATTTCCAAGTTGCTGCATTTTGGGGTGTCTGCTGAAGCCAAGAAACATAAAGTGGAAATTCTCTCCTCCGCACAAGGAGGCTATCTGCACAACAGACTCCATCCATTGGGATTGAAGGTAGTGCTTCTGTAAAGCTCTGCAGCAATTATTTCTGTTTCGCTTCGTTTGCCGCAATGCCAGACACGAAACAAGTGCCATTTGTGCGTTTTCGTGTTGTTGGTTTTTGCTCTTTAAAATACTTTTAGTGCTTTTGAACGCAATTGTTTTGGGGGTTTGCAGGAAACGGTGCTGCAAATAATTGGCACAGCAGATGCGGTTCCCGGTGCAGCAGTTGCCTTGTCTTCTCTTTATCAAAACGACCCTTCTCTGCCCTCCTGTCTCCACTTAAATTATTCCCTCGCCCATTTCGCGGCCACCCCGCCCCCGCCCCCCACGCCTCCCCCTTC
>NPHX01000386.1:41715-58219 GCA_002271815.1 Eimeria falciformis
AAGCAGCGGCTGTCTCCCCCGGCTGTCTCCGCACTTCGACCATCCTGCAGGCGTGCTGCAGCTCACCAGCGGCCAGCAGCAGCAGCACCTCAGCAACAGCAGCTGGGGACTCACACCCCAGGGGGACCCCTTGCTCCACGCCCTAAGGGCCTCTGCCGGCTCTCAGGCCTCGATGCTCTGCATGCCTTCAGCCCTCGCAAGCAGTGACGGCAGCGCCCCCGGGCCCCACATGCTTCAGGGCGGACGCGTGGGTACAGCGCAAATGCAGCTTGGAGGACAGGGAGCCTCATGTCTCCTCTCGGGGAGCAGCAGAGGGTTAAGAGGCAGCCGCAATGGAGGTGCAGAGACACTTGCTAATACCACTTCTTCCCTCTCGGAGGATCGCCTTGTCTCCGAGCTGCAGCAGCAACTTGGAGCTGCTGCTGCTGCTGCTGCTGCTGCCGGCACGGCACAACAACTTCACCACCAACTCGTGCCCTCTCTGCCCTCCTCTGCCCCTTCCTTGGGCTGGCAGCAACAGCAGCAGCAGCAGCATCAAACGCATGCAGGAGCAGCAAGCGAATGGCCTGACTTGCAGCTCCTCACCCAGCTCTGCATGGCGGCCCCCCAGCGGCCAGGCCTCTCCCAAGAAGAGCAGCAAGCCAAGGGGCTGCTGCAGCAGCTTGAGGAGCTGCAGCAATCTTTGCTGCTGCAGCAGCAGCAGCAGCAGCCCTCCAACCAAACCCCTTCTAGACAAGCAGCAGAGCCCAACTTTCTGCTTCAGTCTCCCCCTGCCCCCTCAGGCCAGCAATACCTTCAGCAGATACAGCAGCAATTGCAGCTCTTGCATGCACGGCAGCAGCATAACAGCCAACAGTTTTATTCTGGTCCAGCAGCAGCATCTTCTTTTCCCCCCCATGGGGCTGTCGACGAGCAGCAGAAACTCTTGGCCCTCATGAAGCAACTGCAGCAGCAACTGCAGCAGCAGCTGCTGCATTGGCAGCAGCAGCAGCGCCAGCAGCAGCAGCAACAGCAGAAATTCCAGGTGGCGGAGGTGGGAGGCCAGCAGCAAGAGGCAGCGGCTTGGCCTGAGAAAGAATTTGCGCAGCTGCAGCGAATGGCCTTACGGCGGCAGCATCCGGGTGTACATACAGACAAGATAGAAAACCTGCAGGCTGAGCTGCTGCACTCGCATCCCCACGAAACGTCGCAGGGCACGCAGCTGCTGTCTCCCGTGCCGCCCCCCCAATGGGCCCAAATGCCGCAGCTGCAGCAGCAGCAGCTTCTGCAGCAGAGAGAGTTCAGAGTTTCCTTTGGCTCTTCGCAGTACAGCCCTTCTGGGGCTTCCGAGGGTTCGCATGCGCAAGCATTCTACCCAACACCCCAGCAGCAGCAGCAGCAGCAGCTGTCTGCTTCGCTGCATGCGGATGGCGGGGGGCCTCTGCCTCTGACGCCGAAGGCTCAACTCTTAGGCGGGGGGTTCTCTGCCTGGATGCAGCCTGCTGCTGGAGTTGATGGGGCTTTGTATGCGTCTGCTCCTGGAATTGATGGGGCCCTGCAAGCGTCTGCTGCAGGGCATTCAGGTCAAGAGCCGTGCGAGTCTCTCCTTACACACAAACTTCTAGAAGAGCTGCTGAATATTTTGGGCCCCTCGGCAGCAATGGGGGCCCCCAGTGCTCTGGGGCAAGGGGGCCAGCAGCCTGCTGCTGCACGCCTCTTCTCAACCAATGAGGCCCAAAGCCTCAAGGCCACAAAAAACACACAAGAGGAAAGAGGAGAGGGAGGCTGGATAGCCGCTGTTCAGGTCTGCCCTGTACATACACTGCAAACCTTCTGCTGCTCTTGCTGCTGCTGCACCTGAAAATGTATTGTGGTTGTTGCTAGAGGGGAGCCATGAGTGTCTGTTCATCTTAGTAAGGGCGCAGGAGATAGCAACCGCCAAGCCAAGTTGCTGTTGAGGTGCAGCCTGCATTAGCTAGGAGTGGGCAAGGGCCTTGTGCTCTTTATGGGATACCACTTCCCCCTAAATACAAAAATTAAAGTCAACTCGTGTGGCAACTGTATTTTTGGGTGTCTGCATTTGTGTGCTGCAGCACGCAGAGAAGACGCAGCAGGAACAGTTTCAGCAGCAGCAGCAGCAGCAGCAGGAGCAGCACCAAAGCCACCACCGCAGAAGACGCGGAGATGTCCCCTCTGCCAACAAAGTGGAGACTGCGAGCCTCAAGAGAGGCGCAGCCTTGAGGCCCAAGGCCTCATCTCACCAAGCCCAACCGTCTGTTGCTTAACGGCATTAAAAAATACAAAAACCAATCTTCTATTTTTCTGTTCCTCGTGTGAGCAGCAGAAAACCGCATCACAACTTCATATTCCCCTTGAGAAGCATGCAAGAGGTTCCTTTGCTGACTCCCCGCCAAAAGCAAAAAAATTTGCTTTTGTTTTTGGATTGAAGGAGAAGTTGCCTTTGCCGTTTCGTTTCTTTGAAGGGAGGCGTCTCAAGGAGACGCCATTTATTTGTGTGGGTTTTTATCCCATTCGTGGGCCCCTCTGGCTTTTTTGTACTGACAGAAGAAAGGGGCCCCCTCCTCAAGCTCCAGCAGAGATATTTCTGGCGCTCCTTGCAGCCCACAGGGATCTTTACTTTCTCTCTCTGTCTCTGCTCATGTGACGGTCTGTACACCGTGTGCCACTTTTGTTCCTTCGTCTTAATATGTCTATTTTCCTCGTCAGTCCCTTTGGGGCAGAAGGCTGTTGTGACCAGTGGTCTGTCTGTCTCCTACGCGAGGCTCAAGGTCTCTCCCTGTCCACCGTCCCAGAATTAGCAGCAGCTGCAGCAGCTGCAGCAGCAGCAACAGCAGCAGCAGCTGCAGCAGCACCAAACGCAGCAGCAGGGCGCTCCCGATATCTTGTCATCGCCAGGCCCCCGCTGCGTCCTCAGGGCCGGGCTGTTGCCCTTTTTCTTACTTTGTATCCAATGAGGCTTTGGGCCTCCTTTCTTTGTTAGTGTGAATTTGCGCTCGTTGTGCTTATTTGGGCTTCAGGTATTTTGTGTGTGGCCGTTGTTGAGTGCCCTTAGGGTCAAGAAAAAGGTATTCATATGTGCGGCTGAGACGCGCCGTGTTTTGGTTGTATTTTCTACCATGCGAGGACTGCCAAAAAAGACAGCTCGCTTTTTTATTTTCCCAGACTCGCAAATTGTGCGGTGATACAAAGAGATTAGTTGAGAGGCAAGGCAGACAGCTGGGGAAGGAGAATGGCGGCGACGTAGAAACTAGAGGTCGGATTCGTCCTCACACAACAAATGGCTTTAAAAAAGAGTAGCATGGAGTTTTACTCAAGACAAACAATAGACATGACCACACAGAAACACATGAAAAATGATACTGTACCGCGGCAAGGCAGACAGATACCGAAGGAGAATAGAAGTTAAGGAGGCTATGATTAACAAAATAAAACATGAAAAGTGTGCAGGCCTTAGGCCCTTTTTCAAGCTTTCTTCCCCCATTTGCTGCCTCTTAGTTTTGTTATGTTTTGCCTCTGACCCCTAAGGCCAACCCTTGCCCCGTGTGACGAAAGTTATAGAACACTGTTTGCAGAGAAGAGAGCGATTCAATGGCAATTTTAGTAATGTGTTTTTTATGTTTTTGTGTCTTTCTGGAGATTGCTGCATTTGAATTGGGATTCCATCGGACTCCGTCTAAGCTTGTCTTGTTTCCAGCCAGTTTATCCGGCTGTCTTCCACCCAATTTATCCGGGTGTTTGTACAGCCAATTTATACGGGTGTCTGTACAGCGCAGCTCCCAAAGAGCTGAGAGGAGAGTATCTCTGCCTGTGGGTAGCCCTGCCTGCCAAAAGGCAGCAAGTCGCTGCTTACTGCTTGCCTGGCTGAGCAGCAAAAGCTGTGGCTGATGGGATTATTGAATTAAGTGTCGTTACAGCTTTGAAAGAAAAAGACAGAATTGACTTCTTTCTTCTCCCTCTTCACCTTGGCTGCCATAGCCGCCAAAAGAGGCAGGGGCCAGCAAGCCTTTCCCGTCACCCTCTAGAGAAAGTACCGGCGGGTTGAGCCCTGCTGGGCTGCGTGGGAAGCTGCAAAGCCAGGCCGCAGCAGTTTGGGCAATTGTGGCAAGAAACGAGGGAGACAGCCTGATTATGCAGTCCATTGATTTCTCTCCAGCTGTATCTGCAATAAGCCATTACTTACTAAGCTGCTTTCCCTTGAAACAACAGCACGGAGAAACAAAGCACGAAAATCTTTTGTGCAGGAGGAGGAGCGGCAAAGCAGCCCCGTCAGTTTGCCCTCCGCAGCTTACAAGAATTTCGTAGTCTTCTAGATTTACTTCTTCACATCTCCTGCGCCTAGAGATGATGTCGAGGGCTGCCTTTTGCTGAAGGTAACTTGTGTCTAAACCGGCTGCTCTCTCCTGCAGCTGCCGGAGTTGCCGACGTTGGGCCTTAATGACCTTCTTTTGAATCCGCAGCTGCTGGCGCATGTGCAGCATTGCTACTTGCTTCTCCTTTATCTGCAACAAAAAAGAGTTTCAACTAGCTTTTGGCATAAACACGGGGTGTCTCTGCATGCGATGCGAGGGACTGGCTGCAATGTATGTACAGCTCTTGCCTGCTTCGGGATCCCTTCCAATTTGCAGGAAAGCTGCTCGTACATTGCGTCGCAGCGCTGCTTGTGCTCCTTGAGCTTGTGCACCTCCGCCTGCACAGAGAGGGCCACTGCATGCGTCTCTCTCGTCTCCGGCTGTCGGCTGTCTCCCTCTGTAGATGCAGCCCTAAGCCTTAAACCCTAAAGATTTAGCCGCCAGCTGCAGCAAGCGCTTGGCCCCCGCAAAGTATATTTGAAGTGTAGCTACATGCAGGGAGGAGAGATATTACCTGCAGCTCTTGGATTTTCTTCTGCCTCTCGACGAGTTGGTTTTGAAGGCTGAGTGTCTACAAAACCACAAATCCCACAAACGCTTCTTCCGCTTATTTGCCTGTTTTTTTCGCTACGTGCGCGTTGCCACGCTAGAGAGCCTGAGACTTTGCTGAGGTGCCCCAAATGGGAATTACATGTTTTAATCTGAAGCCGCACTTTCCATTGAAAGAAAGCCGCCAGAAAAAAAAGAAAAAATTTAATCAAAGAAATAAATAATGCTATGTTTTGTTATTTTGTCGTTTTCCCTTGTGGGCGTAGAGAGACAGTCTTACGAAGTCGCGAGCTGCAGAGTTGCCGATGCGCGTTTCTAAGACTTTCGTTTTTCTCGCCATGAGGCTCAAGGTCTTTCGCTTTTCCCCCAAGTCCCGCTGCAATTGCTCGACCTTGAGAAAATTCGCTCTGTCTGCTGCTGCTTGCTTCAGCTGCATGCGCAGCACTTGAAGTGTATCTCCACCCCAATGAGCCAAGCTACTTCTGCTGCAGTTCTCTTCCTCAAGCATCTTTAAGATAGTTTTGTTTAAAAATAATTTGGGGGGAGGCGGAAAAGGAACGGTAAAGTCACCTGGGCCTCTGCCTTTTTTAGCAGTTGCTGAAGCTGGCGTCGAGACACATGAAAATCCACTTGGGCCTCAGGCCTGCAAAGCGCCAAGGGCAGCAGACGCGCTGGGAGGCCTGGCGGTCTGCCATTGCAGGCAACCCAAGCTGAAAAAATATATTTAAATGTCTTTGCTAGTTTTGGGACTGCGGATGCGTTATGCAGCTCAGCTCTCTTTGTATTCTTTTAACCTAGAAATTGGTACGAGCAGGAAGGACTGGCCAACAGGGTTTCAGATATGGAAAGAACATTTTGTATACAAACCCTCAAGTACCGCGAGATGTGTAATTTCTTTGAACTAGCCAAGCGAAATGCCAAAAAGTTAATTAAGCGGTTTAAGCAGCTGCAGAAAAAAAGCAAAATTGCCACTGCCCTGTGGAGGAAAAGTTTTCGGTAAAGTCGGCGCTTCTTTGGGGGTTTAGTTGAGGCCCTTGGGCCTCCTTTATTTGAGGCCCTTGGGCCACCTTCCCTTGAGGTCCTTGGATCTTCTTTGCTTGCGACGCCCTAGGCGGGTTTTGGGGTGCTTGGGGACTGGTAGCACCTAAAGAGGGACCTTTTGGTGTCTGTACAGCCTGAAAAGAAGGGGCTTTGGAATCGGCAGGAGCTTCAGGGAGCACTTGGCCTTCATTGAAGGCCTTCATTGGCAGGTTTTCTGCAGTCTCCCCAACGTTTGTGTCTTTTGTTTCTTCAGCAACTTGCGTGTTTGTTTCCTTTTGAAGCAATTCTGCGTCCTTCTGTTCACTCGGTTTTTGAAAACCTGCCTTCTCCTCAGTTCTATCGAGCTCCTCGCTTTCTGCAATTTCTCCCTGTTGCTCCTCGACACCCTGAGGCTGGACAGGTCGTGATCCCGCCTCCGCCTGCTGCAGCTCAAGTCCAACAGGTAAATTTTCCTGTTGGGTTGGCGACGGGCCCCTTGCCCCTTCGTTGGTCTCTGCAGAAGAGCCTCGCAGATCAGCAGCGGCGAGTGGGAAGCCTCATTCGCTGTCTGCTGGCTATGATTTTAGAATGTGTTTGTCTTAATAAGCAAGGGGGATTAAGTTTCTGGACTCTGCCGTCAAGGAGCGCGAAGGCCGGCAGTGTCTCTGCGTGCACGCTGGCGTTAAATGAGCAGCTGGTTCCAGCCAAACCTTCATATATGAAGCGTGAAGGCTTAATGAACAAACGAGCCAGCTGCTCACCTTCCATTGGGTCTATAGAAGTTTGCTTGACGTGCCAAGCCCTGCGGCTACCAAAGTTTTTTTGCTGCCGTTAAACCCCAAGGCTGCGCATTTTGCTTTGCGGGAGATTTGCCGGGCCTCCTCCAGCTTAAAGTAATTCTAAAATTAGTGGAGAAAAAGGAAAACAAAGAGAGGACGAGAGAATCAAATTTTTTGTCGGTTTTACACAAAGTAGAATGGGCGCACGCAACTGCAAAGACACTATTCTACTTTACGTCTTCGTCGCCTGCGTGGAATATCAAGAATATTTTTTGTAAACTTTTTCCTCACTAACAACAAAACATGGTTTATTTAATAAGAAGCTATTATAAAATTCTAAAGCGTCTGGCAGATAAAGCTGCTTCCTCTTGTAATAAATCCTAGCTAGAGAAGAAGCCGCCTGGTTTTTGCCTGTCCTTTGCTGATAGCATTGGCGGAATGCCCAAAGAACAAATTTATTTCATGTGACCAAAAGAGCATGTGTTTCCCTGTCCCAGTATCCTCTTTTTCATTGTGTGTGGTAGCCAGCTCCTGTGAGTCCCCACACATACGAGCCGGTCCTCCTTCGTCATCAAGAACAGCAATGCTCAGTTTCTGTACAGAGCAGATTTAGTGGGTATTTTTAAGGAAGAATTCGCGAGGCAGGAAGCTCCAAGCCAGCCCCATGACGAAGCTGCACCAGTATGTCCACAGTGCAGATAGTCGGATGGAAAAACAGGGATAAAACCCATTCTTTCACCATAGATCTTTATGGAATTGTTTATAAAATTTAAATTTAATTGTTTAATTCAAAACTTGATTTGAAATCGCAGACGAAAAGTTTGAAAATGCACGAGCGGTCCTTAGTGAGAAATGGGAGAGGGAGTGACCTGGCGACCACAGAGCAGACCCGAAGAGGGATTGGCGCATGTGGGGTTTTACAAACAATTCCACTTTTTCCTTAATTTTGAAATATATATTTTTTTGAGGATGTTTTTTGTGGTTTGCATCAGCGCCGAGAGCAATCAGTGGCAAAGAGAGCATTTGCGCCAGCACATCCTTCGGGAATAAAGGCGGTGTTGTCTAGGGACAGATCTACCAGGCTGCCATCTGCTCAAAAAACCTCTCAGCCAATTAATTATATTTGTGTGTTTAATTTTTTCAAGGGAATGTTACTTTGTTGAGAATTAGGAGCCCGGTTGTTTAGTCTAGGTAGAAATCCAAGTTGCCCCTTAGGCACCTCCTCTTCAGTGTGGCGTATGACACTTCCTTCCACCAGACAATGGGATATTTAATGCAGGTTTTAAATTGGTTTTGCACGTTGGGGATCTGATGGGAAGTGATGGTTGCATCATCACAGCAACGCCCTCTTTAGGTGTCTGCCGTATCAACAGTATCCTTTTGAAGCTTCCTCCTGTGCTGAGCGCCTCACAACTTTACTGAAACAGACGCATTTGCATCTACGGCTGCTTTGCCGTGTAACATGCTAAGCATGTTTGAGTAGTTAGCGCCTAAAGTTGGCATGCTGCTGCGCATTAGTGTTCCCTCAGACAGTGCTGCTCTTTCCTATGTAATAAACATGGCAGCGTTCCCCTTATTCCTGTATTCTCTCCGTTCTGGAAGTGCAGAAAAACAAAACGGATTCGCATTAGCACCTCAGTGGTGCGCGGGTCTTTCCATGTCCTTCAAGTGCCATTCAGTTCTGCATTATCTGTAAGCCTTGAAAGTGACGTTGGTACGGAGGGGCTGGCGGTGAAGAGGGGCGGGAGGCGGTGGGAGTTAAGCCAGGCATGACTGTGGCTGCAGAGGGAGGCGTCGCTGATGGTTTCATCGCGGACGGTACTGCCTGCTGTCGTGTCTTGAGCTTTTATCTTCAAAAGCTTCCTTTTCTGGCCGCAAGACCAAGAGTACCGCTGGAAGCTGTAAAAATATTTTGCTGGGGTCTCGACGAAGTGTGTCCGCATTCAACAGCGTGTTTTATTTAGTTAGCTCCCTAGGACACTGCAGAAGATGCTGCGTATTGGGCGTGCTCATGGCACTTCTTATAGAGCGACTTGCCTGTTTACTTCTAAGGGTCAGAGATGTGGTGAGGGAGCCTCAGAGGGCAGAATCCGTCCCTGAGAGAGGCGTTTAAATTCCCACAAGTCTGTCTGAAGCTAAGGCCAGCGTCTAGGATGAAGATCTTGAGAGTCCGGGGGAAAGAAAACACTTTTTTGCTACAGCCGATATTCTTCGTGCTGTCTCTACACGCCGTCTGTACACTTTCGATTTACCCCATTTTCTTCCCTGCCTGGCTGCCCTACAAATGCCAACCAACAGGCAGGGACCCCTAATTGCGAAGAGAAGCAGCCAATGCCTGCGGTGCCAGGGCAGGTGCATGCTGGCGTCTGGGCACGTGTTGGAGGCGGAGGGGCTGAGCTAGTAGAAATAGTATTCTGTTTGTGAGTGGATTTGTAGGTGGCTTATAATGCGTTTGGCGGTTAGACTGGCTGATTGAGAGGGTCAGTCGGGGCAGTTGTGTGGGAAGAGCATGCAGAACGCCCAGGGCCGCTGCTCTGGTGGCCGTTGGATGTTCCCTGGCTTTGCTGCTGCCTTTTAGGCATCACCTTTGTTAGTGCGGCCTGTGCAAATCCAAAAGCTCTCTGGCTGCACCTTCTAGCAGCAGCGGAAGGAAGAATATTACCCGGCAGTCACCGCTCGTTGAGGGTGGGGTAAGATGCCTCTGGGAGCCCTTTGGAAGTCCTCAAAAATTTCCGTAATCGCATAATAAGTTTGTTTAAATAAAAAGTGAAATTTAAAAATTAAACTGATCTTCACTGTTTTCTTCAAGTTTTGTCGATATGAGGCCAAGAGGGCCTCACTACTGACACTTTCGTGTTAGATAATTTTGGCGTATTTTCGGGTTTCCTGCTTTTATCTGTGGGTGGCCCAACATTTTTTAGAAGGAGCAGGAGGCCCTTAAGAGGCCCCTATAGCCCCTAACGCAATTTCTGCCGGGTCCCCCTTGTTGTCCTTTCCACATCTTTAGCAATTAATTTTTGGTTGGGCGGCTATTCCTGCCGGTGCTCCCGCGAGCAATTCTCACGTCTCTGCGATTGGGGCTGTAGCTTCATATGCCGCTGCATGCAGGGGATCTTTCTGCCAGCAGCCGAAGGGTTTTGCTGCTGCTGCTGCTGCAGCAGCCTTTGCTTGCCTTGAAGCCCTCCCTGCAGCCCTTAGGGTGCAGAGCGGCACTTCGCCCTCCAGGGTTCTCTCTACGGCGAAGGTTGCGAAAAGACAGGCGGGTGACGGAGCTGGATAGAGACCTCAAGGACCGTCAGCTGCCTTTTGGTTGTTCGCAGGCCTCAAGCTTAACAAGGACGCTCCCCTAGGAGAAGTCAGCACTTTCCAGATTTTTGTTGCCTCCTCCAGTGCCTCGTAAAGAAACCCAATAACTTGCCTTTTTGGACATTACCGGTCGCGTGTCTCTCCTCAACCCTGACAATCTGTCTCTCCTTAACCCTGATAATCTGTCTCTCTTTAACCCTGATAATCTGTCACGCCTCAACCCTTATAATATGTCTGTGCAGATAAGCACCTCCTTCGTCTACCCATCAAGTTCTCTCCCCATCGACAGCTGTCGTGCAAGTGGGCCAGAGCTGCAGCAGGGAGAGTGCCGCTAAGTGAGTGCTGCAAATGCGCAGAGCAAATCGGCAGTCTGTGCGGCGACTCTCTCAGGCCTTGGATCAGATCCTCTCCTGCAATTTATGTCCTTCCTTAAAAGTGCTGCAGCAGCCTGCTGCATTTTTCACGGCACTTACAGCACCTCAACATTCAAAAAGCGCTGGGGACAGCCGCTGGCCAAGCAGCCAGGCAAGATTGTCTGTCCACATGCGCATGCAACGCAACGCGCCACTGAGGACAGTGCAGACCCCAAGAGGCCTACGAATCCAGATGGGGTGTATGTACACCTCACGGATAACTGCGCCATCGGCCCCGCTGATTACCAGCCTTCATGTAACCGCCCTAACCGCAGCAATACAATTGTCCGTCTACCGGTCCACCTTCCCACCAGCAGCGACAGCAGCAGAAGGGGAGACGGCTGCTGCAGCAAAAGGAGAGACAGCTCCTGCAGCAGAAGAAGAGACAGCTGCTGCAGCAGGAGAGACAGCAGTTTTAATTTCCTCAAAAGAGGTCCAAGTGAGGGCTGCCATGAGGCTTCGCTTAAGGAGACGCATGCCGAGGCCTCTCCAGAGGACCCCAGGGCCTTCCGTCTTCACCAGCTCTGCCACCCCCCTAACAAGCCCTCGGCGGACGGGCTTGATTTGGCCCTTCTTGAGGCTGCTACTGCTGCTGCTGCATGCGCTGTTTCCTGCTGCTGCTGCTGCTGCTGCTGCAACTGCTACGCCGTCCAGCTGCAACCGCGTCCTTAAAACGTCAAAGGGGTGCGTGACGGCTGAGGCCGTACCTGCGGCGATGGCGCCACAGGCAAAATTTTGCAGAGCATAGAAACTGACTTGCTCGCGTGCATCTGCCTCCACTCCCAGCTGCCCTTTCAGGTGTACGTACACCACAAAGAACAGACCAGAGAAGGGCACATCACGGCAAAGCGTCGCCAAGGTCCCTCGAAACCAATTCAAGGGAGGCTCGTGCCGCAACAGACGCATACACCCCTGCACCATGCTGTCTGAACCCTGCAGTCAAAGCAGCAGCAAGACACAAAAACAGCAACAAATAAATCTCTCAGATTTAAATGCGAAAACCCGTGGAAATTAGGCATGCTTGCGTAGGCTGCGAATAATGCTGCAAGTCGGAGAGAGACAGATAGAGACAAAGAGAGATAAAGAGAGACAGATAAAAACAAAGAGAGACAGATAGAGACAAAGAGAGACAGATAGAAACAGATAGAAACAAAGAGAGACAAATAGAAACAGATAGAAACAAAGAGAGACAAATAGAAACAGATAGAGACAAATAGAAACAGATAGAAACAAAGAGAAACAAAGAGAGACAGCGGCCTACCAGGGACGACTCCATCCTTGTCTTAACAATTGATATTGGATTGAAAACGGCGGTGGCCGCCGCGCGCGCAAACCCCGAGACAACCCCCAAATACCAGGCAGGAACAACAGAAGGGTCCAGCTGCAACACACGTTCCCCAACCCGAGACACTCAAAACCCTAAACCCTAAACCCTAAACCCTCAAGCTGGCATCAGCACTACCAGAAGTCAGGGAGAGACGCGGCAACAAACTGAGAGCACGCCATTTGCCACAACTGCTAGTTTATCCTCAGCAGCAGCAGCAGCAGTTGCTGCTGCTGCAACAATTGCAGCAGCAGCAGCAGCAACTTTAGTAGATGCAGCAGAAAGCAAGGCATCACCTCTGGGGGATTGTCTGTCACTTTCTCAAGGGGAAGAGATTTCAACACGGGAGCGACCGATCCCCAGGTTCCCATCAATGGGCCTAAGGCCGCGAAGTAAATGCCTGGAGCGCACATCTAACAACAAACCCTAAACCCTAAACCCTATACCCTAATCCCTAAACCCTAAACCTTGTCTGTTCATGAAGGTAGAATCAGGAGAAATCAGGAGAGTCCTTTAAAATCCTAAACCCTAAACCCTAAACCCTAAACCCTTACCCGTGCCTGGTGCCACCCGTAAGAGGGTAGGGAGAGTCCCTCTCCAGAATCCCTGCATCCCACAGGTCCTCTTTATTGACTTTACTGCTGCTCGGATGGAAGGGGTCGCTCCTTCTACGCTTTGCTGCTGCTGCAGCACAAAAGCAGCGGCAGCAAGATGTTGCTGCAGCTCAGCGGCGAGGAAGCTGTGCACAGCTTGCTGTTGCAGCAGAGACAGACACCACTGCAAGTCCACCAGCAAGTAGGAACATTGTAGAGCCAGCAGTGGCATTAGAAGCGGCAGCAGAAGCCGCAGCAGCAGCGGCAGCAGCAGCAGCACATACCTGACGCGTCTTTATAACGTCGAGGGGCTGCAGTATGGCAGCGGCTAGACAGCAGGAGACAGCGCCGTAGATGCCCATGCGAGCCGATGTATTATCTTTACTCAACTCCCCAAAAATAGCGGCACTGCCGCGCCCGCCCCTCCCATTGTTGTTGTTGTTGTTGTTGCTGTTGTTGTTGTTGTTGTTGTTGTTGCTTATCTTCTGGGGCTCATCTACTTGAGCAGGTGGAGGCGAGGGGCTCTCCATGACGCGAAAGACAAAAAGGGAAAGCAGAAAACCCACTGAGCAGCCTCCGCTAAGGCAGTTGCGTGCAGGCGGCAATCCTTACAGCTCTCTTATTAGGGCTAAGGGCCTCTGGCAAAGGGCCTTGCTGCTAGAAAACCTTACTAAAAACCATACACTCTTTGGACTGCCGCCTGTTCTCCAAAATAAATTTTAAAATAATTTTAAAAAGAAAATAAATGTTTCCTTGGAGTCCATTCGGAGGGCTCTCTTGGCCAATCCCGAGTAGCTCGAGTCGGCGTGGGGTTAATAATTGGAGGTATATATGGCGAGATTTTGCACCAATTTTCAAATACTTATTCGTATTTTCTCAGAGTTATTAAAAGGAAATAAGGGACTAAATACGATTAAACTTATATTTTTATATGTACTTTAGTGGCAGGTTCGCAGCCCCACGAGAAGCAGCAAAACAACAAAAACAGTGCGAGCCTCGAAAAAACGTTTTGAAATAAATATTTAAGGAAAAGCACTTTTAAAGAAAAATCAATTCCTTACAATTTAATTCTTGCAGCTCATTTAAAACAAATTAGACAAGTGAGTTTCCTTCGAGGCTTCACTTGTTGGTCTTCCGAGTCTACGTCCACTCAGGCGGCCGTGGAGTTTGTACCTAAAGTATCCGACCAAAGAAAAAGAGTGCGTTTTGTCACTTACATAGACGAACCAAAATAGCAAAGCTCTTAAAAAGCAGAGAGTTCTAGGGAAAAAGTAGAATGGGAAAAAGTAGAATGGGAAAAAGTAGAATGAGAATGCCTAAGTTCGATGCTGCAAAGTTTGTGTGCTTGTTATAACTTTAAATTATCTTAATTAATGGCAAATTTTTTCGCGAGTGGAAGGATTAAATCAATGTATGTCAGGCGCAGGGATGCTTGGGTGCTCAAGGTGCAAGCTAGCTGCACTTCGTCTCCTACCCTTGCCGCTTTGCTTTGCTCAGGTTGGCAATGCCTTACACAGAGGCAACCCTGAGGGGCAGCCTTCTTTTGCCCTTTAATTGAGACGCGAAAGAGAAGCAAGCGAAGAAAAACACAAGCGTTTTGATTTCTGCCAATTCGCGCCAATCGACTCTCCGAAAATTCGGGAAGTTACTCTGGAGACAAAGTTATGTGCAACTTATTGATGCTTTGCGGGTTGTTCGTCTGGTTGTTAGAACTTAGGATTCTCCTCATTAACGCTCTTGGTGATATTTCAGAGGAAGGGACCGGTGTGTATTGTGTCTGAGAAGTTGTGCTAGCTCAGCTCCTCGAATTGCACTTTTTCAGAAGGCTGGGTGTAAACCTAGGGTGCACCTTGCCGCATCTCCTCTTGCGGCCTCGCTGCATTGGGGGCGGCTTAATGGCCTCAGGGAGGAGACAAAGAGGCTTAGAGGAGACACTTCTTTGAGGCTTGGCTGTCTTTGATAATATTTGTTAAATGCTAGACTACTCTTTGTGGTCTCTTGGCAGAGACCTAAATGGAATTTATCCATAAAAGATAGGAGGAAGGAGAGGCTGCCACGCTCTCTGTCTCCAGAGGACCCACTGCCCTCCTGAGTTTCTTTTAGAACAAATTCGCAAATACCAAAAGTACGCATCTGATAAAAGTGACTGAGTCCCTAACTCGTGCTTTATGGGAAAAGAGTTTCGTAAGACTTTTGAGTAGAAGAAAACAATAAATTCGCATTTTTATATTTGATATTTTAAAGAGGGAAAAGTTTCAAGTCGATAAATATTTCTATTGTTCTCTGCCCCTTGTTTTGGCTCAGCCTGAGGGAGGAAGGGGCACTCCTGTTTGCTTCTAATGGGTGGGAGTGTTGGGGTTGTTTGCATTTCGCACTTCGGCAGCCTACAGCTAGCCATGTCTAGATGTAGTCTGCGTTATAAAACCGTGCAAAAGTTCATAGTAAAATGGAATAACCTCTAAGGTTCGACTGCTACCTGCTTATCAACAACACTCCCTTACGGAGTTGAAACAAACCCCACATAAAGTGTATAGGCAAGACAAAACAACGTCTGTGACACAAACAAACTCAAAAAATAATTATTTGTTTATTAACTTTTCGCTTTTTTCAGGATATTTCAGCAAGTCTGGCGTTTCTGGAAAAAACGGATCGTCGCCTGTTGTGCATGCAGCCCCAAGAAATAAACCTATTTACCACAATTGTTTTACTTGCCACTAATTCCATTTGATTCATTCCTGCTGTTTTCTCCTGACAAAATTGGTTTTCAGTAATAAAAAGGTGGATATTTATATATAATAACCTTTTCCTCCTCCTTGCTCAGGGGGGCTGCTTGCTGCCTCCGCTGCCTGTTTATTAAACCCTAAGCTCCAAACCCAATGCAGAAATCAGAATCTCTTGTGTAGGATTTTGTTGTAGATTTATTGTGAATAGAAGAATTATTGGTGTTGGAAACTCTCGTCTTTACGGTAGGGGGATAGGGCCTCTGGAGCCTCGACTGGTTCATTGAAACAAACGCCTGCAGGAACACCAACGGCGTTTATTGCAAAGAATAAAATACAACAAAGGAACTTTTGGGTTTTTTGAATCTTCGGAGGGATGGACCCTCCCCTTCCAGAATCGCTCGCGGGAGACTTGGGGCCAGGTGGGTCTCTTGCCCGCCAACTCCAAACCCTTCAAGTCCCCTTATTAGGGTTAAGGGTTTAGGGTTTAGGGTTTAGAATTTAAGGTTTGGGGTTTAAAGCCCAGTCGGTAGCACGGGGCATAAGGTATACAGAATGCGCTTCTCTGCGCTGAAATCAGTTCTTACTGTCACTCATTAGGGTTTAGGGTTTAGGATTTAGGGTTTTGTTCTTTTGTTGCAGAATTCAAAAATGCGAAATGTTTAAACCTCTGCGAGCTTCAGCTCATCCTTGGGGACCAGTTGCGTCTCCCTGTGTCCCGCCCAGCAGAAGCCCACAAGTGAGTTTAAACTTGGCGGTTTTCACTTTCGGCCTCTCCGCTCTCCAGCACCATCAGCAGCAGCAGCAGCAGCAGCAAAAGCGAAAGTGTGTTTATTATTTGTCTCAGTCTAATAAAGGCCTCTTATGAATATTCGGCTCGATTTGGGAAGATGACCGTCAGAACTGCCGTCGTCGAAATCCGCAAGTGCGCATGGCAGACCCCCAGGGTCACTTGCCATGGAGGGGAAAAGGGGCCGCCGCTGCTGCTGGCTGTGCTGCTGCCGCTGCTGCTGGATGTACTGCTGCTGCTGCTGCTGCTACTGGTTGTGCTGATGCTGCTGCTGATTGTGCTGATGCTGCTGCTGCTTCCGCACTGTGCGCGTTTGTTGCAGCTTGCTGCTTCGTTGTTGTGCGTCATGTTGTCAATTTGTGTGGTGTACGTACACTTGGGTGCTGTTTGGAGTGTGTATGTTTACTTAATTTTATGGATTGTTTTCTCTGCTGTACAGACACCTCGAGCGGGAAGGTGACCTTCAGCAGTTTGAGTTGGCGTTACTCGTGAATTTGCTGCCACGGACGACCGACGAGGCCAAGGCGCACATCCCATCTTTGATTCGTCTCTCCTCCGCGCGTTTGTCCCGCATTATTGACACCCTAGAGGTCTTTAGGGTGCATGCATCGTAGCTAATATGCACAACTATAAACGTAAGAGTATTTACATAAGAGTATAA
>NPHX01000386.1:103731-115669 GCA_002271815.1 Eimeria falciformis
CAGCGTGACGTCCTGCAGGCGCAGCCTGACGCAGCAGCAGCAGCAAAGACAGCAGCAGCTAAGGCAGCAGCAGCAGCAGGCGATGAGCTCCAGCCCTACCAGCGCCATCTCCTTCCCCTCAGCCACTTGAACCAGCAGCAGCAGCAGCAGCAGCGACAGCAGAAGCAGCAGCAGAAGCAGCAGCAGACCCCCAAAGAGCCCCAGCTGCAACGGCAGCCTCCACGCCTCGCCTCCCCGTCCACCGCACTAAGGGTCCCCTGCTGTCTGCCTCACAGCAGCAGCAGCGACAGCAGCAGCGACAGCAGCAGCAGCAGCAGCGGAGGAGTTGATTTGTCTAGTGTCCCTGAGCTGAGGCCAAAGGCTGGGCAGCAGCTGCTGCTGCTGCCTCCTCGCCACGTCAGCACCAAAAGCAGCAGAAGCAGCAGCTGTCTCCTTGCTTCCTCTGCTGCAGCAGAAGCAGCCAGAGCAGCAAGAGCAGCAGCAGCACGCGCTGCTGCTGCTGCTGCTGCTACAGCACTACCACGAGACACTCCAGCAGCAGGAGTCATCCCAACAGAGACAGCCCTAGTACTGGCAGCAGCCCGGTCATCGTACACCCAGGAGCAGCAGCAGCAGCAGCAGCAGATGCAGATGCAGATGCAGCAGCAGCAGCAGGCACGTAGGTGGCGGCAGTCTAAGCAGGAAGTTGTAGAGACACCGGGATCGCCTCCCCGTCTCACAGAGCACCTGGTGCAGCAGCAACAGCAGCAACTGCAGCGGGAACAGCAACCAGCGCAGCAGCAGCAGCAGCAGCAGCAGAAGCAGAAGCAGCAGAAGCAGCAGCAAAAGCCACACCAGCAGCAGCAGCTCCGGAGGCAGCGCGAGTTGGAGTTGCTTGAGGGTCTCTGCCAGCGATTTCTGGGGCGCTGCCTCGAAGACAACAAAATCTCTAAAGTGCTGCAGCAGCAGCAGCAGCACAAGCAGGCAGTGCTGCTGCCGCTGCCGCCGCTGCGGCAAAAATTCCTGCCAGCAGCAGCAGCAACTTCTAATGCTGCTGCTGCTCAAAGAGACGCAGAGGAAGAGCACCAGCTGCTGCTGCACCTGCTGCAGCAGCTGCTGCTGCCAGATGATGCAGCAGCAGCAGCAACAGCAGTGGACTTTGATCTTATTGGCAGCAAAAACAGGCAAGCCATAAGCCCTAAACCACAAACCATAAACTCTAAACCCTAAACCTTAAACCATAAACCCTAAACCACAAACCCTAAACCCTCAGCTCAAAAGGCTAAAGTAATACCCTTGCATGCTGCTGCTGCTGCTGCAGGTTTGTCCCCTTGTGTAGCGCGCAGTGGCAGCAGCAGCAAGACGAGGCAGCAGCAACAATGCTGCTGCTGCCTCCCCTTGCTGCTGTGATGCGTACTTGCTGTGGGGGCCGCGATGCTGCTGCTGCTGCTGCACCCCTAACAAATAGGCAGCAGCTGCAGCAGCAAGTGCTGCAGGAGGTGCAGCAGCTCAAGCAGCAACAACCCTACAGCAGGAACAGCAGCATGCCGCTGCCAGCTTCTCTAGTCCCTCCTACCGCCCCTTCTTTTGGGGTGTATAGCTACTCCAGCAGCAGCAGCAGCAGCAGCAGCAGCAACTCTGTTGGAAATTTTCAACGTTCATCGAGCAGCAGAAGCAACAGTAAAAACCGCAGCAGCAGCAGCAGGACCTGCGGCCTGAGGGCTCCCCGTGCTGTCGCTGCAGCTGCAGCAGCAACAGCAGCAGCAACAACAGCAGCAGCAACAGCAGCAACAGCAGCTGCTGCTCCTGTCCCCTCAACTTCATTCACTCTCCCTATACACTACACAGAGTATGCAGAATTAGCAGCAGAATTCGCAGGAGCAGCAGCAGCAGCAGCATCAGCAGCAGCAGCAGGTGCAACGCGAGGGTCGTTTCGTGTTGCTGCTAGGCATCACAAAGAAAAGGATGCAGCAGCAGCAGCAGGAGCAGCTGCAGCGGCAGCTGCAGCAGCTGCAGCAGCAGCTTGCAAGGCCTCCTTGCTGTTGCAGGGACAGGAGACAGGCCGCTCTCCTCGCCGGCTGCTGCTCTTTAGGGAAGACGCAGACGCAGCAGCAGCAGCGGAAGCAGCGGCAGAAGCAGCAGCAGCAGGTGGCTCTTCATCTAATTCATCTGCTGCTGCTGCTGCTGCTGCTACACTGCCACGTATGTTCAGCGCGTTGCTGCTGCCAGCAGCTGCAGCACCTTCAGCCTCCCCACCTCTGCCCGTCACGGCCAAATTCTTCGTAAGTTTAGGATTTAGGATTTAGAGTTTAGGGTTTAGGGTTTAGGGTTGAGCACAGGCAGAGTCTCTTCATTGTTCGATACGAACGCCTCCTGTACTTTTCTCGCTACCCCTGCATTTGCTGCTGCTGCTGCTGCTGCTGCTGCTGCAGTTCAACGCTGGCTGCGCTGCACTGCGGGAGCTGTTGCTGGCAAAGCTCTTCTTTGTGCGCACTGCTGCCCGCCGCTGCTGCTGCAGCAGCAGCAGAGAGGCTGCTGCTGCTGCTCCTCAAAGGACACTTGGCCCCCGCAGGGCCCTGATGCCCGTCTGCGGGCCCCAAGAGAAGCCATGCAACAGCAGCAGCAGCAGCAGCAGCAGCAGCAGGCTTGCGCTGCAGCCACTGCAGCAGCAGGAACGTGTCTGCAGATCTACCAGCAAGGCAAGCAGCAGCAGCAACAGCAGCAACAGCTGCAGCAGCAGCAACAGCTGCAGCAGCAGCAACAGCTGCAGCAGCAGCTTGCTACTTTCTCTTGATGTGTACGGACTGGAGGATACCCCTATCCAGCCTCGAACGAGCAGCAGCAAAAGCAGCAACAACAGCAGCAGCAACAACAGCAGCAACTGCAGCAAAGCGAAATACGTATTTCCCCTCACCAGCAACAACAGCAACAGCAACTGCAGCACTGCTGTCAGCAGCAGCAGCAGTATTGCTGCTGTGCGTCCGCCTGTAGGGGCAGCAACAGCAGCAACAACAGCCGCAGCAACATCAGCAACAACAGCAGCAGCAGCAGCACCTGCTGCTGCGGCTGCATCAAGTGCCAAGTGGCTGCTGCCAATGGAGGCACATTTCTGCGCCTCAACGTCTCTTGCTGCTGCCGATGCGTTGGGAGGTTTGCTGCTGCAGCAGCTACTGCAGAGACACGCCGACTTTCTGCAGGCGCTGCAGCAGCCGCAGCACAAGCCGCAACAGCAGCAGCAGCAACTGCTGCATAGACACCGCAGGGGCCCTCCTGCTGTCACTAGTCAGCACCGCGAAGGCCTGCAGCAGCAACAGCAACAGCAGCAGCAGCAGGAGCCGAGCAGGAACAGCAGCAGCAAAGACCTCACGTTTTTGATTGTGCCTGCAGCGCAGCATTCTGTCTCTTTGCTTAAACTCGTTAACCGCCTTTACCTTGAAAAGTTAGCTGCTGCTGCTGCTGCTGCTGCGCTCTTCTGCTCCTGCGTGCCTTGCCGTTGCTCCTGTTGTCTCTGCTGCTGCTTCGCGTATTCTTAAGGATTGTAGTGTACATGCTGCTGCTGTTGCTGCTGCTGTTTGCTAGGGGTGCGCTTCCTCCTGAGGAGCTGTGTCTCTTTCTGGTGTACGAGCAGCTCGTGCTGCTGCAGCAGCTTCACGAGGTAGGACGCAATACGTAAAACGCAGCAGCTGCTGCCGTTGCTGCTGCTGTTGTTGTTGTTGCTGCTGCTGCTGAGCAGTTTAAGGTGTCTGATGTCTCTTCAGGTTGGTTTGCTGCACTGTAACATAAGCTTGAGCAGCTTCCTAGTATCTCCAGCAGCAGCAGCAGCAGCAGACGCCTCGCAGCAGCAGCAGCATCCTCTGCTGCCAGCAGGAGCAGCAGGCGGACTTGAAGTGTATGGAGTCGATTTGGGGGTTGGCCTCGACGCCCGCGGCCTCTGCGCAGGCAGCTGCCCCACGGCTGCCTTCTTAACTCAAGAGCAACAAGGTTGGTATTCTCCTGTGCTGCAGCAGCAGCAGGAGCATCTGCTGCTGCTGCTGCGGGCGCTTCTTTCATGCTTCCAGTGCTGCACTGCAGGAGACCTACCAGCAGCGTTGCTAGGGCGTTGAGAAGCGGGCTGTTGCTTGGGGTGTACAGGCAGCTTTGTTTGTGGTGTATGTTGGGCAAGCAACTTTGTTTGTGGTGTATGTTCAGCTTTAGAGACTCAAAATTGTTGGGCCTTCCACGGCATCGACCTTAGGGCGCTCGCCGTTGCAGCCGCATGCTTGCTGCTAGGGAGACACTTGCAGCAACAGCAACAGCAACAGCAGCAGCAGCAAGTCCTGCGCCTCCTGCACCGGGACGAAAACAGCCTGCAGCAGCAGCAGCAGCAGCAGAATTTGCTGCGAGCTGAGGTGGCAGTACACCTGGAACTAAAGAGACATTTTGCTGCGGATTTCTGGCAGCAACTGCTGCGGCGCTGCTGCAACTTTGAGAATGATTTGCTGCTGCAGCAGCCCCATGCTGCAGCAGCTCTCTCGTGTCTCCTCAGCAGCAGCAGCAGCAGGGAGACATCCGGGGACATGCGGCGTGCTGCAGCAAAGCTTCAGCAGTGCAGCGAAAAAGCGTCGCTGCTGCTGCTGCAGCAGATGCAGCAGCAAATCCTGTCTCTTTTCCATAGGGAACCGGAACGAAGAAAGCTCTTGCTGCAGCAGCAGCAACTCGTTGCTGCCTTCATCGGGAGCAGCTAGCAGCGGCGACAGCAGCAGCAGCAGCAGCAGCAGCCGCGATTCGATGCAGCATTTTATAGGAAATGTTGCGTCTTGCGAATAATTTTTTTCAGTTCCTCTCTGACTGCTTTTGCCCGGCTAGCTGTAACGTTTGTTGGCTAGCTAGCTAGCCAACCTGGCACCTAGCTAGCCAACCTGACGGCTTGCCAACCAATCTGTCACCTCGCTGTCACGTTTGTTAGCTCGCTAGCTAGCCAACCTGACAGGTAGCTGGCCAACCTGACAGCTAGCTAGCCAACGTGGCAGCTAGCTGGAAGAGAGCAACTAAACAGGCTACACAGCAGCAAATGCTGCTGCTCAGCCTCGGGAGTGCCAGCAGCTAGCGATGTGAGCGTTCCCCTTTTCGGGGGGCATTCTCTCCAAGGCGACTTCGTAGCTAGCTAACAGCTAGCTAGCTAGTTGGTTAGCTAGCTGGGTAGCTAGACTGAGAAGAAGTCGTATTTGGTCTGCGCGTTGATGCGCCCCTGAAGGTTTGCTACGCGGTGGTAGAGCAAATCCAGCTTGCTGTGGCGGAGCATATACGTCATTGAATCCTGCAGCAGCAACAACGAGGTGCAGCACCAGAAACTGCTGCAGCAGGAAGCAACAGCAGCAGCAGCAACTGCTGCAGCAGGAAGCAGCAGCAACAGCAGCAGCAGCAGCAATGGCACCGGAAGAGGAGACAGCCATACGGGCCAGCTAGCTAGCTCACCTGCAAGCCCATCGTCTTCATAGCGAAGCAGTTAGGCTTGTAGCTAGCCAGAGTCTGAACGCATGCACACAACTGGCAGCAGGCAGCCTTGGGCAGCCCCGTAGCGACTGTCTCTCTTTGCCTGATGCGCAGCGTTGAGGCTTTAGTTCAACTCAACGCCACAGCAATGGAGACACCTGATGCCTTGCTGCCTCTGTCTCCAAGCAAGCTAGTGTAGAGACGCAGCTGGTGTATAAAGAAACAGATTATATATAAAGAGACAGACAATATAAAGAGACAGACAATATAAAGAGACATATTATATTACATAAAGAGACAGAGGAGCAAGGACTAAAAAATGGTTTCTGCAGACACCGAGGTGTCCCCAACATTCTGCTTCTCCCAAAATATAAAAGCAGACAGACAAATATTATGATGTAAATACAGAGAGACAGAAAGATATAGAAATATAATAAGAAAGGAAATATAATAAGAGAGACAGACAGATATTGAGATATATAAACAGAGACAAACAAATCGAAAAAATCTAGATACGGACAGAGAGAGACAGAGGGAGACGAAAATAAAATATAAATGGAAGGAGACAGAGAGTCGCAGATATATCGAGATATAAAATGAAAGGCACAGATATATAATCACAGAGATCTAGAGACAGAGAGACACCTATGTACACATGAAAAGGCACTAAGGCGTAGAGACACTCGAATAGAGGGAGACAGAGACAGAGAGACACAAGCATCGAGAGAAAGAGACAGGAACATAGAGAGACAGAAACATAGAGAGACAGAAACACAGAGAGACAGTTACAGTAATGCGATGATAGAAGAAAATAACAATGTGATGAGGCAAATATACAGAAACACACACAAAGGTATTTTGATGAAGATAAAGAGACAAAAATAGACAGAGAGACACAACAAAGATAAGGAGATAGAGAGACAGAGATAAGGAAATAGAGAGACAGAGATGCTCAGGTGTGCCATGGAGACACAGGGGTCTCTTGGCGTATTACATACCTGGAGAAGAGAAAGCGCTGCGGCGAGGAAATCGGAAGTGGTGAAATACCTCAAGTCGGAGATAAGGGTTCCTAGCACGTGCTTGCCCACGCGCTGCTGCACTTGCCAACGGCCAACGCTCAGCTGCCTCAACGCAAAGACAATCTGAAGGAGACAGAGAGACAGGAGACAGGCTGACACACACGGAGTACAAAGGACTGACAGACCACAGACAGGTAGAGGCTGACAGCGAAAAGAGAGACAGCATAGACACCCAAAGAGAGACAGACAACGCAGGTAGACAGCATAGAAACCAAACACAAAGAGAAAACGGGTGTAGAAAAGGCTAAGGAGAGACCATAGAGAAAGACAGTAAACTGCAGGTAAGCTCCCGCACAGGAGGAGACAGCCGCGCACGCACGAGCAGAGGCAGAGCCAAGAAAGGAGACGAAAGGAGACAGAGACACAAACTGGCAGGGGCATGCGGAGAGATACCCCAAGGCAAAAGAGAAAGAGACAAACAGAGACAGCACAAGACCAAGAGACAGAGAGAGACAGAAAATCACCTTGGTTTTGTACTCGACGTCCTCGCCGGCGGTATGGAAAACATACAACGCAAAATCCAAGACAGGATACCTGAACCAACACCCACACCCACACACGCGCCTAGATAGCTAGCCATCTAGCTACAGCTAGCTAGCCAGCTGGCTACAGCTAGCTCGCACCTCTTGATCAGCGCACACCCAGCTGGTGAACGCGCTCTTCGAAATCCATGCTTGCCAGATAGCGCATCTTCGTGGCTAGCCAGACAGAGCAGCTGTCCCTCTTGCATGCTAACTGACTATGTGAAAAGCTAGCTCGGCATCTTGCTGGCTAGCTAGCTAGATGCAAACTTGATGGCTAGCTAGCTAGCTAGCTGCCAACTTGCTGTTTATCTAAATAGATGCCAACTTGCTGGCTAACCGTTCCACCATTTCCGTCCTTGCGTCTTCGTCGTTGGCCAGCTGACCCACAACTCCCATCAGCGTCGACAGCAGCTTCTGCTTTGCCTCAAAGGCGGAGCAATAGTTGTGCTGCAGCAGCAGCAACAACGCCAATAACAGCAGCAACAATGATAGCAAGAATACCAGAAGCAGCAACAACAATAGTAGCAATAGCTGGCTGCTGGAAAAAACCCTAAACCCTAAACCCTAAACCCTAAACCGTAAAACCAAAAGAACACACGCGCGTCGCTCGCGCCACAGCATTTCCAACAGCAAGCGCTCCAAGCCTAGGGTTCAGGATTTAGGGTTTAGAGTTTAGGGTTTAGGGTTTAAGGTTTAGGGTTTACCATGAGCAGATCGACGATGGGATAGAGGCCCCCAACGGAAAGGAACTTTTGTCTGTGAGCTGCCAACTTTGTCAGATTCAAAACCAACATCGCAGACGCCTGAGTGACGCTCTGCTCCTGCGTTACGCGATCATAAACACTAATGAATAAGTAAATAAATAGGTAAATAAATAACTAATTAAAGACAAATAGATAAACAAATAAATAAACAAAAAATATCAATCAACCAATCAATCAATCAATACATAAATAAACAGATAAATAAATAAATAAATTAATTAATGAAACAAGGCCTCTCTTTGTGCAGAAGCTTTGGGGTGTATGTGGTGTAAACCGATGTGCCTTGCTGGTTCTCCGACAGCAGCAGCAGCATCAGCAGCATCAGCAGCAAGGAGAGCAGCAGCAGAAAAAGCAGCAGCAAAGCTCTTCCCTTAAGGCTCACCTTGGTTTTGAGAAGCGCCACACAAGCTGTATGTACACCTCCCTCAAGCAAAATCTCCTTGGTGCGCTGATCCCCGGCACTCAGGTTCACCAACGACGCCGCACACAGATGCAGCAACGGCATGTTGCTGCCCTGTAGCGGCAGCAGCAGCAGCAACAGTAGCAGTAGCAGCAGCAGTAGTACCAACAGTAGTAGTAGCAGTAATAGTAATAGCAAAGAGAGACGTTAGTAAGTAGGGAAGTTAGGTATGGTGATGTATGTGAGCGTGTAGCAGAGGAAAGAGACAAAGACAAAGACAGACAGTGACAGAGAGCAGCAGCAACTCTATATAAGTATCCCATCACGCCAAAAGCCTAAACCCTAAACCCTAAACCCTTACAGAGGCGTCTTTGCTTTTGATGGTGTGGACGAGGGCGGGGATGACAGTGTAGAGAACTTGGGAGGCCATATTAGATTGCTTGCCGCTGCTGGCTTTTAGGATTTGCTTGCAAAGGGCCACTTTAAATTCAACGCTGCGAGTTCCCGTCAACAAGGCCCGAAGCATCTGAATGTACGCAGCCTCCTCGCTGTACAGACACCGCAAACCACAAACCCTAGGCCAATACTAACCCCAGCAGAAACCGCCACCAAATCCAATATAACCTATACCCTAAACCCTAAACCCTAATACGTACTGTCGTGGAAAGAGCTTGGCAATGTAGCCGCACTCCATGAGAATCTGAAGACGCACACAGTCAATAGTTCGCATGCCGCATGCAAACTAGGCGCCAAATGCAGAGATGGAGGTGGACATACACCCGAAACAAGCAACAGGCAGACAGCTTCCGACACTCGCAAACCCCTTTTTACAACTAACTCCAACCGCTACTTAGCTGGTCAAAATCAGAGACAAACAGAGAGGGACAGACAAATAGAGACAAATAGAGAGAGACAAACAAAGAGAGGCAGCAAAGAGAGGCAGCAAAGAGAGGCAGCAAAGAGAGATAGCAAAGAGAGACAGAAAAGAGGGACAGCAAAGAGGGACAGCAAAGAGAAACAGACAGAAAGAGACAAACAGAGAGAGACAGGAAACGCGCTGCACAGCGGCGTTCTCTTCCTGTCTCCTAAAGGTGTAAGCAGAACCAATGCCGTCACAGAATGAGAAAGGAGACAGGCGCGTCTCAACAGACACCAACAAAACGTAAGGAGACCGACAGAAAAGCGCATGCAGCCCCACCATAAACGGCTTGTGATTAAACGTGAAGTCCGATCTCTTGAGAGAGTCGCGGGCCGTCTTCAGAGCCTCATGGCTCCAGGGCAGCAAGAAATCCTTAGGCCTCAGGTGCAGCAGGAAGGAGAGAGACTGCCGCAGCAACTGTACGCACACCACAAACGACACAGCAGCTGCATATACATCACAAACCAGTCACAGGCCGGCACGCAACGAACAGCTCACTGGCAGACGAAGGCGCTAATAAAATGAGGCCCGGAGACAGAGAGAAAAGAGACACTAGGGGAGACATAGCGAAAGAGCGGCAGTGAGACAGAGAATGGGAGAGATCGAAAGAGGCAGGAAAGAGTGAGGACAAGCCAGAGACAAGGAGACCGAAAAAAGGACAGAGAGGAGAGCCTTAACACACAAGAGCGGTAGAGGGACAGAGACAGAGCCTTAACAATACCTTGTCTGCCTCAGGGCCGACGAGCCCCACCGCCTCGGAGAGATCTGAAAGGGAAAATCGTGGGCCAAGGATGCCTTCGTTGACGCAGAAGGCAAGGTAGCTTGAGACGCGCATTGCCCAGCGGTGGTAAACAATGGCAGCTGTATGCGCTGCCTTTGCAACCTCCGCAGACTTCTCATCCATCTCTGCCTGCGTTACAGCGGCTGCGATTTCCCGCCCGTCCACGCTGGGATCGACTCCTGAGAAAGCAACTCCACACCCAACTCCACCAATGAAATCTTAACCTCAGGGAGGCAGCAGCAAGATGTCTCCTTTGCTGGCTTCTGTCTCCTGCATGTCACTCTGCAAGGCCCCTTTATTCCACAGCTGCCCTTTATGGCATAAGGCATATGGTTTAGGGTTTAGGGTTTAGAGTTTAGGGTTTTCGTGCCTTCTCCTTGTCGTATCATTTCGTTGGCTACCAGCATGGGATCCTCAACAACCGGCACATCATTCCCTACCGCTTCTAGCAGATCTGAACTCACATATTAGGGTTTAAGGTTTGAGGTTTAGGGTTTAGGGTTTAGGACGTATAGCAGCCTTAGCGGCCTATGGCAATACAAAAACGATGCGCTTTGCGTGCCAACCACAAACCCTGAAGCATTGGCTCTAAAGGAGACACGCTTACAGCTGAGACTATCGTGATCCCCACTGTAAAGGTTTTAGGGTTTGAGTTTCGGGTTTAGGGTTTAGGGTTTACCGTCATCAGCAAGAACTCCTTCCCTCTGCAGAATTGCGAGGAGTGACTTCAGAAACACTTTAGCCGGACCTAACCACTTTGGCTGCGAAAAGACACGCTACAAGGGTTTAGGGTTTAGGGTTTAGGGTTTGGGATGGATGGCCATCTAAGCCCAAACCCTCTTACTTGCCTTGAGCAGCCAACAAAAGCAGGTGGGCCCCTGGCTTGAGCGGCCCCCGACTTGCTACGCCTAGAGCCGCTAGCTAGCTAGCTGGCTGGCTAGCTGGCTATCTATCTGGGTGGCTAGCTGGGTGTGTGTGTGTGTCTCACGGCAGCTCTGAGGTTCATGTAGAGCCATTTGTAGTGCTCATCACCGAGGACGAGGGCGTCAAGCTTGGCCTGGAGAATCTCATTGAGACAGGAAATTCTGTTGTTCTCCGGGGAGATCGAATCCGCAATGAACTCCGCCTCTCTCAGTATCACAGAATCCGTCAGCTTAAACTCTGCAACAACAACCCCACCAAAACTTCTTACACACCGCTAGCTAGCCAGCTAGCGAGCTCACGGGGACATCGAAGGAAGAGCCGAGGGTGGGAGAGCCGCTTGCCACACTGTACACACTGCAAATTAGAGCTTAGGGTTGAGGGTTAAGGGTTTAGAATTTAGGGTTTAGGGTTTAGGAGTTGGCGCGCCCTTTCGGTCTTCATGGGAAACCTTGTAGGTGAGGATGAGGTCCTGGCAGACATCCATCATGGGGGGCATGTCTGTACACTCCAGCAGCCACAAACCTATACTCTTCTGCGGCAGCAGCAGCAGAAGCAGCAGCGGCGGTAACAGCAGCAGCAACAGCAGCAGCAACAGCAGCAGCAGCACTTACACATGCGTCTGAGAATAATGGAGATGATGTCACATTCCTCGTTTCTGACCCACAGCTGAACGCGCAAGCAACAAAACATCCCAAAACCCTAAACCCTAAACCCTAAACCCCAGCCACGGATTTTCCTTGGAGTTCTCCCTTAGGATTCCCTGATTTATCCACTTTGGCGTGTAGGGTGAGGAGTGTACAATATGTGCTAGGGTTTAGGGTTTAGGGTTTAGGGTTTAGGTGTTACCTGCCAGCCCGTCCACTGTGCGAGATCCTCTGTAAGGTTCATTTTCTTGAGGTAGACGTTGCTCCTCAGCAGCACGGCAAACGGAGACGAATCCAGCAAGGCCCTCCGCAACTCTGCAGCAGCAGCAACAGCAGCACCAACCTCAGCAGCCTCCTCTACAGCTCAAGACCAACACGCCAGCAGCAGCCACAGCAGCACAAAAGGCAGCGGCAGCAGCAGCAGCAGCAGCAGCGGCAGCAGCAGCAGCAGC
>NPHX01000386.1:121965-148512 GCA_002271815.1 Eimeria falciformis
TACATTTTGCGTCTAAAGTTTTCTTCGATGTGCTCGAGGTCTTCATAAAAGTCTTGGAGACGATCCAATAAATAGTCAGAAGGAGGCTCCACAGCTGCAGCAGCAGCAGCAGCAGCAACAACAGCAAAGCATACAGCTTTCCATACACCTGCAGCAACTGCAGCAGCAGCAATTGCAGCAGCAGCAACTGCAGCTGCAACAGCAAGAACAGCAACCACCTACGTGGTGTCGTCTGCGGGGTAGCCAGCGGATCCAGAGGCCGGTACGGCACAAACGCCGCATGCATGTGGCGAGTCTGAGGAGCGCAAACCCCAAACCCTAAACCCTAAACCCTAAACCCTAAATAAAACCCCGCGGGCCGTGATAACCTAAAGAAAATAATACTTTCGGGTTTGTGTCTTTCGCTGCATGGCCCCTGAATGAGGACCTAGGGTTTATAGCCTAGGATTAGGGTTTAGGGTTTAGGGTTTAGGGTTTACCCTCTTAATGATGCTGCGGAGCATCGTGGCCATGACGCCTACAGAGACTGTCTCTGGTGTCAGCCCTAACTCTTCCGGCCGCCGGTCAAACCCCCGAGTTGGCTCTGCAGAAGCAGCAAAAACAACCCTAGGGTTTAGGGTTTAAAACTCGAATTCAACGGAGCTGCTTGTGGTTTAAAGCTGACAGGGGTCCGAACTAGGGTTTAGGGTTTGGGGTGTATGTGGACCTGGCGTCATAACGCTTGCTGGATGATCTGAAAAGCCCCCAGCTCGCCGCTGCAGCAAACAGCAGCAGCAGCAGCAGCAGCAGCAGCACTAAATGCAGCAGCAGTAGCATGTCCTCAGCAAGTAGGGTTTAGGGTTTAGGGTTTAGAGTTTAGGGTTTGATTTCGTGCCTCCTATCCTCTTTGGTGCCACAGCCGCGATTGCCCAAAGCAGACGGTTTCGGTGAGTCATCAGCAGCACCCCAGCAAAACCGTAAACCCTAAACCCTAAACCCTAAACCCTAAACCCTAAACCCTAAACACTGAAAAGCACACGGAGTGTCAAAGTCTTGTCAGGGTTTGACTGTGGAGGCTCACCTCTGCATCGTGTCTGATAGGGTTTAGGGTTTGTTGTGGAATCCGGCAGAAGAAGGACACCTCCTTCACGTCGTCTTCATCCAAAACGCCGCGCTCAACCCAAAGCGACAACACACGGTCCACCTGATACACAAACCCTAAACCCTAAACCCTAAACCCTAACCCCTAACCCCTAAAGACTATGCAAACGGGCCCGAGTCCCATGAATGCCCGATTCGCGAAGTGCAGCTCCCTACGACCTGCATACTGCCGCTAGGGTTAAGGTTTAGGGTCTAGGGTTTAGGGTTTAGGGTTTACTTTCTGTTCCTCTTCTGCGTTGTGATTTGCTGCCTGAAAAGCTTCTCGTGCCATCCAAGGCAACCACGCCTTGAAGGCTGTGAGCAGCGCACTGGATTGCTTCGACACGGCATCGTTCTGCAGTCCACAAACCCCAAAACCCTAAACCTTAAACCCTAAACCCTAAACCCTAGGACTGGCTGGGTGATCTAAACTCACGGCTGGTGTATCACTGAAGTTGAGAGACCTTGCATAGTTTAGGGTTTAGGGTTTAAAGTTCAGGGTTTTGGGTTTAGGGTTTGGAACTGGCCTGCACGATATCGTGGGCGAGATACAGAGCATTGAGTTTATGTGTGGCGGTTTTCAGTTGCTTCTGGTGTCTGTACATGGCAGCTGCGAGTGCAGCAGCAGCAGCAGGATCCGTGTCGTTGCTGCTGCTGCTGCAGCAAACCTCAGCCCAGCGCCTTGCTGCACGAATTGCATCTGCGGTTGCCTCGGTCTCGAGGGTTTGCAGCACCTCCTTCAGCTCCCGTTCTTGGGTAGGGTTTAGGGTTTCTTCCGATGGGCTAAGGCGCCGCTGTCTGTACAGCATAAGTATTGACTCTGGGTCGTAGGAACACATCATCTGCTGCTGCTGCTGCTGCTGCTGCTGCTGCTGGTGATGAGGAGGCGGTGAGGGAGTCTTCGGGTCGGGTGAAAATCCCTTTTCGAGGCATGAGAGCACGTATCTGAGGACACACCAAAACCCTAAACCCTAAACCCTAAACCCTAAACCCTAAACCCTAGAGTTTGTCTGGTCCTGTTGTGGTCAGAGTAGTCCACTAAACCCTGATAAACCCTGAAGACACGCCTCGGCAGAGCTGCCTTGCATGCAGGCAGGAGACAGCCTCTAAAGAGATAGCATAAGCACGAGGGCTGAAACTTGCCTGTAATACTCAAAACCCTCGCCCCCCGATAAGAAGGCAAATCTTGGGTCGCTGCCGTCCCTCTGCCGCACCATCCGCTCCATATCAGGATTTCGCGCGCAGTACTCTGCAAACCACTCCAAACCCTAAACCCTAAACCCTAAACCCTAAACAGGCCAGCCAACCAGAGAGTCACTTACGTCGACAACAACAAACCTCCGTCCCGATTGCTTTTTACAAATAGAACAACCTCAAAAAACCCTAAACCCTAAACCCTAAACCCTAAACCCTAAACCCTAAAGCCTAAACCCTAACCCCTATTAGGCGCACCTGCCATTGTTCGTATTCGCTTTGCTAGCTCGGCATCCGCTGGGGGAGGCACGGGTTGCTGGGAACCAAAGGCAGCCCCATAAGGAGACATCTGAGGTGTCCCCTGAGAATAAGGCCCTGCTGCTGCTGTGGTGACTGATGCTGCAGCAGCAGGCGAGGCATAAGAAGACGCCGTAGCAGGAGAAGCAAAAGCATAGCCCTGTTGATACATATGCTGGTGCTGGTAGGGGTACGCGCCAGGGGTATGCTGCTGCTGCATCTGCTGCTGCTGCATCTGCTGCTGCATGTACTGCTGCTGCTGCAGCAGCATCTGGTGCATCTGCTGCTGCTGCGCTGCATCGTACCCACCGGGCGGGTAGCCAGCAGCCATGTGCTGCTGCATGTACTGCTGCATGTGCTGCTGCTGCATTTGCTGCTGGTAGTGCTGGGGGTGAGACCCCCCTTGATTCCACATCTCCCCGGCCTCTTTAAAAAAGAAGCATGAGGGTTTAGGGTTTAGGGTATAGGGCCTAGAGGTTTAAGGAAATAACCCTAACATTCCTCTAGCCGAGGGTTTAGGGTTTAGGGTTTTGTGTTGAACTCAAACCTCTTCTGTGGACTGCGATCAGCTGCCCCAGTTTAAAGTTTAGGGTTTAGTGTTTAGGGTTTTTCTTTGTCTAAGGGAAAGCCTGAGGACTCCACTGCAGCAGCAGCAGCAGCAGCAGCAGCTTTGCATGCAAACAGCAGCAAAGCCCCAAGCGCTCACTGTCCCTTGAAGGGGCAGCCGACAAGCTCCCAGGTCTCTCTGCCGTTGCCTGCCACTTCCCGTGTTGTTACGTTGGCACACGTTTTTAATCTTTTGTTTTGGGGTTTAGAATTTAGGGTTTAGGGTTTGCGTGCTTAACACCCTACAAGACACCAGCAGCAGCAGCAGCAGCAGCAGCAGGAGAGGAGACACGATGGGTGCCTTTATACAAGCAACTGGTTGGGTGTGTGTGTTAGTGTGTTACCTCTCTCCGTGTGCCTTTGCTTTTTCATTAAAAAATCATTCGTCTCTAGCTGCAGCGGGACATTCCTCAGCAGGAGCAGCAGCAGCACCTGCAGCAACAGCAGCAGCAGCAACAACAGCAGCAGCAGCAGCAACAACAGCAGCAGGTGCTTTCCGAGGTGCTGAGAGCATTTCTTCGTTAACGGCGAGTACAGCAAAACCTGTCTTTACAGCTGAGCAAATAAAAGGCATTCTTCCCCATAGATTCCCTTTTCTTCTTGTTGATAAAGTGCTGGAGTTCGAACCCGGGACCCGTGCTGTTGGAGTCAAGCAAATTACAAACAACGAAGACCAGTTCAATGGGCACTTCCCTGAAAGAGCCGTTATGCCTGGCGTTCTGCAAGTATGCTGCTGCGGCTATTGCTGCTGCTATTGCTGCTGCTGCTATTGCTACTGCTGCTGCTGTTGCTGTTGTTGTAGGGCTAGAGAGCCGGCACCTCTCTTTCTCACGCCTCCCTCTTAACCCTAAACCCCGCTTGTCTCTGTGGCTTTTCAGGTTGAGGCACTTGCTCAGCTCGCTGGGATTGTCGCACTGCAGCAGCCTCTCTCCGACGGAAAGGGTTTGTTCTTCTTTGCCGGGGCAAATGGAATCAAATGGAAGAAACCTGTTGTCCCTGGTATGCTAGGGTTTAGGGTTTAGGGTTTAAGGTTTAGAGTTTAGAGTTTGGGGTTTAGGTAGACATGCATGCGAGCATTTAAGAATAGCCAAGCCTTTACCCCTATTGCTTAGGTATTACTTATCGAATTATTTATTAGTTTATTTATTTATTTGCTTATGTTTGTGTCTCTTCTTGTCTCTTAGGAGACACTTTGGTGATGGAGTCGGAGTTGTTGATGTGGAAGGAAAAGTTTGGTATTGCCAAGTTCAAAGGAAGAGGCTTTGTAGACGGAGAGTTGGCGGTGGAGGTGGCAGAAATGACCTTTGCTTTCGGCAAGTAGAGACTCATTTTCTGCTTCCCTGGCTAGCTGCGAAGTCGCAGCTCTCTGGCCCAGCCAGCTAGCCAGCTAGCTAGCCAGCTACCCTCCCAGCTAGCCAGATAGGCCACGGAGAAGGGCCGGGTTTGTAGTTGCCCCATGTGTAGCTAGCTAGCAAGAGCTAGCTAGCTGGGTCTCATTGTGAAGCTAGCTCTCACTTCACGACGCTTCCGAGTCCGGGATCGCCGTATAGCCTGAGGGAGGGTTTAGGGTTTAGGGTTTAGGGTTTAGGGTTTTTTAGCTGGGACCAACCTGCACATGTTGCTTGCTGCCTTGACCACCTCCCAAACTGCAATAATTATTTGAAATTTAAGAGATTCAGTGAATATATTTAGGGTTTAGGGTTTACGTACCTTGGCTAGTCCCCATGTACATTGACGCGTACACCGGATATGGCAGCATGCAAGTATACTGAAAGAGCGATTAATAAGAATTCTGAACAGTAAATAAATACGGTATTAAGGGTTTAGGGTTTAGGGTTTGGGTTTCTCTGGGTTATCAAGCATGGTAGCACAGGGCCCACAAAGCTATTTAGGGTTTAGGGTTTAGGGTTTACCGGGAAGTTTTTGAGGACGCAGAGGTGAACAGGGCCGACAAAGAGGCAACCGCACATGAGCGACATCATTCCGTTCAGGACGTGTGTGACAACGTTAAAAATGTTGCTGGCAAACATAGCTCCTCTCCTACAATTCAAATAAATAAATAAATAGAAATACACAAATAAATGAGTATTTTAATTGTAGTGTTCCGCACCTCGCGTAGTTGCAGCGATTCACCAAAAGCTGAAAAGTTTAGCCGAGAAACTCCAAATCGTCCAAAACCCAGAACACGAATGTTATTAAAAACAATACCTCAAGCCTCTTGCATGAAGCCTCGTCTCTGCAAGGAACATCTGAGGGAGAAGAACATAAAAATCCGATAAATATCTTTGTGCAATTATTGTTATCATAGCGAAAGATGTTCATAAATAACAAGCAAGTACATAACACTTGGCGCGGCCTTCAAATTGAAATGCAGAAGCACGACCAAAATAAACAAGATGAAATTGATGGGACAAACAAAAAGACAAAAACATAACTACTTAAGAAAGCATTATTAAACCAAGATAAGCATCATTTTGTAGAAGTGCGAATGAAGAGCATGTATGTAGAAATATACACTTTAGTACAGATAGAGAAAAGCAGTGCAAGTCCGTCCCAATCCCCACCTTCTCCGCCCTGCATGCATTAAGATTAGTTTTTGGTGTTTTAAACAGCTTTTGAATTAAAACAAATACTTTGGTTTCTTTAGCAATGGCGGCGATGGCGAGGAAATGTTGCCACACGGGCTTCACGTGTTCATCGCGGATGTGCCTGAGCTGTACACGGGAAAAGAGCGCGTTTGTGTTTTTTGTGATAAGCAAATAGTTTAGATAAACTTATGCAGTTAAATGGTATTTCTAAATCTTATTAAAACTTTCTGGAGTAGCCGCACCTTGCAGAATTGTTGCTTCATCAGCTTCACGGAGTTTTGAATTATTTGTGTTTCTCTGTTATTCGCTTTCTGTTAGAAAGGGTTTATTGGAATAAACTATAACATGTAAGAAACTGAGGTGTATGCGCACCTTCTTGTCTAACCCGTCGTAGTGGGCATAGAAACCAGGCCCGAAATGCTCCGTCAGTGTGTCCTATGATATAATAAATATATTTCTGTCAGCATTACGGCTTTGTTTTTCTTTGTTTTCACCTTTATTGAGGCTTCCTCGTCGGCCGTCAGATCCGCAGGCCTGCGAGGTTCCTCTGCATTTCATTCAAGTTTTTAGGGTTTTTGTAGCGCTCGCCGCTCACGCGGTTTCAAACTCTTTCAGCATTTTCCTGCGATTGCATGCTGCTGATTAGTTTGGTTGTTTTGCGTATTTCCGCTGGCTTTCTTTCTACCTGAGAGCCGACACTTCCGGTGCTAAATGAGCCCTCTTATAAACCCTTTGGAAATACTATGGAAATGATAATGTATTATTACCGCCGTATTGCCTGTTCAAGCGCATCTCTAGTTCCCGCACAACTTTGGAGGCCGAATTAATGAGGTTTAGGGTTTAGGGTTAAAGGTTTTGCAGAGCTGTAAAACCTACAGTCGAAGGGCAACGGTGAGCCTCCTGTGGGTTCCCAACATTCCAAAAATCCAAAGATGAAAAGAAACCCATTTTTCCAATTCATTCCGAATGAAAAAAGAGAACGAAAAGGAAGAATTCAATTAATGATATAAACAACGAAACTGGCTGCGCGCTGGCGCAGACCTGCCTATACACCCCAACTCGCTACGCCTGATTATCGCCCTCTTTCACTAAAAGAGAAGCGTGTGCATCCTCATCTGCATGCAAACGCAACTTAAAGCAAAACGGTGTCTTTTATTGCATCCATGATAGTGCAAAAAAGCCAAAACCTTCAAATTTCCGTTTTAGAATGAAGGTTTACCCCTGGTGTGCAGCTTACCTTCATCATCTGTATGAAGAATATCTTCGAGTGAAAAAAGAAAACGAGGAGGCCTCTCCACTACTAAACACGAATAATCTTGCTTGGCCTTGGCGTGCAGATACGCGCGTCTGCGGAGAATCACCAAGGCACTTATTCCACATTTAGGGTTTTAATTTCATGTTTAGGGTTTAGGGTTTTGGGCGCTGCGTAGCTCGTTGCTATTTGTGAAGCTCCTTCGCGCCAGCAAGAGCTCAACTATCTGTATCAAGTGCATTAGAAACCTAAAAATATCAAAGTGGGTGACAGATGCCAGCGAACCTGCATCCAACAAGGCCGATTAGCAGGCTGCCGATCATGACGGCTGTCGACACGAATTGGCAGAGGGCTGTCACTGCTGCGACAGCACGGAGTGCATGCGGTGGAATGGCTTCCACCTGAAGGCCCCAGAGGTACTTGGCCGCCACGTTTTGGCTCACATCTGCAAACCAAGAAAGCGCGTACAGACTGGCATTATGTTTTTACAGATAGTTTGTGTATATCGACATAAAGCCCATGGGGAGACTACAGAGGTAATGCAATTAAACAGGCGATGCGTGTTTGTGGTGTACATGCACATAATCTATGTAGCCATAGAGACGCAAAACACACATAATGCATATCCACACATATTTATGTTCACAAAACAGGCCAAAGCCCAAGCACTCAAGTGCAGCTAGCAGAGGACAACAAATGCTGCATGCATTGGAAGCGGCCTCAAACTTTGAAGTTTAGGGTTTAGGGCTTGGCTTACGCCGCGCCAGTTGGGTAGAGAAGGCAGGAATCCCGTGAAGCAAAATCGGCTTCCAGAGAGCCTGAGACAAAGATGCCTTTTTGTGCACATGTATACAATTTATCTATTTGTTGTGTGTGTACACTGTACACTAATGTGTAGACAGATACTTTGAGAATGTAAGTACGCCTAAATGCGCATATTATATATACTTATATATATATATATATATAAATAAATATATATATGTGTGTGCAGGTAAAGTAAGATAATATGTACATGTAGATGCAGACGTAAACATAGACGCAAACATATATCTGTACACGTACGTGTACAAAAAAACTTCCTGTTTCCTTTCCTGCGGCGGTGAGAGAGCAAGCAATGAGCAAAGCAGTAAGAATTTGACTAGGCAATTCAAAGGCCCCGTGGAAAACCGCAAAAATCCACAAAGTTCCCAACCGGTGAGCCTCTTGGGGACCTTCTGAGGCCGAGCTGAATTGGTACACAAGACGGAGGGAGTCATTTGTCGTCATTGCCTGAAAATAAATACACATATACATGTGTATCATATATATATATATATATGTGTGTACATAAAACAAACAAGAATATAAAACAAACAAGTTTGCATTTGGGTCTATGTTCACACAAAAGAGAACAAATAAATTTCTTGACTAATTCTACATTCAAGTTTATAGAGTTATGAGTGTACGGCAATATCCGTGCATATGTTTACTAACAAACAAACATAAATAGATGTTTGTAGATAAACAGATGCATGTGGTAGTGTATTGTTTCAGGTGTATCAACAGCCTCTTGTCTCTGGCCGCAGAATAATTCAGTCCTAAGAACTCACCAAGGAAAAAGTAGTGGCAGCCACAGCGGCATAAAAAATCATATTTTGTAAATTGTATACTTTTTGCTTGTCCCTCAGCTGATAACAAACCCCAAATTTGAACGCTTCTTGCGGGCAAGCTCGGAGTGCAAAAGCATCAAGCAGAGCCCAAAGCAGAAATCCAGGCTTTAAGAAAACAAAGACATTTGATGCACTCGCAGCTATGTCCAGCAGCCCAACCACCAACACCGAGCCGTGTCGGAGGAGAGGCAGGCAGGCGAGCAGAGGGAGGGCGAAGGAGAGCGCGGAGAGAAAGACGTAAAAGCTCTAAAGACACACAAACAAAATATACATTTGTACAAGCACGGGGCTATCTTTGCATGCATGGGCTGCCGCAGACAAACCGATATAGATACACGTATGCATACATAAAAGTTTACAGCCGAATAATATTCATGAAGAGAGGTAGAAAAACACAAAGAAGTCCTAAAATGAGAACCAAACATACAATAAGAGCAATGGAGAATCTAGAGCATAAGTGTGTATATACAAATGTACATACAGTACACTTAAAGACACTTGTAAATAGAAGGAAATGCAGACAGAAACACATCAAAGGGAAATACCTGCATGCAAGACGCACGCTTTCCAAAGACCTGCAAAGGCAGATGCAAGACAAGAGGGCCTTCAGAGATCAGGAAGATTTAGGGGTTAGGGTTTGGAATGGGCGGCGGTATTAGAGGAATGCTTTTGCTGCAGATTTGTGGTTAGGGTTCACCGACTTTTTTAAATATAATTAAAACCACAAAGTTAGGGATAGCCGAGGCGATGGGGAGCAGTTGGAGGGGGGCCTTGACGGCAAGGAAGGAGTACAAATAGACAGAAGCCGCGTAGACAAAGGACAGAAAAAGAGAGCCTGTTGTGAACCTGCCAGTGCAGAGACCTTCTTCCTTGGCCTCTGCGTCCTCCGTTGGAGATGGCATCAGCACAGTCTCGTCCTTCATAGCCGCCAGACAAATAAACGCTAAAACCTAAACCCTTAAACCCTAAACACCCTAAACCCTAAACGCCTTAAACCCTAAACCCTAAACCCAACCAGAGGAAGGATGGTCTGGAGATGGTCGGGTCGGTAGACAAAGAGCAACTGAATGTCTTTGCAACTTCAATGAGTCCGGGTGACTAAAAAACAAAAGCAGTTTTGAATGGAGAGTAATTGTAATGGTTTAAGGTCTTGCGTGTAAAGTCGAGTGTTAGCTGCGCCCTAGTGGGGTGGGAAACCGTTTCCATAGGCATGAGAACCACGGGGCTTTTGCAGTTTTCTAAAGATCAGAACTAGTAGAATAATAATAACAACAAATTTTACTTATCAACCTCGGAGACGTTTGTAGCTATTGCTTACCTAGTCACCATGAGCAGCACACTGGCGCTTGGCCCTCTTTCTGCTAATGTCTGCAGACAGGCAATACCCCTGAAACTTCATTGTTGGGATTTAGCCGCTACAGTTTATGAATTGTAATTTATGACTTGGAGGAAATGGTTTTGTTGGGGTGAGAGCACTGGCGACACCGACTTTCCAAAGCACTTGAAGAAACAAAAGTTTCTCAGTGTATTTGCTTGGTGTACATCTGAACCACTGCATTATCGAGAGGGAGAGCCTGATTAACGAATAAACGCGGAATTATTAGCCTTTACAAGCATTCTATCAGCAGAAACTGGAGTAGATGATTGTGCTCTGAAGTCACACATGTCACAAATTCCAAACCTGTGTCGAATAAGAGAAAATAGCTGATGTGTACCTTAGAAAGAATTCAAGTTTAAGGGGTGCGGCTGATTAGTCACTGCATGGCTGCGTACTCAGTAATTGTTTTGGGCTAAATTTGCACTCGGCGGACTGCAAGAAGAAACGACAGAAATGAAATTGTGGCTGCCGTTTGTTTCTTTCAATATTTCAACAGGTGATCATGGTGGGGTGTATGTGTGCTTCATGGTCAGTGTGCTTGCCGAATAGTTCGTTTTAAAAACTGGAAGCAAAGCCAAAGGAAAGCCAAGAGATTCGTGCAAATTGGCTCATGCAATTTCTTTTGATCTATTAACCGTTCAATTTTCATCACACAAAAATGGCCGTTTCTCGCGATATGATTCGAAACCCGGAACATCGAAAGCTCTTTGGATTTGAGTTTTTCAATCCCGTTCAGAGTCAATGTTTCAATAATATCTACAACACAAACGAAAGTTTTGTTGTTTCCGCCCCCACTGGTGCGGGCAAGACAGTGAGCCCGCACACTCAGCTTGCATGTGGGAAGATAAGATTAATACAGCTGCTGATAGGTGCTGTTCGAACTGGCAATATTGCGTTTGCTGGAGCAAACGTCAACCCTGAAACCCTCCGAGAAGCTCAGGGTCCTCTGCCTATGTCCAACAAAAGCTCTTTGTTCAGAAAGGTACAACAAAGTGTACATTTCAACAAAATCTATTGCATGCGTCTTCTCCAGAGTGCGCGACTGGACGGAACGCATGTCACATCTCGCCTTACGCTGCTTTGAGTAGGTCTGCTGCATTTACCATTTACTGGTTTGTTAGTGAGTGAGAGCTGAAATAAGGCTAACATCCGACACAATGGAAGATCGCCTGGCCCTCCCTACCGCTTTGGCAGCCTCAGACATCATCGTTGCAACTCGTGAGATCATTTTCATATCTTATCTGCTCATAAGGCGTCATTCGGATCGCAGCGGAGAAGCTGGAAATGGTCACCAGAATGCTGGGAGACGACAGCGTTCTATCGAGTTCAGTTGGCTTGGTGTGCATTGATGAAGTTCATTTGTTGAATCTGAGGTGCAGAGGCCCCGTGCTTGTGAGCTGCATGAATATCGTGAAAAATGGCGCTTTTTGGAATGAAGAAATCGGTTGTGTTCTTCAGGAGGCAGTTGTGGCTCGGCTGAAATTGATGCGGGCCCTTCGCTTTCCTTCTCTTTCTCTTCGCTTCGTTGCGGTCTCAGCGACTGTTACAAATATAAATGAAATTGCAAAATGGCTCGACGGAAGCTGTCGGGAGTTCGACAGCAGTTATCGTCCAGTGCCGCTGGTTCCTCATGTTTTGAGTTACTACAAGGGAAACATGAACGGCTTCATTGTGAGAAAGACACAGAATACGAATTTATAACTTCGGAGATTATTTTGTTCTTCAGTTTGAACAGAGCTTGGATAAGTATTTACCTGAACTCATCAAAGTTTACAGCGACGGCAGGCCCTCTTTGGTGTTTTGTGTAACAAAAAAAGGTTGCGACGGAGCCTGCGAAGCTCTACTAGCTTCCGACTTGCAGTTGGTTACAACTGCATCCCAGCAAAGGTACTCCTTGCATGCATTCCTTCTGAATCGCAAATGTTTAAAATGACAATTCCCAGGGAACTCCAACTGCTCGCTAAAATTATGGATGCAAAACATGCAAAATTTCTCCTCCGAGGCATCTGCATACATCACTCAGCCCTAACCGCGAAACAGAGGGCTTCTGTCGAGTACAATTTCCTGAAGGTTTGTGCGTCTTGCGGCATCAGAAAAGGCATGCGTTCTTAATACGCACGCGTTTGACCACAGGAGAATATAAAAGTGCTGTGCACTACAACTACCCTTGCCCAAGGAGTAAATCTTCCGGCTAGGTGACAGACAGAAAAAACATATCTATCAGTGATAGCATGCAGAATCAATTTTTTCTGGTTAGACTTTGTTTGATCAAAAGCACATTTGCGTACAAGGAGGGAAAGTACTGCGAGTACGACGAAATCGAGATGCTGCAAATGATAGGTTTGTTTCTTGCGATATCCCAAGCCCTTGAGCATGCGACAAAAAACTAGTGCATTTATTTTTTTTTGTTGCTGAAGGAAGGGCTGGGCGGCCCCAATTTGACAGCTGTGGAGTGGCCGTCATCATGACATCTCAAGAAAGCTATGCAAAGTGGAATGACCTCTCATCGGGGCGGCAGCTGGTTACTTCAAAGCTGCAGGAGGGATTTGTGGAGCATTTGAATGCAGAAGTTGCACTCGGCACAGTGCAAAGTGCAGATCAGGCGGTCTTATGGTTCGATTCAAGTTTTTGGGGTGTGCAAACTTCCCTGGATAGAATTACAGCTGCGCACGAGTGCATCGTAGAAGCTCTCAATAAGCTAGGTCGGTAGTATCTTTTATTTCCAACCATATGAGAGCAAAGCAAACGCCACTAAACTCCTTACAGTAAACCTCGGCCTTGCGGCTGCTGATTCTGCTGGGATATTGAGAAGTACCGCAGTGGGTGCGGCCGTGGCGAGATACGGCACGAAGCTGCAGACTGTTTCCTCCTTTATGCTTGCAGGTAAGCCCCGATCGCATGCACAAATAACAGCATTGTTTCTAACGCTATGGAAAATGTATAACTATTAGATTTAAGCGGATTTGAACGGATGCCTGAAGACAAGCTTCTTCGGGCACTGATGGAGTTGGTGGCGACGGCAGCTGAATTCGAAGAACTTGCACCCCGACGGGTAATGCAGATTCGGAGATAAACAACAATTAAAACAACAAAACAACGGTTGGTTTTAGGAGCACAAAAAACCTCTGCGAGACCTCGGCAAGCGCCCAAGCATGAAGTGGCCCCTGAAGCAGTGCGCTATCAACACTAAAGAAAAAGCTTTCGTTCTCATGCAAGCAGCCATCACCGGAACGCGCATTGACCAAGTGAGTTGTCACATCTTTCCCCATTTGACGACGCAAATAGTAGCAAAACAAAAACAATTCCAGTGGGAATTGGAGAGTCAGAAGATCACAAGTGCTCGGATCGGCGGTACCCTGCCATTCTTCAGGGAAACACGCACAGAACAACGCCATCGAATTCAGAAAGAGTCACGCGGTGCTTCCATGAGTGCGCCTTTGCAAAGCAAATCGGCCGCACCTACTGCTGGTACGTTCCCCCTGGTTTACACAGAACCTCCAACTAGCAAATGTATTACCACTTATTATCATCGTTTGCAGCCTCCTTAAGTTGGCAAGGAGCCTTCGCAATCGCATCTCCTGGGACGCATCAGCGCAACTGACGCAACTGCCAGGCGCGTCTTTTCCTTGCGCATTTCTCTTCACATGAAAGCACTTCTTTCCCTCTTTCAGGGATAGGAGAGCGGGTCTCCTCGCAACTCATTCAAAAGGGAATCGGCAGTTTGGACGAACTGGCAGGGGCACAGCAAGAAGATCTTGCGGAATGCAGCCATAAAAGTGTGAAACTGGACCATCTACTGGTAAAGGAAAAGGAAAGAGAAAACACGTCCTCATTTGATTAAATATTTTTGGCTTTTGGGTTTTTGCAGAGTCTGCAGAAAACATGTGCTGCGCTGCCTCGGTACATTCTGAACTTGAAGCACAGCCGCGATCTGGCGAAAATAACTCTTCTGTCTTTCGACCTTCAGTGCGTTTCTCTTTACATTTTCATTATAACCGCATGCAGCTACATTTTTTCACAGACAAGAGGGCCCCATGAACTCCGTGCCATTTCAAGCAGCCCATATTTCTTACCAGCTTGTTTGCTACTCGGAAAGTGGTGCAATTCAATTTTCGCGGCGTCTCGTTCCAGCTTCGTCGCGTGGCCAAGTGGAGCTCTTTTTCAAAATAAAGAATGCAACGGCAATAACATGTCAAGTGGTATTTCAATTATCTTTTCTTTCTTTTTTCTTTCATTCCTTATTGTGGCTTTAGATGTGCAAGGAATTCGTGGGGTTGGATATCACTGAAGAAATGGCAATAACTGATCTTGCGGGGCCCCCACCATCTGCGGATGTTTCAGAGATAGTTCAATTTCAGATGCCTACTGCGACGATTTTAAAGAAAGACAGCAGAATACACCCTAGTGCAAATCGGAACAAAACCACCGATGCAAATGCATGCAACATCCAGTCCATTAGCAAGTGGATGGACTCCTTCGCGCTTCCCCCGCCACCGACGGCTCGCCAGAGTGATTCAAATGTACAATCGGAGACAGACGAAAGCAGCGGAGGTCCCTTTCTTGTCCGTGATGTGTTGCTTCCCTCCCTTTCTGAGGAAAGAACAGTCAAGGACAATGCAGCAGCAGCGACACAGGATATCCGTTGTGTGCCTCAGCCAGAAGCTCCTTCGAACGGTAACGCTGAAACCAGCAATACACTTGGGCAGGCAGACTTGGGGGTCCCCCATTGGAATGCCCCTAAAACCGTCCTGCCTTCGTCCCTTAGGGCATTTCGCACTGAAACTTATGGAGAAGCTCCTAGCAAGAAACGCAGGAGAGATGTGGATTCGTTTCTTGCAGCACTGGACATTTAATACGATTGAAAAGTGTGGCAGTTGGGGCCCTGCGCAGCTCCCAAGGCACAGTGAGGATATTTGCGGCTAGAGAAGGAGGGAGTAGGGACAGACAACTCCACAAAGTGAAACTAAAAATAGCGACCATCCTAACGCAAAAACTCGAGTGTTTAGAGTTCAGGGTGTGGGGTGTACAGCCTGTGTGAGTCGGCGCTATTTTGCTTAGAATTCGTATTGAAATTTGCTTGTTTACTTGGCTTAAGGAACGCCGTAAATTAATTACGATGTAGTTCAGTTTTCATTGATTAGTCCATTAAAAAGTTAATTATTTACTGAATTGAAGATGTTTGATTGTTGATAAATGCGTTATTCTTAATAAGCACAACAAACAGCTAAATGAGGAGACAAGAGAGCATGCAGCGCTCAGTACCTGGGCCTTGATTGTTTGGGACTTTGGCGTGCCGTGCCTTCCAGCGTTTTCTTTAGTAATATTTAAATGAATACTACAGATAAAGAGCGCTGTATACAAAACAGCAAACGAAAGCAGCAACAGCAGGGCCCCCCGGCCCTTAGGGCCCTCCTTACTTTGGGTTTCTTATGACACTTTTAAACAAAGCCTCTGCCCTTGGCAAGTCCCCAGAGATGCCTTGTGTTTCTCTCCTCTTGTCCTTTTTGATGTCGCTAAGGAGCCGCCCAGAACTTATGCCTAATGCGGTCTATTAAGGGAGGGGCCCTAAGGGCCCCTGAGCGTGTAGCCCAAGGTTGGAGGGCCACGGCGAGGCCAGCCATAGGCGGAGGTCACTTTGGCGCTTGTCGTTCCATCGAAGACTTTGAGCTCCTTGCATGCATTGGAGAAGGCACATACGGTAAGCCTTGGGGCTCCGCTTTTTGCTGCTCGACTTTTAGGCCCTTTGGAGCTTTCCGGCTGGGATATATGTAGAGGCCCTAGGGGCCCCCTGTACCATCCTGGGGTTGCGTCTCCTCCTTGCGGCTATCTCTGCATGCATCAATCTGTCTCGGTCTTTTTGAATTAATTTCAGGGCGGGTGTGGAAAGCTAGAGACACAAAGAGAGAGGCAATTGTTGCCCTCAAGCAAATGCGGCTGCTGCCCAAGCAGAGCCACCTGGAGGGTCTTCCCAGGGGAGCTCTAAGGGAGATAACGCTGTTAAAACGTCTGCAGCATCCCAACGTCGTCGGTAAGTTTGCAAGCAGCATGGCCTGCCTGTGCATGCAAGAATTTAGGCTTTAGGGATCCGAGTTTGGGTCTCTCATGGTTCAGAGGCAATAAATAAGAAGCTCCGCGTCTGCTGCTGCTGCTGCTGCTGCTGCTCCTGCAGAGCTGATAGAGATTGCAGTGGGCCCAGACATTTATAGGGCCCGCAGGCCGACGCCTCAAGAGTTGAGAGACGAGCGTTCTCTCTTCTGCGGCAATTGCTACGTCTACCTTGTAAGCTTCTCTTGCCCAGGGGGCCTATAACTCCAGCAGCAGCAGCAGCAACAGCAGCAGCAACAGCAACAGCAACCGCAACCGCAACAGCAACATGGAATTGAACGGTCTCTTCTCCTTTGTTTTTTTTCAGGTCTTTGAATTTTGCGAGAGAGATTTGGCAGATTTGGTCGACGACAGACAAAAACCTTTTGGAGCGGGGGAAATAAAATGCAAGTTGGAGCACCAGCACCAGCAGCAGCAGCAGCAGCAACAACAACAGCCGCAGCAACAACAACAGCAGCAGCAGCAACAGCAGCAGCAGCATGTGGCAGTATCCTGTTTGGGTGTCTCTGCAGGCATTATGCGTCAGCTCCTTCTTGCCCTTCGGCATCTCCACTTAAACAAAGTTCTCCATCGAGACGTGAAATTGTCCAACATTCTCCTCAACGCAGCAGGTCAAATCAAACTCGCAGACTTTGGCCTCACGCGGTGAGCGCAGCAGCAACAGCAACAGCAGCAACAGCAACAGCAGCAGCAACAGCAGCAGCAGCAGCAGGGGCCAAAGTTAGTTTTTTATGTTTGTGTTGTTTGTCTCTTTGTCTCTGCAGGCCCTTTCGCGAGCCTCTGGGTCCCCTGACAGAGGGCGTGGTGACTTTGTGGTATAGGGCCCCCGAATTGCTGCTCCTTGCGCCTGTCTATGGGCCTGCAGTCGACATGTGGGCTGCGGGCTGCATCTTCGCCGGCCTTCTCGTCAACAGGTCAACTGCTAACAATCAAACACCCACATAAACCCTCTAAGGCATCCAAGGCCATAAAGCCATAAAGCCTTACGGGCATTGGGCCCGTTCCCCCAAGGCCCTCAAGGGCATAAGGCCATAAGGCCTATGCCTCAGGTCTCCAAGGCCATAAGGCCTGTCCTTCAAGGCCATAAGGCCCGTCCTCTAAGGCCATAAGGCCCGTCCCCCGAGGCCATAAGGCCATAAGGCCCATCCGCCAAGTCTTCTTAGGGCCTCCGAGGCCTCCTTAGAAGCCCTTCCAGGGTAGCCTTGGGCCTTGCGAGCTTTTAGGACGTGTGGAGCGTTCTTCCTTAAGTCCTTATGGATCCGTATGGGAACCGAGCAGCTCTTCTAGCTAGCTAGCTAGCTACATTGTGATGGGTTGAACGTGGGCCGGCATGTTTGTTGCTGTGCGGCTGCGTGCAGACCTTTTTTGCCTGGGAAGACCGAGCAGCACCAGGTGGGTCTCTTTTTCTGCTTGCCTTGGCAGCCCTTAGAAGAGAAAGACAGACTGTCTGTCTCTCTCCCCCTCCTTATGTGTCTCTCTGTGTTGTTCCTTGTCTGTCTCTTTCTGTCTCCTTATGTGTGTCTCTTTGGTGTTTTTTGTCTGTCTGTCTCTGTCTCTGTTGTCTCTTTTTGGCGTTGGTTTTGCGTCTTTGCTTGTTGCTGGGTTGTTTCCTTTCCGCCTGTCTCTCACAGCGGCAAGGCAGGTGTTTCTAAGGCGTCTCCTCTGCTTCGGAGCAGCTGCTGTCTTTGTCTCCTGTCTCTGTTTCCTGTCTCTGTTTCCTGTCTCTGTCTGCTGTCTCTGTCTGCTGTCTCTGTCTCCCGTCTCTGCTGTTTCTGGTGTCTATCTGATGTCTCTGTCTCCTGTCTCCTGCTAAACTTTCCAGATGTGGCTCTGCTGTCTCTGTTGTCTCTGTCTGTTGTCTCTGTTTGCTGTCTCTATCTGTCGTCCCTTTCTGCCGTCTCCTTTTCTCCTTGTCAGATGCGGTTCTGTCTCTGTCTGCTGTCTCTGTTTGCTGTCTCTATTTGGTGTCTCCGTTTGCTGTCTCCTGACGTTCCCAGGTGTGGCTGAGCTGCCTCTGTCATTTGTCTCCTTTTGTCTCTGCAGATGCGGTTGATAAGCATTATGCTCGGCACTCCATCGCCAGAAAATTGGCAAGGCCTTAAGGATCTCCCAGGATACTCAAAATTTGATTTTTCTAAGAAAGTCCGACACCACCAGAAGCTGCTGCTGCTCTGCTGCTGCTGCTCTGCTGCTCTGCTGCTGCTGCTTTGCTGCTGCTGCTCTGCCGTAGCAGCTTTGCTGCAGCTGCTCCGCTGTAGCTGCTGTTGCTGTTGCTGTGCTGCTGCTGCTCTGTTGCACCAGTGGGACTAGCAGGTGCACCCACAGCTTGAGCAGCAGCAGCAGCAGCAGCATTAGGGTGTGTTTGGTGTGAAGTGTACGTGTGTTGTTTAGACTGAAGGGCAGCTGCGGTCAGTTTTTAAGAATCAGACGGATGCATGCGTTGATTTGTTGCTGAGGCTTCTGGCCCTCGACCCGGCAAGAAGAATCTCTGCTAGAGACGGTGTGCTGCTGCTGCTGTCTCTCTTTTGCTGTCTGCTTTTGGCTGTCTGCTCTCTCTTCTTTTGTGTGTCTCTGTCTCTCTTTCTGCCTCCCCTTCTGTCTCTCCCGCCGTCTTTCTCGCTTGTTGCCTCTCACTCTATCTTTGTTTGTGTCTGTCTCTTTTTCTGTCTCTCTTTGTTTCTGTCTCTGTCTCTCTCTTTCTCTTTGTCTCTGTGTCTCTCTCTGTCTCTCTGTCTCTCTGTCTCTCTCTCTTTGTTTCTGTCTCTCTGTCTGTCTCTCTGTCTCTGTCTCTCTGTCTCTGTGTCTGTCTCTGTCTCTCTTTCTCTTTGTCTTTGTTTGTGTCTGTTTTTTGTCTCATTTTTTGTTGTTCACGTTGGTGTCTCTGCCTGTCTCCTTAATTCCGACTGCCTTTGTGTGTCTTTCTCTCGCCCTCTCTCTTTCAAGCTGTGCTTCTGCTGCTGTTGCTGCTGTTGGTGTTGCTGCTGCTGTTGCTGCTGCTGTTGCTGGTGCTGCTGGTGTTGCTGCATGGCCACTATCTCTGGCTGTTCCCTCTGTCTCTCCCTGTCTCCCTGTATTTTGCAGCTGCTGCAATTCGTTGCTGTTTAATTGCTGCAGCTTTTGCTTCTGCTGTCACCGCCGCTGCTAGTGCTCATGTTGCTGCTGCTGCAGCTCATGTTGCTGCTGCTGCTGCTGCTGCGGTGTACGTGTTTCTCTCAGCATTGGCCCACCCTTACTTCTCCGAGGCTCCCGCCCCCAGCTGTATGCGTCTCCTTTCAGCAGCAGCACAGCCCGTGCAGCCGAGGGCCAAGAGACACTGCCGCAGCCAGGAGCACCCTGCTGCTGCTGCTGCTGCTGCTGCTGGCTCAGAACTTGTAGGTGAGAATCCTTAGGAGACAGCTGCTGCTAACTGCTCGTGCTGCAGCAGCAGGCAGCACCAGCAGGAAACAGTTGCTGCTAACTGCTCGTGCTGCAGCAACAGGAAGCAGCAGCAGGAGACAGTTGCTGCTAACTGCTCGTGCTGCAGCAACAGGCAGCAGCAGCAGGAGATAGTTGCTTCTAACCGCACCTGCTGCAGCAGCAGCAGCAGGAGACACTTGCTGCTAACTGCTCTTGCTGCAGCAAGGTAGCTGCATTGCTGGTACTCGCTGTGGCATTTGTGGCTCGCAGCGAATGAAGAAGATGAGGCCGAAGCTTGGGTCGCTTCTCTTGGCATGCAGCAGCAGGCAGCCCCAGCGAGCGCGGGATAGCTAGCTAGCCAGCTAGCTAGCTAGCCATTTGCAACGCATCTGCCATTCGCATCGCGGCCCTCTCTTTCGTTTGTTGGAGACACTTGACACTTTTTTTGTCTCCTTTCCCAAGGGATGTACAGCCTCTGCTGAACCTCGCGCTGCTGCTGCTGCTGCTGCTGCTTTTGCTGCTGCACAGTGCATGTACAGCCAGGCAGCACATTTGATGAGCAAGCGCAGCAGCAGCGGCAACAGCAGCTGCGGTTGCTGCCACAGGAGAAAGCCAGCGCTGTTTGTTGAGACAAAGACAGGCAGCCAATTTGTTTAGAGACACAAAGCTTACCAGAGACATGCTGGGGTGTCTGCACCTAGACAGACGAGAGAGGGCTTTTATCGAGTCTGCGTCTTTCTCTCCTCCGCGTCGTCTGCCTCTCTTTGTCCCTATTTGTCTCTCTCTGTGTCTCTGTCTCTCTCTGCCTCTCTCTGCCTCTCTCTGTCTCTCTTTGTCTCTCTTTGTCTCTCTTTGTCTTTCTCTGCCTCTCTGTGTCTCTGTCTCTCTCTGTCTCTCTGCCTATGTGTCTCTCTTTGTTTGTCTGTCTCTGTCTGTCTGTCTCTTTTCACTTTGTCTCTCTGTACCTGTCTGTCTCCCACCCTTCAAGTCTCCTTCTGGTTCTGCTGACTGTCTCTCCATAGTTTCTGTTGCAGCACAGCAGCACCAGCACCAGCAGCACCAGCACCAGAACCAGCAGCAGCAATGTTGGTTTTGGAGTAGTGTGTGTTTGTTAGGTGTAGAGTTGCCGTAAAATTTTGTGTTTTGTCGAGAATGTTTGTTTGTACTGCCTCCGGCTCTGCCCTGGGCTGCTCCTCGCCACAGCCAAGCCTGTGGGTTGGCCTCGGGGGATCGATCGACTCCCGCAGCCTCTGAGAATGGCTAGCTGTGGCTAGCTGTAGCTAGCCAGTGCTGCCCTATGGCCTCATGCTTCCCATGCCTTCACACAAAGAAAGTGGCCTGTCTGCCTCTAAGGTTTTATTCACACATTTTTTTCAAACACAAAATATACATATCAACCTCTTAAAGGAACCTCAGCGCAAATAACAAAAACATCAAATCCACCACCACCACCAGCACCAAGTTTCTGTGTCTGTCTGTGTATCTGTCTCTATGTCTGTCTCTGCATGTGTCTCTGTTTGTTTGTCTCTATTTGTCTCTAGTATTTTGAAGTGTTGGGAGGTACAGACGGCCAGCGCAGCAACTGGAATCATCCCTCGTCCTCAAAAACTTTCTAATCTTTTTTGTTTTAGATTGGCAGTTAAAATAGCATTTGTTTGTTTGTCCCGCCTGAAGGGCATTAAAGGTGTGAGTCCATGTGGTTTAGCCATGCAGCAAAGAGCTGCTTTTCGAGTGTACGTACACCTCACTGGGAAGCAGCCCAGTTCAGCTTTTGCTGCAGCATCAGCAAAGAGAATAAGAATCTCGAGGCCAACTTCACAAGAAGAAACAAGGCAAGAAAAAGACAGACAGAAATCGTGAGAAGCAGTAGCGCCACTTTTAAACATTTGAGAGATCCAAGCGATTGAGGAGCTTGAAGACAAAAATCAGAAATGCTTCAGCCACCTTCGAACAATAAATATTCTCTCTTGTGCTTCTCGACTCGCAAGGGGCAGCTCCCACCGCATGCAGAGAATAAAAATCATTTAAAATAAAAGTACGATGCGCTGAACTTAACACCAAAGACCTGCAGAGAGTTTGTGTCTTTCGTGTGGAAGAACGGCAGGTGAAAACTCCGCGTAGATTTACTGTCGCTTGCTGAATGGCCTTAGTAGCCTTAATAGCATTAATAGCATTAATAGCATTAATAGCATTACTAGCATTAATAGCATTAATAGCGTTAATGGCATTACTAGCATTAGTAGCATTAATAGACTCAATAGAGTCAATAACCTGAATAGCCTCAATAGCTTTCATAGCCTTAACAACCTCAATAGCCTTAATAGCTGCCTTACACAACTCACTGACTGTTTGAAGTGTATGTACAGTGTGTAATCAAGGTACCTTATACTTTGTACTTGCGCCCCTTGCAGCAGCACAACACAAAAATGCAAAGTGCATGCTAGAAAATATTGGAGGATTGGTGAAGAGTTTTGCGGATATAATCACCAAGACCATCGGCAGTTACCACATACGTACACCTGGGAATGGAGATGACAGAGCGCAGTAGAAAAGCAGAACTATTTGAATAAAAGCATTGGCTTATAAAACAAAACAATTTAAATAAATGATTAATGCATAAAACAAAAAAAAAAAACGAGAAACAGACCCCAAAGAAATGTGAGCCCAGAGCGACTCGAACGCCCAGCCTTCTGATCTGGAGTCAGACGCGCTACCATTGCGCCATAGGCCCGTGGGGGAGGACGCGTACACCTTAACGCAGTCATCACCCATCTTTTTAAAAACAATATTCAATGCAATTAAACATTCTTTTTATAAATTAAATCAATTTTGTTTTAGCTAATTAACTCACAATTCAATTTTCAGAAATTACCAAATGATGTGTCTACGAAAGAGAGTCGCTCACCCATTCAGGTCTGTTCCAACTAAACTGTGTGGAAGTTGCTGCTAATATGTATTATATGTATTATAATTATTATAAGTGTTGTAATTATTATATATTTAAATTCTATTTGAATTTAAAACCCAAAAACCGTCTCCTGATCAGGTCATACAGCGGAGATCAAACATCGGCGTCTGCTCCCTATGCAACTCAACAGAAAACGAGGGGAAAAAATTATACAAAAAATAAAATATTGTATCTTTATAATAAAAACAACTTTTTAAAAAATATTGTCATATTTTCTTGGCCTTAACGTCGCGAGGCTCCAAATGCAACCCAACTCTTTGCTGCCTTTGGACTGGCGTCCAGCAGATACAGTTTTCAGACGCATGCAATGGACGAAAACCTTTCCTGAATTCTTGTCTATATTAATTAATTTTAAATTAAGCAAATCAAGTTATTCGGGGAGCTGGTTGTCTCGCAGTAAAGAGATTCGTGTGTACGTACTTCCCAAAATGCACTTTGACCAGAATCGCGTTGAGAACACGAGTGCCGCATTACAACTAGATTGTTGGAATGGCTTGAAAGACCACATAACTGGCAGTCTCCTAGCCTTTCTCATTTCGCCTGGGAATTTTGCCGTTGCTCTGTAATAGTACAGATTGTTAAGAGGCATTTTTTATTTATTTAAAGACGTCTCACAAGTTCAATTTTGGGTTTCCTCTGATTCGCCAGTGCAGCGATTTGCTTCTTTATAAGGCAGTAAAACTTGACATGAAAATTATAACAAATTGCAGACAAACGATCCCGTATCCACACGCAGTCCAGCCCATGGGCCAGAGTCTACTGGGTGCCCTTGCCGTCGCTGCCATTGCCACTGCTGCGGTTGCTTGTGTTGTTGCTGCTGCTGCTGCTTGTGCTGTTGCTGCTGTTGCTGCTGCTGCTGCTTTTGTCTTGCGTGGTATCACCAGTGGTGTTGTGTTTGTGTATTAGTGAAGTATTGTGGCCCTGGCGGCAGAGAGGAGAAGTGCCCTCAGCGTCTTTTTAAACAAAGCAAGAATTTCTGCGTTTGTTTGCGAAATCAAATAAGTTATTTTTGTTTTTCTCTGTCCTTTCAGGACGGCCAAGTTGCCGTTCCCTTGAGGGTTTTGGGGCCTCAGCCTCTTAGGTTTGGGGAAGTGCCGCTGGGAATGCCGAGGCAGTTTTGCTGCATTTGAGTTTTCAAGATTTAAAAGAGCAACGGCAGCAAACGGCTGAGGCTGAGGGCTGCACTTTGGTATGAAAATTACACAAGACGAAAAGCGCAAAGAGAGACAGAAGGAACAACGGCTTTTGTTTCGCTGCCCAGCAGAGTTTTGCTGCCATTCAAATGTCTCTCTGGCCCTTTGCATGCAGATACACTTGGCCCTTTGCATGCAGACACACTTGGCCCTTTGCATGCGGACACACTTGGCCCTTTGCATGCAGACACACTTGGCCCTTTGCATGCAGAGACACTTCCCCCTGCACAGGCTAGGCAGTAAGGACAAGGAGCTTTTGTCTCTAGGAGACACTTCATTGGAATTTCCTCGTGTCGGCTGTAGCGGCAGAGACAAGCAAAACCATTAGCAGCCAAAGAAGACAGACGAGTTAACAAAATAAAAGACAGGATAGCAAAAAGTCAGTCGGGCCTCCCAGCAAGGCATTGTGTTGCATGTTAAATGTTTAAAAAGATGCCTGCCTGCCATATCTCTCTTTTGCATGCTGAAGGCAGCGGCTTTCCCCAAGCTAAAACCGCACAGCAGACACAGCAGAGCTTTTCCGTCTGTCTCCTTTCTCTTAGAAAACCTCTCCGCAGGTCTCTGAGCCCACAGAGCAGCAAAGCATCAATTTTCTGTTAGGCTTAAGTCTGTTATACTCTGCCGTATTTCGGCAGCAAAACTATTAGAGCGCATGCAAGGGAGAAGGGCTCTAGGAGGTTCCAAGCCCCAAAAAAGCTGCTGCTGTTCTTCGTGTCTTTTGAGGCTTTTGAGGCTTTTGAGGCTTTCAAGGCCTTTCCTGCTGCCTCCCCCACCAGTCGGCAGAGGGCACCGGCTACGCTTCGAGCGAATGAGAAACTCCGAGGCTGCGCCTCTCCATCCTCCTCACGAGACAATCCCAGAAAACAAACAAGCCAAGACACCCCAGCCCTACCAATACAGACAGCGCAGCAACATCACTTCTCTGCCGCCTTCATCCCTCTCCTCGCTTTTTTACTAAAAGAAAAAAATCCTGCCTGTCTCATTGCGGTGCCTTGCCGCCTGAGGCTCGCGAGCCCCTGGCTAAGGGCCGCCTAGGGCAGACGGTGTGGTTTTTTGGGACTTGCATGTTTTAGCTCTGCACGTGCCAAATCTACCAACTCTATGGCCTGCATTTGCGGATATTTGTTTTATTTAATCAGATAGTTAAGACCTCACACTTATTACTATTTATTATTTAATATTAAAAATACATTTTATTTAAACGTGAAAATCAAACAGAAAAATATTCCTAAAGTTCCATTTGCAGCAGAATTCTTAGTTTTTACTTTGGGGCTTTTTGGGGGGTTTCTGCATGCGCTGCTAAGAAAAGTTTCCTTCTTTGCTGGCGCTTCACAGGACACCTAAAGTCATTTTTTGAAGTTTTAAAGAGCAAAGTCTCTTTTTTCTTCGCCGTTGAAACAAAGAAGAAAGAGACACGCTTATTACCAGCACCCAGACTCTAGGTTGGCCTCATCAAGGGCAGTCGTACAGACACCCCAGCAGATCTTCTGCCTTAAAGGCAGCAGCAGCACCACACTACAACATCTACAGTTAGAAATACCAACAGCAGGAGCAGCAGCGAGAGCAACAGCAGCAGCAGCAGCAACAGCAGCAGCAACAGCAGCAGCAACGACAGGAGCAGCAACAGTCTCAGTGCCCCAGCAGGCTGGGGCACGTTAAGAAAGCGTTGGCTGATCTGCTGTGCTGACAGCCGCAGTTGCAGCGACTGCAGGAAACCAAAAGCAGCAGCAGCAGCTGCTGCTGCTGCAGCAGCAGCTGCAGCAGCCCCAGGAGCTGTTGCTGCTCCTGCTGATGAACAGCAGGCATAGTACGGCAAGGGGGAACAGCAGCAGCAGCAGGCAGGGAGGTGTATACGGAGCGTGCGACTTGCTGCTGCTGCTGTGGCAGCAGCAGCAGCAGCAACATCAGCAGCAGCAGCGGCAGCAGCAGCAGCAATGGATTTGCTGCGTGACATGTTGGGGATGAGCGGGGGCCCTGTGCCGAAGCAGACGGCAGCGCTGATTGGCCTTGGCTCTGTTGTGAGTTCAGCCCCTAAGAAGTGTTGTTGTCCTCTGTCTCCTCTTTATCGTCTGTCTCTTATGTCTCCTCTGTCTCCTCTGTCTCCTCTGTCTCTCATACCTCTTGTCTCTGCTCTGTCTCTGCTCTGTCTGCCCTGTCTGCTCCGTCTCCTCTCTCTTCTGTCTCCTCTGCCTCCTGTGTCTCCCGTGTCTCCTGTGTCTCGTCAGTTTAGCTAGCTAGCTAGCTAGCTAGCTAGCTAGCTAGCTGTTCAGTTGTGTGTTTGGTTTGTGTGTGCAGTCTAAGAAGGGGGGCCAAGGGTCCCTGGCCTCGGCCTCATCTCTCCCTGCTGCTTTTACAACCAGACCAACCAAAAATGTCAGCCTTTCTTCTCTTCTGCTGCTGCTGCAGTTGCTGCTGCTGCAGTTGCACTTGTCGCTGCAGTTGCACTTGTCGCTGCAGTTGCCGCTGCTGCTTCTGATCCTATTCGTGCTGCTGCTGGAAGGCCGCTGCTTTTCTGCCTCATCAGCACTTAGCAGCAGCTGTATTTACTGCTGCAACTGCTACTCGCTTTGCTGCTGCATGTGCTGCTGCATTTGGTGCTGCGTTTGCTGCTGCGTTTGCTGCTGCATGCGCTGCAGGGCAGCAGCAGCAACCGTTCACGCTGCAAGTCAGCGTGGCGCCTCTGCGCATTTCGCAACAGCGCGAGGGGGGGGGAGGATCTGCGGCTGGTGCGTTGGCAGCGTGTGACAGCCGAGCAGCAGCTGCAGCTGCAGCAGCAGCAGCAGCAGCTGCAGCAGCAGC
>NPHX01000387.1:21325-35827 GCA_002271815.1 Eimeria falciformis
CTGCATCGTCGCATGCTGCTGGCTGTGCATGAAGAGCTGCTGCTCAGACGTCAGGACGGGGGGTCCCTGCTGCTGCAGCATCCGGCGCTGCAGCAGGTGCTGCTGCTGCTGCTGCTGCTGAGCCTGCATTACAAAGGGCTTGGAATATTGCTGCTGCTGCTGTTGCATCGGCAGCAGCTGCTGTACCTGTGGTTGAAATTGATGCATCTGCTGAGTCATGGCGGTGGTGGCAAGTGTACAGACAGCTGCTGCTTCTGCTGCAGCAGCTGGAAGGGCTGCTGCTGCTTCTGCTGCAGCAGCAACTGGAAGGGCTGCTGCTGTTTCTGCTGCTGCTGCTGCTGCTGCACTTGACAGACAGCGCGTGAGACCTTTGAAAGGTTCTAGGGTTGCTTAGGGAGGCTTCCACCAAAGGCAGCTTACGCGGGCCGCCTCCCAACCCTCATCGTCTCCTTGACACCTGGGGCCTTACTGTCTCTTTGAGGCCTTACTGTCTCTTTGAGGCCTTGTTGTACCTGTAAGGCCTTGTTGTACCTGCAAGGCCTTGTTGTCACCGTAAGGCCTTATTGTCTCTTCGAGGCTTTATCGTCTCCCTGAGGCCTTATGTAAGGCCTTGTCGTACCTGTAAGGTTTTATTGTCTCCGTAAGGCCTTACTGTCTCTTTGAGGCCTTATGGTTTTTGTAAGGCCTTAAGTAAGGCCTTATCGTCTCCCTGAGGCCTTATTTGAGGCCTTATCGTCTCCCTAAGGCCTTGTGTGAGGCCTTATTGTCTCTTTGAGGCTTTGAGGCTTTATCGTCTTCCTGAGGCCTTATTTGAGGCCTTATTGTTTCTTTGAGGCCTTATTAGAGGCCTTATTGTCTCTTTGAGGCCTTATTTGAGGCCTTATCGTCTTCCTGAGGCCTTATTTGAGGCCTTATGATCTCTGTAAGGCCTCAAGTAAGGCCTTAGCGTCTTCCTAAGGCCTTATTTGAGGCCTTATTGTCTCTTTGAGGCTTTGAGGCCTTAATGTGTCTCTTGAGGCCTTCACGTCTTTCTGAGGCCTTCGTGTGTCTCTCAGGCCTTCTGTCTCTGTCTCTCCTTGAGGCCTTATTGTCTCTTTGAGGCCTTGCTGTTTATTTAAAGCCCTTATCAAGCGGAATGCTTCTTTGGGCTTCTGCCGCCTCCAGCTTTGCTTCGCACAAGCTGCAGATACACTGCTAAACAGAGGCCTGCTGCTGCTGCTGCCGCTGGTGCTGCTACTGCTGCTGCGAGCGGCAAGAAGGCAGCGACTTTAAACATAAAAAAATTGCACGTAAAGAATATATTCTTATTGTTGGGGTTTGCGGTAAGGGTTTAGAGTCTCTGTGTCTTTGCTGGACAGACAGCGGAGACCTGCAGCGCCGTGTGTGAACTCGACCACAGACAGCAGCAGGCGAGGAAAGAGCCGCCTCTCTCTGTTTGTCCTTGATGTTCAAATAACTTGAAACTAATTAATAAAACAATGAAAAGAGACACAAAGCCGCATGTAGCATCAGAGGGGCCCCTGCAGGGGCAGCCACACGTTCACTTTTCAACAGCCGCTGCAGCACATGAGAGGCAGCCAAGACACCGCAATTCGTTTCGTGCAACTTGGTGTCTGTGTTTGGCTTTAGAACCAAGCATATTTCACGCATTTCTCTGCAATTATATTTATTTAATGAGGGTTTTACTGCAGAAGAGAGAGATTTACACGCTTTTCGCACAGCCAGAGAGAGAGAAACACTGCACCGACACTCATGGACCGCCAGGCAGCACAGCAACACCCTAACTCATTCATTTTGTTTGTCTATTGAAAAAATTTAATACATTTCCATAAAAAATAAGAGACAAGTTTAGCATTATGCAGCTGTTTCTGTTTGTCCCTAGGCGAATGTTTTAAGTCTTTTGCTGCGGCCTTTTGCCGAACTCGAGCCTCTTATTGCGACCACATGAAATTTGATTCTTTCAATGCATGCAGACACGCAACACAAATTTCTCTTTCAACAAACAAAAATGGCTATTGACAAAATACAACACAAGACATTACGAGGCATTAACACCATTAGGCAGGCAACTAATGAAGTGTCTCTGATAAATAAGTGTCTCTAATAAACAAAGGGTCTACCCCATGAGGCCCAGGAGCAGCAGCAATGCGACCATCTCCGCATGCAGCAAAGCCACTAAAACTGTTTAAATGCAATGTCTCCTTTTAATAACCAGTTGTCTCTTTGTCTACGTCAGAGAAAGAGACAGAGACAGCCTTCGATAAGTAAAACATGGCCGACACAGTTCCCTGGAAAACAAAACTCACAACCTTCTCCCTGCAGCAACACGAATCCAGCAGCAGCACCAGCAGCAGCGGCGGCCCCTCCTGCTGCTGCTAATGCTCTCTGGGGGTCTGCCAGCTAGCAGCAGCAGCAACAACTGTTGCAGCAGCAGCAACAACTGCAGCAGCAGCAGCAGATTTCGCGAGCTTGTTTGCCGCAGCAGACGCGCGCTGCCCTCATCAAAGCTCAGCCAAGGGGCTACACCCAAAACGCTTCATTGGGGCCCTACATGCAATCGCAAAAAGCAGCTGCTGCTGTTGCTTCTGCTGCTGCTGCTGCTGTTGTTGCTGCTGCTGCTGTTGCAGGGTGTCTGCTTGTTCTGTTCCTTGAGTGGGAGTTGGGCGTTGGCTTAAAGCGCGGCTCCTCTCCTCTGTCTCCTCTCGTTGGTGCGTGTATCTATCTGTCTCCTTCTGGCTGTCTCTCTTTGTATTTATTAGTCTGTCTCTGTCTCTGTCTGTATGTAGCCCCCTCTATGTATTATCCTCTCTCTGTCTCTTTCTCTCTCTTTCTGTCTCTCTCTCTTTGTATTTATTAGTTTCATTCTCTGTCTCTCTCTGTACTTCTTAGGATCTCTTTTTGTTTGTCTCTCTCTGTATTTATGTGCCTCTGTCTCTTTCTCTGTATTTATTAGCCTCTGTCTCTGTCTCTGTCTCTATAGTTATTGATCGCTGTCTCTCTCTCTGTATTTATTGATCTTTGTCTCTCTCTCTCTGTACACAGCAGGCTCTGTCTCTCTTTTTGTCTCTTTTCGTAAGAATTTGAATCTGTCTCCCTGTGCTTGCCTTAGAGAGAGGCAGACCCAAAGAGCCTCATGAGTTTGTTGCTGCGTCTCCTTCGCACGATTCCCCTCAAGGGTTTATTTTTTGGCCTTGTTTTGTAGCCTGTCCTCTGCACCCCCCAGGCAGAGACAGGCGGCCTGCCGATGCGTTTTTGGGAGGTTCCCCCACCATGCGGGTGTTTCGCAGCATTCATTGCTTTGCCGCGGACAGCAGGTCTTCTCCCTCTCCACCTTGCTGCTCCTGCTTTCCCTAGGGGAGGCGGTTTGCTGCTGCTGCATGCGCTGCTGCTGCCGCTGCTGGAAAGGCCCAAAACGCCCGCCTGCTGCAGCGGCTGCATCGCCTGTCCTACGCAGGCCCAGCAGCGCAGAGACAGCAGACGGAGCTCTCCAGAGGGCAGCCGCAGAGTCGCAGAGCTCCCATCTTTGTTTACTACAGTTGCATAGGTTCCTGCTGCTCTCGCTAGCTGCGCCCCTCTGCCTGGCTGCAGCTCTATCGCATACACCACAGACCCCACAGGCACGCGCTGCAGCGGCAGGCAGCAGCCTGGCTGCAGAGGAGCAAATTCGCTGGAGACAATTCTATCTCCTGGTCGGTTTGCTGCGCTTAACGGGATGTAAGACAACACCCCGTCGTCGTGCTGGAGGAGACCGATCCCAACAGAATGCGAGGGGTCTCTCTCTATTCTCAGCAACGTGCCCCAAATATCTTTCCTGCTTCTCATCCAATCAACAAATCGAAGACGCTGCTGATGGCCCCCTCCTCGATGTCTCACGGTTATCTGCCCAGTGCAGTTCCGCCCTCCGTGCTGCACCTTCCGCGTTGACAGTTGAGACACCACGCGACCATTAAACACCAACTTTCTGCTGCTCCTGCTGCTCCTGCTGCTGCTGCTAAGGCCTTCCTTAGCAAGCTGCTCCAGGAGCCGCTGCTGCTTTGCCAGGGTGAAAGGGGTTGCGGCTGTTACGTCGGAGAGGCCTGGGGGCCCCCAGGGGGGGCCCCCAGGAGGGGCCCCCGTCTCTAAGAGAAGAGGCGGGGGGTGGTTTCTGCGCCAGAGAGCCTTAGGGGCATAGTAACCTGAGGAGAGGGGCGGGCTGATACGCAGGGGGGCCCCCTGCCTGCTAGCGAGGCCCCCACAAAAACAGACAGAATGCAGCAAATCTGCTGCTGCTGCTGTAGCTGGTGCTGCTGCTGCTGCTGCTGCTGCTGCTGCTGGTGCCTCTGGCGGAGCAGCTGCTGCGCTTGCTCCAGGTGTCGATACACCTCTTGAATGCCTCATGTGCAGAAGACGCCGGGGGACTGCAGCAAATGCTGCTGCAGTGCCAAGGGGCCCCTCACGGGAGAGAAGGCCCTGCTGGGCAGCGCCTCCAACATATTTTCGAGCATTTAAATAAAATGTTGATGAAGATCGCAGCACACAGGAGGCCATGGGAGTAAAATAGAAAGACAGCAGCACCTTAATCGGAGCAGCTTGTAAAATACTTTAAAGAATAAAATAAACTATTCAATTAAAAAGAATAAACGCATGCAGAAAACAAACAAAGCCAAAGAGCAGCAGCAGCGCCGCTGCTGCCTTTCAGCCTTGGGGCCCCTCTACTATGCCTTGGCACGCTTTATTAAAACCACAAAATTGCGCAAAATAAATAATAAATATAAATTAATTAATTAATTAATTAATTAATTAAAACCGCAAGGATACAACTGCTAGTGGGGCCCTCTCTCTCTCAGTTTGTTGAAAAATATTTGGCTTGTGTGTGTTAACTCACAACAATTAATGATTCTTTTGTTGATTTTGGGGTTTTCTAAAAGTTTAAATGCAGAGAGAAGGACTCGCGAGCATCTTTGGAGGTTTGTTTGTCTTATTTATTACAAAACAATCAAATAGTTGAATAACAAACAGTTGGTGATCACAGACAAAGAAAACTCTTCAGCAGCAGAAGATGTGAGCCAGCAACCCCCAGCAGCAGACAGCAGACAGCAGCATTAATAATAACACAAAAACAAATACAAATTAAATGAACCATTTTCTAACTCCCAGCCTTCACAACCAGTGCACTGAGATTGCTTGAACGGTGCCGGAGAACAAGACAAAGAAACTAATTTAAAGCTACAAGAAGAAGAGACACCGCAACAACTGAAAACAGGCAACAAACATTCCCCAAAGACTCTACAGACTTCAGAGAAGTTCGACGTCCTGAAGAAATTTCAAAGAGGATGTTTTAATAAAGAGACACTTAAAACAAAACAGAGACATTAGAGACAGTTACAGAGACACATTAAATATATTACAAGAGACACATTCAAGATGTGAAAGGAGACAGTAAAAGAGACACATTAGCGTTATTAAAGGAGACATCAAGGAGACAACACAGGCGTTGAAAGAGAGACATTAAATAGACATTAGGGACATTAAAAGAGAGACAGCAGAGAGACATTAAAAGACAGATAGTACAGAGACGGCAGCTTTTCTGCTGTCTCTTTTATTTAATTTGTTTGGGTTTTTATTTGCCCCCAAACCACTGAAAATGCTGCAGAGAACATCGGAGAGGTGCCTAGAGAACCTCGTCTTATCTTGGTATTTTGGACATGTGATTCAAAATTAAATAGTTTAACTAATGCCTTTTCCCCGGTACTTTAATAAGTGTCTCTTCCATGCAATTTGGGTCTTGTATCTCCTCTTTCATCTGCTTCTTTGTTAAATGTTCTCCTTCATTTGATGGGCTGTAACATTGTCTCTTTTAATTCCAGTTTAATTGATGCTTTCTCTCAGTAAATAGTTTTATTGATGCTTCCTTATTATTTAATAAATGTTTGAGTTTCATTAAAATGGTTTTACTGTCTCTGTTTGTCTCTTCAGTTGCACTAGCAGGTTGTCGTAAGTATCTGTCTTGTTTGGGGATCGTGTGTTTTCTGGGAGGAGCTTTTGGCGCATGCACGGCGGCCTCCTGCGTGGCAGTAGGGCCCTAAATTTGTTTGTTTGAGCTTCTTTCAAAATCTGCAGCTAAACATACCTTGTCTGTCTCTGGAGTTTTGGGGCTGCCAATGCATGCACGCCTCTCTTCCACTAAGGGGGAAGAAGGGGCCTTAAATTGGAGACAGGGTCACTCCCAGCAAAACAAAGAGACAGACGCTGGGCCTCAATGGCCTGCTGGGGCTCCGAAGCCACCGTTCATTCCCTGCCTGCAGCGTCTCTCTCTCATAAACGCTTTGTCTCTCTTGTCTCCACTGTCTCTCCATCTGTTAAAGAAGGCTTTGCCACTAAAACACACACTTGCTAAGGAGACACAAGGCTCAATGGGATCGTCTCCGCCTGTCTCCACCGTCTCCCCACGCAGTGCTGCTCACTGCTGCTGCTGCTGTATGCAGCGGCAACAGCAGCAGCACCAGCAGTAGTGGCAGCAGCAGCAGCAGTAGTAGCAGCAGCAGCAGCAAGAGGCTATTAGTGGTGCATTATGTGAATTATTTTTGTTGCTGCTGCTTCGGCAGCCGCAAGGACACTAGGAGAAATCTCGGAGACATGCACGGGATTCTGTAGTTCATTTTGGGGCTATTTCTGCATGCAGCGAAAACTGCCCCCAAGCTAGAAGACACCCAGTCTCTCCAGCAGCACTTATTAACACGTGCTGCCGCAGCACAAACAATAGCAGCAGAATTTCACCTGCATGCGTACAAAGCCCCAAAAACAGCGAAAAAGAGACCCAAGAAACCAACAAATACACATTTTCGCTTTACCAATGCATGCGCTGCCAGTGCTAACGGGACGGTTAAAAAGCCTCCTCCTAGGGTGTCTCCTCAGTCTGTTGCTGCTGTCTGTGTTGCGCAGCACTAAGCTGGAGACGACACCTCAAACGATCCCAGCTGAGACGCCTTGCTGCCTTCCCTGTGCAAACACCAAGGCACCCCGAGACAGCCCTTTTGCTGCCCCTGAAAGGATGAAAGCCTCAAAAGGAGACACTCTGTGCCAAAAGGCCTCAAAAAGAGACACTCTGCGCCAAGAGGCCTCAAAAGGAGACACTTGGCAAGAGGCCTCAAGAGAAGACACCCTGTGCCAAGAGGCCTCAAAAGGAGACATCCGGCAAGAGGCCTCAATTGGAGACACTCTGCGCCAAGAGGCCTCAAAAGGAGACACCCTGCGCCAAGAGGCCTCAAAAGGAGACACTTGGCAAAGGACCCCACAAGGAGACACTCGAACAAAAGCCTCACAAGGAGACACTCAGCAAAAGGCCTCAAATGGAGACACTCAGCAAAAAGCCTCAACTCAACACACACCGCCAAAAGCCTCACAAGGAGACACCCGGCTAAAGGCCTCACAAGGAGACACCCGGCTAAAGGCCTCAAAAGGAGACACTCAGCAATAGGCCTCAACTCAGCAAAAGGCCCCAAATGGAGACTTTCCTGAGCAACAAGGCGGGCGGCAGACTATCTAGCAGCAAAGGCGCCGCCGCTGCTGCTGCTGCTGCTGCAGACGGCTGATTAAGCAGCAACAGGCCTTTCTGTTGATGCTTGAGGAGACAGCAGCTGCGAGCAGGCAGACGAATTTCTTAACGCTAGGCCGCTGCCGCCCCCCGGATTGGACCGGTAGCTGTCTTGGCGCTGCTGCTGGGTGCTGCTGTTCGAACGGCTGGGTTGAGCCTGATGAGGTGTCTCTCCAGCAGCAGCTTGTTGCTGCTGCTGCTCTGACGCGCTGCGAGCAGCAGCAGCAGCATCTGCACTATTGGGTGCAGGAGGAGCAGCCGAGTTGTTATTATTGGCAGCAGGTGCGTTGCTATCTTGAATTTCATTGCCATCATCATCGAGCCACGCAACTCGTCTCCCCGACTCCCAAATGCCTCTTTTCTTCTCCCCGCTCCTGGAGGTGAACTCCCCTGGCCCGTGTTGCTTGCCGTTAAGCCAGCCGCCGGTGAAGGCTCTGCCGTCGGTCCAAAGGAAGGTGCCTTGTCCTTCTTTCTTATCTGCGACATAGCCTCCAATGTACTTTCTCCCATCTGCCCAAGTGAAAGTGCCTTGACCGTGCATTCTGTTGGCACGCCACTGTCCCTCGTAGCAGCGCCCGTCCGCCCAAACATATCTGCCCTCTCCATCGATCTCATTCGCAGTAAAGTTGCCAGTGTATCGAGAGCCCTCTGGCCAAGTGAAGGTCCCTTGACCCTCTTTCTTGCCTTCGACGTAAATACCTTCAAAGTGTGAACCGTCTGCCCAGCGCTCCCTTGCCTCTCCATGCTTCTTGTCGTTCTTCCAGCCTCCGCGGTACTCGCTGCCATCCGAGTGTCTGTACACCCCAAACCCGTTGGCCTTGTCTGCCTTCCACTCTCCATCATAGTAGTCTCCATCTGCATGCGTGAACACCCCGTGCCCCTCTGCATAGCCCCCTACCCACTCCCCCACATACTTGGCACCATCGGGCCATTCTTGCACGCCGTAGCCGTGCTTGTTGCTGCCTAGCCACTGGCCTAGATAGGTGACCCCGTTAGACAGCGTTATCACTGGCCTTGCTACAAGGCCCCCTTCTTGAGGCTCCCCGTCTCCATCGGGAGGAGACCCGCCTCCCAGCTCGTAGGCCGATCCCACGCCGTCTTCGCGGGCTCCCGTGGCTGTGCCTGCACCGGGAGGAGACACCAAAGGGCCTGAGCCTGGAGAACCAACTGCTGCTGCTCCTGCTGCTGCTGAATTCGATGCTCCCGCATCTTCAGGTGTATTGCCAGGTACGCCGCTCCCCTGCTGCTGAGACAAGCCCGACTCAGATGCCTCTTCCATCTCTGCAGGATCCTTGCGGACAGTGTCCGGCCTTTTGGCCTTGGCCTTACTCTTGCAAGACCCCATCTTTATCCCCTGCTGCTGCTTCTGCTGTTGTTGCTGCTGCTGTTGCTGCTGCTGTTGCTGCTGCTCCTGCTGCTCCTCGTGGTGTCGGCGAAAGTGTTTTCTGTTTGTGAGACGAAAAGGATTCGAAAAAAAGAAGAGAGAATGAAAATGGAGACTGCCTTTGGCTGCTGAAACGCGCAAACTCGCCTTATGAAGACGCAGCAAGAGAACAGTTTCTTCTTTTGGGTGATGACAGCAGCAGCAAAAGAGCGACAGAGCGAAAACTAAACAACTCTGGCGTTGTTTATTTAATTAATTTTGCTTTATTTGCACTTCTTTCCAGATTTTGAGAAGCTATTGGGCAGCAGCTGCAGCAGCAGCTGCCGCTGCTGATACACTTCAGCGCTACTGCTGCTGCTGCTGCTGCTGCTGCTGCTGCACGTAAGGCAGAAAGAAGCAGCAGGGGAAAAAGTGCATAAAAACCAAAAGGCTTGCCATACAGCTGGAGTGCTGCTGCTGCTGCTGCTGCTGCTGCAGAGAGAGCGAGCCTAGCAGCAGCAGCAGCAGCAGCAGCAGTAACTAGTGCAGTAGGCTGGGAGTCTACTCTGTGCTTCCCCTCTTCGTCTCCTCAATAAAAGTTTGAAAATTAAAATATCGTTCAATAAACTTCTTTATCTTTTGCGGGAAAAAGCCTTTCAAAGTCTCCAAGAAGAAATATATTGTTGCATTGAGGTGTATAGGCAGCAGTATCAAAACAACCTTTTGCTTTTGGTAGCAGTAGCAGAGCGCGAGGTGTGTAGCTCGCAGGACAGATGGTTGCGTGCTGTATGAACATTTATCTTCTTTTAATGAATTAAAATTAGAGTGATAAGAGGGCAACAACGTGGTTGTCTTTAGGTTATTGTTAGTGCTAATGCGGCCTGCAGTTTCTGCTGCTGCTGCTGCTGCTGTATATACGTGGCTACTAGAAGGAACCAAGCCACAGCAACTCCCAACTTTTTCTGTTTACCTGCTGAATTTCTCTTTAAAATAAACATTTAGTAACTTGTTTGCTGCTAATTTCCTTTGCTGGCCCGCTTTGCCCTGCTCCTTAGCCAGCTTCGGCAGTTCTGGCCTCCCATGGCCTCTCTCTAGTGCTAGGAGCAGCAGCAGCAGCAACAGACGCGGAAGAGCAGCAGCAGGAGACCGCAGCAGAAGTTAAGTTGGGTTTTGGCGCTTTGCCAGGCCAGATGCAGAGAACAGCAACAATTCTGTTGCAGCAGCAAAGGAGCGTCGATACAGCAGGGGCAGCAGCAACAGCAGCAGCAGCAGCGGCAGCAGCCTCTTTCGGTGTTTTTTTGGTTTCTTTTTTATTGCCTTAAGGTGTACATACGCGCTCTGCTGCAGGAGCAAGAGGATGGGGTTGCTGTTGCTGCTGCTGCTGCGTGCAGCAGCGGCATGCGTCTTGCTGCAGCAGCTGCTGCTTCCAGCAGCAGCGAAGACACCTCCAAGTTTGATTCCCATATCTAAAATAGAGCCTCTGCGTGCTGATGGGGCTGTTGGTAGCGCTTTGGGATCCTCGCATGCATCAGGCCGGCGAAAGAAGCACGAGTCGCGATTTCCCCAAACACCAGCAGCAGCAGCAACAGCAGCAGCAACCCTCCAGTCACAGATAGCAGCAATAGCAGCACAGGTTCCTATGGCTTGGGCGTCCCGTTGGAGACCCCTGGTAATGGCAGCAGCAAAGAGGACCAAAGCGCAGCGGGAGATGGCCTACAGAGAGGTGGGGGGACAAATTGACTCCTTTCTGCAGCGGCAACTTGAGTCTCTTGGTTTGCTGCAGTATACAGCAGCCCAGCGAGCGGTTTTCTCGATTGCTTCTCTTTTAAAAGATGCAGCTATTATCATCCTGTCTCTTCACAAAACCCCCAGCTCGCAGTCTCTCTTCCAAAGGCCAACCCCCCTTCCCTCTCCCACGCTCTACGACGATCCTCACGCTCCAGCTACAGCAGCCAAACAGCAACAGCGGCATTATCAGCTGCAGCGGCTGCTGCTGCCGTCTCTAGGAATGCAACTCAAGGGGCTAGCGCAGCAGGAGCCTGGGCAGCAGATCAGTGTCTCCTTGCAGCAGCAGCAGCAGGAGCAGCAGGAGCAGCAGCAGCAAAACAGCAAGCGCGGTTGGAATGCAATGCTGGACTCTGCTTTACAGGCAGTTGCAGACACCGTGCAGCCTTCAAATCTTTCGTCTCTCCTCTACATGCAAGACGACGAGTAGCCGCTGCTGCAGCTGCTGCTGCTGCTGCTGCTGCAGCTGCTGCTGCTGCAGCTGCTGCTGGTCGTAAGGCCGGCCAGGTGCTGGTTATTTGTGACTTGGAGAGGAGACAGTTTTTCTTTTATGTGTTTGTCTCTCTCGTTTAAACCTCAATGAACAGTTGAGGCCAGCAGCCGCCGCGTGGCGCTGCACATTGGCAACCTTGGGATTATAAACATGTTTATTTAGCGTTGATGCTCCTGTCTCCTGCCTACTGTCTGCTGTCTCTTGGCTGCTGTCTCTTGTCTCCTGCCTCTTGTCTCTTGTCTCCTGCCTTCTGTCTCTTGTCTCTTGTCTCCTGTCTTCTGTCTGCTGTCTGCTGTCTGCTGTCTCTTGTCTCTTGTCTCTTGTCTCCTGTCTCCTGTCTCTTGTCTCCTGTCTCTTGGCTGCTGTCTCCTGTCTCCTGTCTTCTATCTCCTGCGTACTGTCTCCTGCCTCCTGTCTCTTGTCTCCTGTCTCTTGTCCCCTGTCTCTTGTCTCCTGTCTCTTGTCTCTTGGCTGCTCTCCTGTCTCTTGTCTCCTGTGTCTTGTCTCTTGGCTGCTGTCTCCTGTCTCCTCCTCTCCCACTACTCGTTACAGCAGAGACAGCAGCAACAGTAGAGACAGGGGAGGGGTGGTGGTTGCTGCAGCGCTTGTCTCTGTTTTGTTGTCTCCATTTGTAGAATGTCTCTGTTTGTGTCTTTGTGTCTCTCTGTCTCCTTCACTCTTAACATGTAAAGAGACAAACTGCCTGATGCTCAGTGCATGCAGCAGCATCAGAAGGCCAACGCAAACAGCCAATCGGAGCTGCTGCTGCTGCTACTTTTGCTGCTACTGCTACTGCTGCTGCCGCTGCTACTACTGCTGCTGCCGCTGCTACTACTGCTGCTGGTGTTGGTGCTGCTACTGCTGGTGCTGGTGCTGCTACTGCCGCTGTTGCTGGTGCTGTTACTGCTGCTACTACTGCTACTACTGCTGCTTCCCGAGTGTTGGCACTTTGGACGTCAAAGCCCCAAAGATGTGTAATTAGCTGCTTGCATGCGCTTGCACCCCCTCGGCCCAGGGGCCCCCGTAGTTTTCTCTGGCAGCTTTGCGGAGACACAAAACCTCACCATACACCCGAGCTAGTGAAGCAGCAGCAGCAGCAGCAGCAGCAGCAGAAGCGCCGCTCTGTCAGCATGCATATCCGCCTTAATGCCAAACGTTTGTTTGCTGTTGGGCAATTCATTCAAAGGGCAGGAGACAGAACCTTTTTTGTCTCCTAATCGCAGCAGGCATTCTGTCTCTCACATTCCCCAAAGATGTTTTGAAATTTTACAGAGGGCTGCTGCTGCTGCTGCTGCTGCTGCTGCTGCTCCCAGGGAGCAGCACGCTGAACTGTCTCCTTTTGGAGAAGCCAGAGGGAGGAGTGTCTCTCTGCTGCCACAACAAACTTGTCCTGTCTTGTCATCAGGAGAGTCCGTTTGCTGCAGTGTCTCCTTTGGCCTTGTTTGTTGCAGCAAGTGTCTCCTTTGGCCTTGTCTGTTGCTGCAAGTGTCTCCTTTGGCCTTGTGTGTTGCAAGAAGTGTCTCCTTCGAGTTTGCTTATTAAACCAACGTCTCCTTTGTCTTGTCTGCTGCTGCAGTGTCTCCTTTTAATCACATTGCAGCAAGGCCTCGCCCCCTAGGAGACAGAAGAAGCAAACGGAGACAGTTTGGATGTGCTGCTATTCAAGGGCCTCTTTAAATAAGAATGCGAGCCAAGGAGTTGTCTCCTTGGCCTTGGGAGAGATGGGAGCTGTCTCCTAACACGGCAGGAGACAATGCGAAAGTCGATGCAAAGAGAAGGTAGTGTCTCCTTTAGCAGCACATCTCGTTATTAAATAAAATGTTTAATGCCTTACATTAATAAATATAATAAATAAACTGTCTCTGTTAGCAGCAGGTCTCTTTAATAAAAATTAAATTTGTTTTGGAGGCCTCAGCCACAATCGCCGCATGGCGTGCCTTGTGGTAGCAAACCTTTTCTGTCTCTTATGCTAGTTTAGGGACTGTGCTTCTGTCCCCTCTGTCTCCTCTGTCTCTTTTGTCTCCTCTGTCTGTCTCTCTTGTCTCCTCTGTCTCTTTTGTCTCTTCTGCCTTCGGGAAGCAATGCGGCGCTGGCCTTAATGCTGCCCCTGCTGCTGCTGCTGCCGCTGCTGCTGCTGCTGCTGCTGCTGCAGCATGGAATTGGTTGTCTGCTGATTCATATCGCGCCTGGCTGATGGGTTGAAGGCTGCCTGCTGGCATTTTTTTGGATTGTTTTCTGGGGAAGCAAAAGGATCTTGATTGATGAAGTGTAATTGCACTTTCTTTGTTTTGCTGTTTTGTTATAAATTCATGAAAGTGGCGTTAATGCCTTTTGAGCTCCTGGCAGACATATCTGTAAAGTTTGTCTCTCTTTTCGTCGCTCAGCAAAACAAAAAAAGAGACAAAAAACACTTCCAGCCAACAACCACAAAAATGGCGAGAGACAGACAGAGACAGAGACAGACGGAGACAGATAAATAGACAGAGAGACAGAGACAGAGAGACAGACAGAAAGACAGACAGACAGACAGACGGACAGACAGACAGAAACAGGGAGACAGAAAGAAAGAGACAGACAGACAGACAGATATAGAGACAGAGACAGAGAGAGACAGGCAAAGATGGCCAGGTTGTCTCCTCTTTAGAGACAGTCCAAGTACAGAAATAGAAAAGGGTTGGCTAGCAGCAGAGACAAACGGAGACGCTCCCTGCTCAACTGCAGCAGCAAAAAACATACATTGCCTCTGGCCACGAAAAACGTTAGCAGCAGCAGCTGCAAAATCAATTGGGGTGTATGTACATCTGTCTGTCTCCTCTGTCTCCTGTGTCTCCTTTGTCTCCTCTGTCTCCTTTGTCTCCTGTGTCTCCTTTGTCTCCTGTGTCTCTCTTTACATCTGGTCTAAAAGAGACGATCCCCAAATGGCTTTTGTGGCTTCATAAGTTGCCAGCAGCACGGCACAGGAGGGGACAATCTTCAGCAGCCTTGGCACCAGACCGACAGTAAAACCCCTAGCCCCATGAGCCTCGTACACCTCAATGCATGCAGCCTGCACTCCTCTCCCTATAGACCTCAAGGGCCCCCTGAGAGGCCCCCTGGGGGGCCCCTGAGGGGGCCCCAGGGGGCCCCCCTCAGACGCCTGGACTCGCGTTTTTATGACATCGAACGGATGCGTTATAACGCATGCAACTGCTGCTGAAAAAGCCCCAGAGAGAAAAGGGACAATTGCCCGCTCACAGAACATTCCCAACCTGCTGCTGCTGCTGCTGCTGCTGCTGCTGCTGCTGCTGC
>NPHX01000387.1:83820-110599 GCA_002271815.1 Eimeria falciformis
AGCAAAGCCCGGCGGAGATCCTTGAGGGGGAGGTGAGGAAGAGACGGTCGAGGCATGGTGGCCCCGTGCTGCTGCTACTGCTGCTGCTGCTGCTGCTGCAGCGGGAGGCTAGGATGTGCATACACCAGATAGTTGCATGCGATGCTGCACCTGGAGAAGAGCAGCAGGCGGGCAGAGAGGGAGAGAGGCAGCTGCTGAGGTGTATGGACAGCGTCGGCGGCAGCAGGAATAAAAACAAATTCAAAAGAGACAGGAGACAGGCTAAAGAGACAGAAGCAGGGAAACAAAATCGCAAAAAGAGACAGGAGACACCTGGAGAGGCGGCAGCAGCAACAGCAGCAGCAACAGGGCAGAAGGCAGAGCAGCAAAGAGGGGCCAAAGACTAAATGCAGCAATCGAGTCCATATATACACCCAAGAGACAACTTGATTTTCGCAGCTTTAACTGTCTCCGTTGAGATATGGGAAAGAGACAAAACCCCACCTGCGCTACTGCTGCACTGAGAATGTCTCTTGCTGCAGCTGCTGCTGTTGCTGCAGCTACAGCTGCTGCTGCTGCAGCAGACCTCCGTACAAAACACACAAAGAAACCAGAGGAGCCTTGCTGTTTAGGCAGCCGCCTTTCAACACACGTTGACCTATTTACTTATGGGGCTGTGTTGCTGCTGCTACTGCTGCTGCTGCTGCTGCTGCTGTGGCGGGAGCTGGAGGGAGACAATCCTGAGTTGCTGCTGCTGCTGCTGCTGCTGCTGCTGCTGCTAGAAATCCGCGTTGAAATGCGGCACAAAATGTATTTATGTTTTTTGATGCGTCTCTGACTAGTAAACTGCAAAGTAAGGTGCAATTATTAAACTATAACACGCTATTGCTGCTGCTGCTGCTGCTGTTGCTAGTGCTATGCTGCTGCTGCTGCTGCTGCTGCTGTCGATACAAGAAGCAAGGGGCGGAGGGCCCGCGATGGTCAACTCCAGAGTTCACACACTTATCCCAAGCCCAATATTTTAATAAGAGAAAGATGTGTGTAAAAGAGGGTTGTGAGCAGCAGACAGCAGAATCTGCTGCTGCAGCAGGGGGATGTGGTGTGTCGGGATGGGAGAGAGACAGAGCAGGGCAGCAGCAGCAGCAGCAAGTCTCTATCTCGTTATAGCTGAATATCTGTTTGAAGTTCTGTCTCCTTTTGTGTTTCTTCGGCTGTTAGTTGAGGTGTCTGTACACCTGGCATCACCTATAAACCCATTCTGCAGCAAGCGAGGTGCCTGACCATTAATGCAGTCAACAGATTTTTCATGGCGGAGACAGAGCAGCGAAATGCGCTGATGTGTCTGTCTCCCTTTTGTTTTCCAGTTAAATAACGAATTTAGATGCTAATCACCATCCAATGAAGAGAGACAACCAACACCCCTCTCCTTTGCATCTGCATCTCTTCAGTTTCTGTCTGTCTGTTTCTTTAGCTGTGTTGGCCCTTACCAGCGCGTCATTATCAATCTATTTAAAACACTTTAAACGTAGAGACACAAGTTTTTTATTTGAAAACACATTTGAAACTTATAAACTTCTGTCGATAGAAGACATGCCAGGTGTAGCCTCGTGCTCCATCTGCTCGGTGTCTGTTAGTGATACCGTTGAAGAGCTATTCTTCGTGTTTTAATAATAATGTTAATTAATTTTTTAATAGTAGTTTTAATTAATGGCTCAATTATAGGTTTATTTACTGGTTTGATAATAGTTTTCACTCGTGTTTTGATAATAGTTTTAATTCGTGTACTAATCCTAGTTTTAATTGATGTATTCATAATAGTGTTAAATAATGCTTTAATGATGGTGTTAACTAATGTTTTGATAATCCTCGTAGTTAACATTTTGATAATAGTGTTGGTTGGTGTTTTAGTATATTCAAATAAGTGGAAGGAAGTGTCCATGTGAGGGGTGGCTCGTTGGTTTGTCTTGGGGTGCCTGCTGCCCGAGGCTCAGCTGGCCTGCAGCCTCTTCCCCACATTTCGTGCCAGTTGCTGCTAAGGAGACAGACAAACAAACGCATTAAAACACGAGAGAGAAGGGGCATTCTTTATTATTAATCATTCACTAACTTCTCTTCCCTCTCTTCTTCTTCTGCTATCCAAACAGAGACAGATCAAACAACACCCAACTCGCCAGTAAAACACAAATCTTACAGGCTCATCACATTCACCTCTTAACCACTGTTAAAGGATCATTTTCAGAGCAGAGCACATGGAAATGTATCTACTTCTCTCTGTTGCTCTACAAATAACCTCCCCCTTGCCACAGACGCACGCAACTTCCAACAAAAACAAAACAGTCTTTTTTAAATGTCTGTCACATTCCTCATGGCATGAAAAATTTTAAATTAAAAATGTGAATTTCATTATAAATCAATTCGCGCCGTCCCATCCCCTTAAACCCACTTAAATTAAATTGTCTTTAATAATAAATTAAATTGTTTTCAATAATAAATTAAATTGTTAAAACTAATTAATGGTCAGTGGCCCCAAGACCCGACTGTCTGTACTCTCCAACATTCCCCTCTGAAGTTTCCTGAAATGTTTGTGTTTTTCTCTCAGCACGAGATGCCAATGTTTTAAAAACAAACACGGTAAATTAAACCATCAGAAATGTTCTTCTTTCAAGCCAAGAAAAAGAAGCAGAAGAAAGGTCAACAAAACGCAGATTAATGTCTCCACATTCACCTTTTGTTTACTGTGGTATCGACGCTTCTCTCTAAAAACATCAGACAAACAATTGGCATATTGCTCCCAGCCTTGCCTCTAGCAGAGGGAAGAGGGGCGGAGGGTTTTAGCGTTTCGGCTTGGAGGTTTCGAGCAGGGAGAAGAGTTTCTTTTGAATTGGCAGTCGTCGAGGCCTTTCGTGCTCTTCTTGCTTCTTGTTATCAATGCATGCATTTTGCAAATCAAACTTGTTTGGTATTATTCTTTTTCTAGCATTTCATTCATCCTCATCAGTTTGGGTTTTTGTCTCTCCGAGATTTCTCTGGCCTGGAGAAAAAAATGCGCATGCTGAAAATAGGAGGGACGTCGATGTTCATCTTTAAGGTTTTAATGCTTCTAACTTGAATGCAAAATAAAAAAGATTGTTTGTTGGTTATTACCTGTTCATACGACCAAAGGCTCCCCACTGCCTGTGCGGCTTTTTAAAACCGTCATTTCTCTCTGGTTGTGGGAAGCAGACCATTTTAAGAGTTGAGTTGTGTGGTGCCACCGAGTGTATGGACAGCATTTGTGGCTCTGCTTAGAGGCGATCATTCTAACACGAATAAATGGTTTTGTAATCGTTTCGAAGTTGTTTTAATTCCCTAAGAAATCTGCAGGCCTCCCTGCGCCTTGTCTCTCTCCAGTCCTAGTGCAGGCCTCAGCCTTAGCACAGACAACCGGCAAGGGGATGCGGCAAAGACTCACCTCTAGCGTTTCTTTAACATATTGCAGCAGGGAAGCTGAGAAGCTGAGATTTAAAAAATATTCGGCTCCCTTCCACTGATAACTGAATAAAAATATTAATTGAAACAATTTTAACATATTAATTAACATCAGGTTAAGGGGGCAAAATCTACAAACAAGAAAGTCGCACAGCGAAAAATTTGCATGCTAAAGAAGCTGGAACACCAGAAAGAATGTAGAGAACATCTACTTTCAATTAAACCACCAACTGCACAATCCCCACTAGAAACCCTCTTTGTAATATTTTCCCTAGTTTTCAAATTATATAAGTTAAATAATTTAATTAAAACAAAGGCAGCACGGTTTGTTTGTTTAGCAGAAAAGAAAGATGGGAGAGTCAGTGCATGCACTGGCATGCCGACCCTGGGATGGACGGACAGTCTGAGACGCTGAGAGCGATGTTCTTTTTGCTGCTTTTTTTGTTGCACGAAGTTAATTTTAGCATTTCTTTTGGTTGTTCATTTGCATTTCAAAAAACTGCCATTGATGCAACAAAGCTGGACACGCAGGACGTTCTCTGCCTAAAGCCTCCGGCGAATGGCGGTTAAAAGGATGTAGTGTATGTACAGTTCAGCGTTTTCATCCGGCAAATAAATTAAAACAAACCAGCAACACCTTTTTGTTTTTTAATATGTTCGAATTTTTTACTTCCATGGTAAGTTAAAGAACATCAAAACCCAACAATTCCCTTGGATTCGGCGTTTACAGATCAACGCCACACAGTGAAATGCCAACAATCCCCACTTGGTGCCCATGCGAATCTGCGGTTAAAATTCATCAAATTTGATTTTTTCTCCGGCGAATAATTCAGAAAAGATGATTTATTAGCGTTTCTGCAAAAAGGGAATAAACGGGCCTTTGTGAATGCGGTTTTTAATCAGTGCTCCGGCAGCAAACTCTCGCCCCTGGACGCGGAGTTGCGCCGCCAGAGGCACGCATTGAAAGCCATCGAGAAGTTCGTCCGCAGCATGCAGCACTGCATCAAATGTGCGTTGTCACATTTCGTTTACTTGGCTTTTGGCGAGCTCGATTCCTTTTGTGTTGCCAACCAAACCCTCTGCCGTTCGGGTTTCGATGAGGTGTCTGTACACCCCGTTTTCCATGAATTGCAGATTGGGACAGAAGCGGGAAATTGCTTCGCACTGGCATCAATGGATACTTTTACGACAAGCCTTCCTACCAGCGTCCAGTTGAGGACATAACCGCTGCCTTGGTAAGCAAATAGGGTTTAGGGTTTAGGGTTTGGGGCTCCTTTTAACAGGTTGCATGCGGATCTGTGCTTCTGCGTGCCTCAGGACTCGTTAAAGACCATTAGTGCTTCGGTGGTACGTCAAATAGAGAGCCCACAACTTTAGAACTTTAAAATAGTTGGGGTACATACACCCCAGCAAATGAAACAGCGGAGAAAGAAATTGGGAAAATGGTATTTTAGATATGCGTTTTGGGGGTTTGCAGAAACCGCAGCTCGAGCTGATCAAGAATGCAAATGTAACGGCAGCGGAGTCCATTGCGAGGGTGGAGGTGAGCGGTCCTTAAAGGCAGAGAAAAAGCGCATGCAGACGCAGTCCCTACTAGCCAGTTTTGCAGCCCCAAAAATGTTTTTTGTGAAGCTAATTCGAACAACTGTTTGTGAATTCTGTGGCGCATCTGCTGCGGCGACAGAAAGCAAGCAAACGGAAGAAAGATGCTGAGAAGAAACTTGCACGCAAAGAAAAGGTGCGAAAGAGACGCTGCTGCATCCACTGCATAGCTAGCCAACTAGCTAGCTAGCTAGCTAGCTAGTTGTTTTCTTGCAGCATTTCGACCTGCCATTCATTTAAATAAGTAAATAACTCCATGAATAAATAAAATAATTAAAGAAGAAGCAGACAAATATTGGCGTTTAGTAAATTTCTGATTCTTTTCACAGGCGCTGAAAAAGCTGCAGCAAAAGGCAGAGACAGGCAAGGATCCTCTGGCTGGCTCGAAGGTTAAGACGGTAAGCCTCCCACTTTATTTTAAATTAAATAAACTTTGTTATGCAGTTACTAATTTCCTCATTGAACAACCAAGCGCATACGCAGAGGCAAAGAGGGATTTGATGAGGTGCAGGCCGAGGACGAAGTGAACGTCGCCCGCAACAACCTTCATACTGCAGAGACAGAACTTGCGTAGGCACCCTCAAACCCTAAACCCTAAACCCTAAACCCTAAACCCTCAGTGCGCCCACCTTCTTAATTCTGTTGTTTTGTTTAATATTTGATTTTATAGATTCTGCTGTTTTGTGCTTCAGAAGAGAAATGCAATTCACGATGAATGGATCTGCACCTGAGGCCGCCATGCAGGTTGCACGGGTCAGTTGAGCCTCTTGACCATACTCTCGCTCTCTTTCTTCTGTCTCCATTCTCCTTTTATTAAATACTTACTTGTTTATTAAATGCACATTTCTTCCCGAGAGACTCGGTGAAAGTTTGACATCTTTGTGCACTCGTAGACAAAAAAATACGCGTTATATGTCACCAGTCACCATTTAGCTAGCTAGCTAGCTAGTTGGTTGCTCTGCGGCTCTCCCGTACTTTGCATGCGGTTTTGTTGGCAGCGTTTGTTAGTTGGGCGTCTGTACACCTCGATGAGAACATTTTGGTGGTTGAGTTTGTGTGGCTTTATCCGGCAAATTTTCTTTAAATTATTATTTATTTGTTGCTGCAGGCTCTGGAGGCGATGATAATGTTTTTGGTTGGGTCTGGTGCGGACGTCGTTACAATTCGAGCAGCTATCCGCATGCTGCAGGAGACCCATTATATATCTCCTCTGACAGCTGCTGGGCAGCAGCAGCAAGCCCTACTGCATTCCATGAGCAGCAAGAGAGAGTTGTATTCGGGGGGAAGCCCGGTTGCTGCCAACCCCGTGGATTTAGTGAAAACAGCATCAATCACATCAAGACCAGCGAGCCTCACCGATCCCGGCTCCCAGCAGGTGACCCCCAGAAAACCAGACTCTGCAAACAGCCCAAGGCACAGTGCGAGAGATGGGAGACTTTCAACGTCCCCCACAAATCCATTCACATCGGAATGACAAAGAGGTTCCAGGGAGAGGAGCCACAGCCCCGAAGTCGAGGTGTACAGACAGTTCTATGCAGGCGAGATGCAACTGTGGCTGAGCGGTTTCCACAGCCGAAATTGAAGGAACTGCAGAGGCAATGGCGCTCTCTGCCTTCGGCGCAATGTGGACCACTTGAACAGAAAATACAGTTAACTGAAAATAAAATTAAGGAAAAAACGGCGTTAATTGATGAAGAGGTTTTTTAGAATCTCATCAGCGTATTTCAGCAGGCAGTTTGCGATTGGTAGCAAGCAACAATATACTTCATAGTCCAAAAAGAGCGACAGGGAAAGAGCAGGTTTAAGGAGATACTAGCGTGTCTGTTATTTCCAGATATGCAGAAGAAACTGTGTAGTTTTGTTTTTCTTCATCATCGGACGGCTTGCTGCTTGGGATGTACAGTCACCCGAAAGAAGCCTGCCTCTGTGTAGACGGAGGAGTGAATAATTGCGCAGCATTTATTAATTCTAAACATAATTTGAAACAGAAACTTTTTCCTTGAACAAACGCAGACGAAGAAGCAGCAACGGCAATCCGAGCTTGAAATCAGCCAGGCCCCACACGGGGCTGGTCGAAATCTGCATGCATGCGGAGAGCACAGCGTCAGTTTTTTGTGAAGTGTTCTGTCTATGCGGCCAGCGAACCTCAACAATTAGATGAGTTAAACGGCGAATAATTAGCGACACATTAAATACATTAAATGCAAAAAACGTCGTAGGAAGAAGAGTATGGAATCATGAACTTGCAGCACGGACGACAGCCAAGCAACTAAAAGCTGCAATTTCCTCGCCTTGTTTGAAAATGAATTCCAACAACCAAACAAAAACAAGTTACATAAAGTTTTCTTACGCTCGGAGAGAGAAGCAAGATGCTGATTAAACTTCTCCATTCTCTGGCGATGTGTCAACTGCAACTGCTTCTTCACTCTCTCTGACTCCCGCGCCTTTCGTGCCAAAAAAAAAGCGCGTTCCGCTGGCGTCCAGTGGGGATTAGTCTCCATCAACAGCGCCTCCACATCCTCTGGTGTACAGACACCTCAGGGCACTCGTAGAGATGAAATACTTCTAGTGCACTTGCATTTGTATTGTTTTCAATTAAAACAAAACAGCTAAGTAACATCGGCAACGGGACTAACTAAATAAAACAAAAACATGCATGCACATAGATACCTGATTCTCGATGTCTTGATGAGGAGGTGGGGCTAGGACTGGGTCTCTCTGCCTCTTCTCTTGTAGTTCCTGCTTCACATCCTGAAGAATCTTCAGATGCATTTGCTGCGGCCTCATCCGCCTGCGCGTCAGCATTTTTCTCTCCAGCTTTCAACGCCGCCTTGGGCTGCTTCCCAGCCTCGAGCGCAGCAGCAACTGCAGCAGCTTGGGGATCATCAGCAAGCTCTGGAGGAAGCTCGACGACAGTCGGGCCTCCCTCTCCTTCTTCTTGTTGCTCACGTGCCTTTCTTCGTCTTCGTCGCTTTCGCTCATCTGCTACAAATGCCTCGCTGTGACGCTTGAAACGCAGGCCTCCGCGAATTGCAGTGTCAAACCCCGACATGTTTAAATAGAGGAATTAACAAATAGTAGTTGTAGTTAATGCTTCTTGCAATTCAAAAAAATAGATATATATGATGATTTTATTGCTCCCTGTCCAAACTCTCGCCATAGGCCAGGAAGAAAATCAACAGCAAGACGATCACTCCTGAAAAACAAAAGTGCATGCAAAAAGCCCCAAACCCTGTATATCTTTGTATAATCCAATAGAGCCCAAGCGAATGCCAAGAGAATCCCAAATGAAAGTAACGAGAATTAAACAAGTTTCTTGTTTCGCACTTTGTGTCTGTACACCCCACCGCCCGCCCTGGAGCCTCCTTCTTTATTGCATGCTAAAAACCCCTTTTGAGCTCGTGAAGAGTTGAGAGTTTCGGCGCACCGATAATGTTGGTAACGAGGTACACCTCATACTCCATCTTCTGCATGCACTTGCCAATCGACTGGAGGCAGCAGGCGGCCCTAAGCCGCCGGAAGGAAAACAAAAATAAACACAAAGTTTAAATATAAATTAATAATAATCTCTAGGAAACTATTTCTGTAACAAATTGTTTTCTATTAAACTTGAACAGAGCCAGACAGCCGTCTGTGGATTGGGGCTTGGCAGCTGCATGCAAAAAGCTGAACTCAAGAATGGTTTAAACAAACATCTTCAAACCCAAAACAAAGTTCAGAAATCCAATTTATTTTTAATTCCTTAAACTATTTTTATTTTTTGCAGGAAAGTATTCTGTGGTGTCTGTACACCTGACCCTGCCGGCTATGCCAGTAACAGAAATGACTGAAATTTTCAACGAAAAGCAATCCTCACATTTCCCCTTAAGGCACACCAGTGCAGTGCATTTCCTGGCCTGCAGCATTTTGTGTTTTTGTCAGATAAGCAAACATTTTTAAATAACATTTCTGTCGTCTGTGCAGAAGTACAATACAATTTTTCGTGGTTTCACCTCTCCCTCCAGGCAGAATTACGAAACAAACGAACAAATCCATTACTTATCAAGAATTATTTTCCAGAGAAATTTATCTTCTTCAAGTTTGCCTCCTGGGAATGTGCAGGCATCAGTACAGCCCAAAGAGATGCAGCTAGCTGACCCTTAAGCAGGAACTGAGAGATGCTGCTCTTTATTTACGCAGACATAATACTAATCATTCAACTCACATATAATACCTTAAGACTTTAATTTAATTAATATGATTTTCATTGATAACAAACAAACAAACAGAGCCACAAACATGTTGCAACCTTTCCAGCGTCTCCCTTGGGTTTCGTGTGCTTGTTTGCGAAAACCTGGCTTGAAGTTGAATCTTTAGAAAACCTAAAAAACAAAGAATTATAATTTATTACTTTTATCTTCGTCATTGGCCACGGAGTTTTATGCAAATTGCCCGTCCCTGAGAGTTGGCAGGAAAACAAAATGAATTTTCGTGAATTTGAACAAGGCAAGAAAAGCCCAATCAAAAACTGATGAATTCAAACAGCCGGGGATATTCTCAAAGTCTCTTTATTAATTGATAATTATTATTTTCTTTATTAATTGATAATTATTATTCTTTTCATTAATTGATAAATGTTAATTACGCAGAACATGAGGAAATATGATGAATGTTTGTTTGCCCCTTTCTTCTCGCGGCTGAATTTTGTTGAATGTTTAAAATTCTTTTTCATTGAAGGTTTTGGGATTTACAGTCTTGGCTTGTATATAAACGTGTCTCCTGTATATTGCTTCCTATGTGAAAGTTTCTGCTGGCTTCTTCTCAGTTTGGGTTTATAGCGCCATGTCTTCACTCAAAATGAAAGAGACAGCCGGGCCGGACACCTCGCAAATGTTTTTCTGCTTTCTTTTGCAGTTGAAAATCAGCAAAATTTAATTTAAACAGACGGGCAGAGTTAAGGGACGCGAATGAAGCTAGTTTTTTTGAATGTCCCTGAGTCTCTTCGATTTGATTTGTCTCCTTTTTTCATTAAACCATTTAGAGTTTTATATATTCTCTTCCTTAGTTTAGCTTTAAGGTTTAATCTTAGCACTCGGCCTAATAATCAAATTAAATCTTTTGAAAGGGTAAACAAACAAAACCAAGAAATACGGCGATTCAGGCGGAACCAGCAACGCCCAGGAAGCCCCAACATCTGCAGCTGCATGCAGCTGAACTGCAACAGCAGCTGTTTGCAGCCAGTGGCATTAATAACGCCTAAAACAGACAAGCCAGAAAGAATTGTCCGTTGGGTAAGGGGGAGATACTTCATCATCCCCAGCAGCGTCAACAGCCGCACATCCCTACTTTTCAAGTTAACGCTACTAACAAAAAAAACTGCAGCAGCCGAAACCTCATAAAATCGGCTATTAACAACGATGGTGATGGCAAATGGAATTGCGTGGCCTCATCTGTAGCTACGGGGAACTCAAGACAGTCTGCAAGCGAAGCGGCCGTTCCAAACAAACCCGCGGGAAGCTAGCCGACAAGTTGCATCTTTCTTTGCATGTGTTAATCTTTACCTACTTGCTACCCCTATAATAACCGGGAAGGTTTGGAAGCAGTGGCCTCTGAGCAGATGGTGAGAATCTAAACACAAAATGGGCGTGCGGGTGGCAGACAGAAACGTGCGAATGAAAAAGAATAAAACTAAAAACCAGTTTGAGGAGTTTGCTGCAAGTCGATGAAATTCAAACGAAAAGCCACGACAGGATTGCTGAGCCAAAACACAAAGCTTCTGCTTTGTGGTAAGAAACGCCGCAGTTTCCAAAACAAAAACTTTAAGGAAGCAGCTGGGGGAAAGCTAGACCTTCAGGTGTATCTACGCCAGCTGTTGTTGAAAGCCGGGAACCCAAAAGCACGAAGTTACAGAAGCGAAAACTGGAACAAAAAGGATCAGTTTCAAATAAAGAAATATCAAAATGCATCAGAGGGAAGCTCAGCAAACGCTTTTGTGTTTCCATGAATAAACATAAAAATATATATATAAATATAAAAACAAAATTAAATGAGACAATTCAAGAGAACCTTAAAGAGTTTGAAAAACCAACAAAAGGTTTTATTCTTTGCCCGTAATATCCTTAGAGCTGCCGTCCTGCAGGAGAAACAGGATTGGCATTTTGAAGTGTCTACTGAGCTTTCGAGTTGTTGCATCGACAGGGCGCTCAGCTGCGGCTGTCTCCATCTGCCAGTCTTGAGGTACATTAATGAAGGAAAAAAGTGGAAATAAATAAAATAAATTAAAGAATTCGAGCGAGGGAAGTTGTTGCCACAGCTGCACTTAGAGAGACCTAACGACAAATCCCAACGGGAAATCCTGCAGCCTTTGTCTCGTGAGTACCCTTTTACACTGAGTGTCATTGAAAATAATATTTCAACTTGATTGTTTGTGATAATACCGTTTTAAGCCGAGTGTTCCTAACAAACGGCTAACACCTTAATGATTAGATTCATCTGCTCATTATCTATACACATATTATGCAGGACAGAGCAGCACTAGCTATAGCTAGTTATATAGCTAGCTGCAGACTGCCGGAGCGGGGGAGACAAGCACCCCCTACAAATCAACGGCGATAAGCCTGAGTTGATTTTTCATACTGAGGAATGAAGTAACAGAAGATAAATTACTAAGGAAGAGATCTGTGGCCGAAAACTGTTCTCCCTTTAAGATGTTGTCAGACGAAGCATTTTATTACTTTGTGGCCTCGGTCGGAATGCGAAAACACTCCTGCATATTGAATCAAATGTAATGGTGCATAGAGAACGTCAGCAAAGAACATGTAATTGTTCTCCTATTAGCCAAACATAAACACTCTTTATTTAAAAGAAAACATACAACTATTCTACTAACTGTTATACTATTATCTAAACTTAAAGACTCTCCAAAGGAAGTATCCCTGCTCAAGGCTGCCTTTTTCAGGCCCTAGCTGCCTCGACGCAGGCAAACGGCTATGGGATGCGGCCAAGGTGCAGCTAGCCAGCACTTTGCTACACACCTATCTAAGCACAAAACTGAAGCTGGTATTGTCCCTCATATAAATAGGTAAAACCCTTTGCCTGAGCAATGAGTTAAAGTGCTAGTTATAATAATCTGGAGTTATAACAAACAGACAAAGACAAACATTGCTATACCAAACACGCATGTTCATTAGTAAGCGATTAGCGCTGGTTGAAGGAAGCAAGAAAGCTGGTAACAGAAATACTGCCAATCACCTTAACACGTTCCAACTTTCAATGTAATAAATAAATTAAAATTGGTTTTTGAATGCTTGACAGTTGGATTTATGAACTCTTTGCCAGTTTCGGCAGTGCTGGGGGCCCCAGACAGACACTGCATTTAAGACCACCCAGTCCTGTGGTGAGCCGATCGTTCCTGTTCATAACATTAAAAAAAGATGAAAGTGCAAGAATTTAAACTTTTTGATGATGGTAAATAATAAATCGTTTGGCTGCTGAGTTTCTTGAGGTGGGTCTCGCTCGATGCGTTTCGCGGCTCCTCGCTTGGGGGGAGCACCTTGAATATTCGGTGATCGCCCATGACATTTGTTGTTAATAAAGAAAATAATAAATAAAATGACTTTGTTGAAGGATGCTGCATGCAACAGACACAGCGGGATCCTCCCATCGTGTTCACCATGCTGTGACGTTGCTTTTCAGGGGCTACTGATACTCCGATTTAAATAACACCATTTGCATCGCCATTGATTGTTTGTCCCACGTGGAGAAGCGGCGGAGCCTAACTATGTTGGCAGATGGGAAATCGGGAGGGGTTGGCAGTTTGCAGGTCGACGCCGAAGGAATTCAAGAACAAATCGGCAAGGCTGCTCGCGGACGCATCCCTGTTCAACACCAAGGTAAGAAGCTGCAAAGTTTCTCTATGATTTCGCTTTTAGAATACTTTCTCCTCCCTTTCTTAACAATAAATAGTCTAATCTCTCTTTATTAACATAAAATGCTCTATTCTGCCTTTATTTAAATAATACTATATAATCTGTCTTTATTAACGCTTCCTCACTACTAGACAAAGGTCACTTGCAGCTTTCTTGGTCTTTCTCTCGCAGGCCGCGTTGTCTATGAATGGGAACAAGATTTGACTGACGTGCATCTTTTTCTTCAACCGCCTCCACAAACCAAAGCAAAGGAGCTCGCAGTGCGGATTTCTCCCAACAGACTTTCCGTCGGACTTGTAGGGAATCCCCCGCTCTTTGATGTACGTAAATATTTTTCTTATTCTCACGCCTTTCGTTCGATTGGCATCCATTCTTAATTATTTTACCCGCCTTTCTGAGACCCTCTCATGATTCATTTCTCCAGCGCATAGCTTGCTGTTTATCTATCAGGCATTTAACTGGCGTTGTCACTTTCTTGTTTATTTGCTTCTTCTGCTTCTCATGGCCGTCTGGCTTTTCTTCAGGAGGAACTTTCGTCCACAGTCGACACGTCGGCGTCCTTCTGGATGTTAGGTCTGTCCTGTTTGGAACTACTGTTGTTTTCTGCTGCATCTAATTTTAATTATTTTAGACTCGTGTTGGTTTCATGCTGCATTTAATTTTAATTATTTTTGAAGCTAGAGATCGCTAAACTTCGTGGAGAAGTGGCTGCTGCGCCGCAGAGGACGGAGAGCTGCACATACAGCTGGGCAAGATGCGCAAAGGAGAGGTTTGGAAGTCGGCCTTGAAGGGCCACGCCGCTCTAAACGCACTGGCAACGGTGAGGCCGAGAATGGCCGAGGGTACCAAAACAAAAAGCAGCAACAGGAAATAAATTTCTTGCGGAGTTTGTTGAGCGCTCTTGAGACTTGCAGCATCCTCCTTTGTCCTTGGCTCCTTACATACAGTTCAACTGACCACATTGCCACTATTGTATTATTGCCATAGTTGTATTATTTTGCTGCTCGCGAGTTTCAGGAGGAGATTCAGAAGAAGCTGATGCTGGAGCGCTTTGGCGAAGAGGCAAGCTTCACCGTTCACATTACACCATGAGCCTATTCCAGTTGCAAAGCAGGAGCTTCCTATACAGTCTGATGAAGCTACTATCTATTTTGAATTTGTGCATGTGCAATATTTTACAGCATCCAGGCTTTGACTTTTCAAACGCTACATTCTCTGGTGAGCTTTTATTTGCACGTGTCTTCTTATTCTCCATTTGCCTCATGAAACATTCAATTTATATTTAGCTGCTGAACCTCTTTTACTTTGCCCATCATGTTGCATGCAGGATCCGCGCCAGACCCCAGGAAATTCATGGGGGGAATATCCTACAAGTAGGCAGCCCAGTGTGGACATGCGATTTCGGAGGAAGACGTCCAAAAGGAATGTGAACAAATAAACAGCAAATAAATACTCTTGACTAGCGGCAGGCCCACCCTGGTTTATATCGGCGTACCCACTGGCTGCATGCTAAACTAATCTTTCATGTTTTATTAGACTCTGGCGGAGCGCCAAATTCGCACTATCGCATCGCATTCATGACTTGGCTAAATGATGGGAGAATGCTTCACCACCACTTCACTTTCTGGATAGTTCAAACACCCCTTGAGTTTGCTGAGCACGAAATGGCTGCCCATACAGGCGGCGTGGGACGGCAGAAGGCTCCGATAAAACCCACGAGAAAAAAGAAACGCAAGTTTCCCAAAGCCTCGAGTGCCACCAACCAAAGCCCCAAACCATGGTGCATGCAATGCGCCAAAACGGCGCACTTAGTTCTTGTATCCCCTCGACTTTCTGCGGCCTCTGGCCATTTCGAACTTCCTGCCGACCGAGCGCACATACGGCTTGGTGTGGGAGTGAGGAGTACCTGAACACAAAAAATACAATTAAAATAATATTTAAATGCAATTAAAATATCATTTAAACGCATGCAAGGTGAATTGAATGGCACAAGATGATAATATTGTTGAGAAAAATAACATACGCCACAGATCCTGTCTTGCCCATGTATGCATCTTTTCATCATCTTACCAGGGGCAGGTCCAAAATGTTTGTCGGCTTCTCTGAGAATCGGGCCACGGAGCAACACACAATTCGAGCCCTTGGGGGCCATCAATGCGAGCTGGTCAAATGTGAGGCATTTGCCACCTGCACCCAAAATTCTCTTGCGTGCAGTTTCAGAGAAACGCAAGGCGCAAACAGACATCTTGGGTACCTCCAACATGCGCGGATCGTCTGCAGAAACATCCACAAAACACAAAAACAAACAATGGGGATAAAGCCTCACGCACGGCCAAATCAACCACCACCCACCAAAAAAATGAACATGGAATGCTAATCGGTATGAAAAATAAATTTGAATTGCACCCTAATAAGGAAAGGAGAACGACGCACCAACGACACTGCCCACGACCACCGCGGTTTTGTCTCCCTCCTTGCGCATCCGCATGGAGAGTTTGGACATGGAAAGAGGAGCGCGGAGGCGGCGCGGCGCCATCAGCCTCTTAAGAATCACCTTGTTGAAGCTTCTGTTGGTCCTGCGGGCGAGGAACTGGTACAGCTGAAAAGGAAAAGAAGCACAAAACGGGAAGAAAAGAATGGCATAATCATTGAACTTTAAAATATTGTTTCTCTTTCAAGGATACTTGGCTGAAACAAACAGAAAATAAAGATAAAATATGCTCAGAAGCAGCAAGACAAACCTTCACTGCTAAACGCAGATAAGGATTGTTGGACACCAACGCACGACGGCCATGCTTCTTCGTGCGGCCTCGATTCTTCAAGTCAATCCCCTGAAAATGCAAGAAATTGCATGCAGACAATCGCTAACAGTGGCAAGTCCCTCCAGTGCATGGAACGAAATCCGCAAAGACATAAGACATATTTGCTAATGAGAACATTTAGCCAGAAACACAAAGACGCAAGCCGACACCAGCCTCCCGATGTGTTGTCTACATTCCGCTGCTAGCATGCATCCTAGGCAGACCAAAACCCCAAATCAAATAAATAATCTCTTCTTAATTATGCAAAATTCATGTTTCCTTCCCTCCACATTAAAGGCTACCATTCTGCCCGCTTCCCCGCAAGTTACGCACTACGCTTTGGCGGCAGGCTGCCATGCAAGAACGCCATGAGAAATGAAGGGAACCTCATCAAAGTTTAATAATTTATAAAGGAATGCACGTTAAATAAAAGGATCACTGAGAAAATCCACCACAACAGCTGATGGGTGCAGGAGTGGGTTCAGCCTGATAGCAGAGAGGGAAAACTGACCATCTTCGCAGCGAGATGGTGAGTGGCGCTTCCAAAGGCAGAAAAAAATACAGAATCTGCGACAAGGTGATGCCACTGCCATGAAAAGCCTTTTGTTCCCGTCTAATCCACTCTAACAACCGGAGAGGAGCAACAGCTGTGTGGGCCTCTGGCTGCATGCAGCACTGGCCCCACAAACTTTGGGACTTGCCATGCGCAATATTTCTTATTGAAATGATTCCGCGACAATAAGCAGACTATTTTGCACTTAAATCCAATGCGATGTGCAAACAGTACACGTGGGAGAAGTCAGCAGCAGCGAGCTGCTTGCGGCAAAGCCTGGCATTCTTTTTTGAAAGTGCACCATCTGTAGGACGCTGCTGGAAACATTTCTTGTTGGTATTGTGTTAGGACCTCAAATACCAACAAATGGAAAAAATATAAATAAAAGTTGAACTGAGGAATGTTAATAATTAGAACGGAACAAACGAATGCTCACTGCTTTGCAACGAGCCACTCAGATGGCAACAGCTTAGAGAAGTGTTATTAAGAGTTGTTTTTGAGTCTGTGTTGGAGTGAAATTCTTCTGAGATATATCTAGAAAAACCGGCTGTCGTTGGGGCTTCACCAGTTTCGTTTTTGTGTGGAATTTTTAGTTTCTTTGCGAACACTGTCTTCAGCTATAGTTTGAATTGCATGCTTTCTCAGGCAGAGGTGAAATGATAAAGTCGGCACCTCAGGGAGCCGAGGAGACAGAATTTCTAAAAACAAGTTTGTGTGGAATGCATGCGTTTATACACTGCAATTCATGAGAGGGGCAGCCTGGTTGCCGAGTCACAGAGGGAATTTCGTGGGCAGTCTGAAGCCTCTTCTTCTGTTTTACCTTCAATGCAAGAAAGAGATACTTTTTTAGTAGTTTATTTCTCATTATCAGATGTTTGGCAATCCTGGCATGATAGATTTGCGTCTCTCCCTCGATGAAACCCAAAAGCTGACAGCCGAAATTTTCCAGAGGCACGCGGAGAACGCACGGAGCCTGGCCGAGGCTGCACAGCAAGAAGCTGTAAAGAAACCCCTTTGTGTTATTAAACTCGGGTAATATTATGGGAAGCTCTCACATCCTCTGTAGCCATTTGTGCTGTCTACAAGAAGAGAATGAAAGTTTGCACGGCCGCAACTTGTGCATTTGGCAGAGGGGAGGATTGAATGAAAGTTGTGTTTTGACTTGGCGATAAAAAAGCAAGGAAGCAAGGGCCTGCTGCAGTCTGTCTGTGGATCGTCAGTCGTCTCGGCCCCTCAAGCTTCTTCTTTGTTTATAAAAGAATGCACAAATTCAACTTAAACTTGTCTGGTGCTTTTTGCTTTCCTCTCTCTCCACCCACCGGGGTTTGCGTGGAAACAGTCAAAAGCCTGAGAATTGGCGAGTTGCTGATTTTCAAGGTTTAGATTCCTAAGGCATTCATTTGAATTTAAAAGATTTATGGTTTCCATTTCTTGCTGCATGCGGAAAACATTTCTGTCCCAGCCTGTGGGCCTGCACCTAGCCAATCGTCAGCCCCCGTGGTGAGAAGAGAAGTTAGAGGTGAATGTGATGAGCCTGTAAGATTTGTGTTTTACTGGCGAGTTGGGTGTTGTTTGATCTGTCTCTGTTTGGATAGCAGAAGAAGAAGAGAGGGAAGAGAAGTTAGTGAATGATTAATAATAAAGAATGCCCCTTCTCTCTCGTGTTTTAATGCGTTTGTTTGTCTGTCTCCTTAGCAGCAACTGGCACGAAATGTGGGGAAGAGGCTGCAGGCCAGCTGAGCCTCGGGCAGCAGGCACCCCAAGACAAACCAACGAGCCACCCCTCACATGGACACTTCCTTCCACTTATTTGAATATACTAAAACACCAACCAACACTATTATCAAAATGTTAACTACGAGGATTATCAAAACATTAGTTAACACCATCATTAAAGCATTATTTAACACTATTATGAATACATCAATTAAAACTAGGATTAGTACACGAATTAAAACTATCATCAAACCACTAGAGCAGCAAACGCACCGAGAAGAAACTTGACAAAAATAACAAAAATAAAAAAGTATAAAAATAAATTTCCCCAAAGAACAAACGAAATTTCAGGAAATGCAAAGCTGCAAAAATCGTGGAAACACAAAAAGAGGCTCGATAAGGACCAACCACCAATTTCTGCCCAGCTCGCCTTCTCTGCAGGTGCCTTGAAATTGTTAAAACTAGCGAATATATAAAATTCTTTTCAAAATAAATCAAAATGACAAAAAATAGTTTAAAGATGCTCCTGGGGGTTTCAAGCGGGACAGACAAACCCCCCAAAAGCAGCTAGCAAGCCCCACGCCTACTGGAAGATAGAGGTGCTGCGAATTTGGGAGTTTTATTCTATTTGCTTATTTATTGTTTGTTGAATGAAGTGTATTAAACTAATTCAAGGGTATTGCAGACAGAGTGGGGTGTATCTACAGCATCCGATCGTTCAACGCGGACCTCCCCCAATTTCCATTTTGCTGCTTTTATAACTATCATGTTATCTTTCGACAACGCCCCCGTGGGAACCAACACAGCGCATAAAATCGGGCAGGAGCTCGAGAACATTTTATCCGATCAAGATGATGGTGCAACAACCCAGCTGCTCTTTCCAAATGAGGGTAAAGGCCTACGGAGCGGAAGACAGAGGCAGATCAGACCTGTACTTGTTGTTCTAGCCTTTGTATTGGCATTCATCGTGGGAGCCATTTTTGTTCGCATGAAACTGGCAAAGAAAGAGGCAGGTCACATGTAACTTTCCCCGATAATACACCCTAACAATCCAATTTGTTGAATGATCGTTGAAAGGCTCAGCTCCGGTGTACATGCAGTTAAAAAAATGCGTTTTTTGAAACTCACAAACAATTTGGGTTTTTGTCTGTTTGTTTTAGTGTGCACATTCTTTAGATTCAATTCCCTGGCGAGCCTACAAAGATTTTGGAGGAGAGCGTGAGCCTCGCAAAAGCAGTGCAATCTGCAGTGTACAGACACCGTACTTTTCTCTACATGAAATGTTTTCAATTCAACATCACGCTCTACTTGTTTTTATTTATTCTCTGCATGCAACGCAGGCAGTACAGAAGATGGAAGAACTCATGGGCTTCTTGGCCGGCTGTCGCGAACACCCCACGGAAAAAAAAATTCGAAAAAGTAAGAAACTCTGCATGCATGCATGCATGCATGCATGCATGCATGCATGCGGCAGCAGCAGCAGCAGCCGCCGCCGCAGTGGCAGTTTTTGTTTTGTTTGTTTTGTGGTGTTTGTTTGTTGTAGCCACAGTAGAGTTGACGCATGAAGGCGTTAAAGTGTTCATCACCGCCACGGAGACAGTAGGACAATAACAAAGAGTTTCTGCTGAGCATGCAAAGCCCCATTCCTAGCAGACAAGCAGCCCCTCTGCATGCACTTTGCTATCTTTGCCCTCTCTGCATGCGTTTGCTGCATGCAGGCTCATCAAGACAACTGGCCGTCTGATGAAGTGAGTGAAGACAGAGACAGACGTATTTGCTAGCGTAGCAGCTACTAGTTTTATTATTATTAAAATATTTATTTATTTGATTTATTTGATTTGTTTAATGCATTTAGTTTATTTAATGCATTTTATTTATTTAATGCATTTTATTTATTTAATGCATTTAATGTATTTAATGTATTTTATTTATTTAATTGCAGATCTTGGCAAAAGCGCGGGAACAAATCGAAGCTCATATCGATGATGCTGTACAAGAAGTGAAACTGCCGGGTGCGTGAAGCCCCAAACTTTGCTGGTTTTTGCATGCAAAACCTCTTGTCTCTTCGCCGTGGGGTGTATGTACAGTGTCAGAGCGCATTGCAACTTTTCAAATGCCTGCCTCGAGTGGTTGAGGTGTACAGACACCAGCATGTTGTGTTTGTTCCTGTTTCTCTACAGGCAGAGCGTGTCGAACAAAACAACTTTGGCTCAGCAACGACGACAAACAAAATCCTGCAAAGATGTCGGTTTACTTGCTGGTCAGGTAGGTCTTAATTTTATTGAAAGGGCTCTGCATGCGCTTGAAGGCAGCTGCTGCTGTTTTTTATCGTTTGATGGTTCTTGCCACGATCTCCCTCCCTGTGTTTGTTTTAATTATTCTTCTGCCGATTGTCTCTCTCTTTTTGTGGTGTCTAGACACCTGAAGTGCCACAGCAGAGGAAGAGAGAGTCTGCTTAGTGTGTCTGCATGATGCGGCATTTTTGTTTTTGTAACTTTTGTGTTTTTATTTTTCAGGAAGAAGCTTGCATCCTCTGTCATTTGAACAGTCGTCGAGATACCGATGGAACTGGTTTTCAATTTAAAGGGGAGTGTTCAGCCTGCAGGGAAGAGGAGAGAGAGAGGGTCCAAAGGAGTGTTCTGGTGCATGCAGAAGAGTTTCTCAGAGCCTTCTTGGGGCTTTGACGCAGCAGAAGACCCCTGGGGGTTGCTGGTCATTGGAAGATAAAAAGATAACTTTGTTTTTAAAGAAATTTGTCTGTCTGGTAATTCTTGCCGTTGCTGCAGTGCAGAGACGGAGCTGCGGTGTATACGTACACCCGAGCATTTTGAAAGTTCTCATCACAATTCCCACAAGGTGTTTTGTTCGTTATCAGCCGCTTGCATGCAACGTAGGCTCGGATTTTTGCCAGTGCATCCCGAGGAGTTTCAGTGGCGAGGACAAGTTCTTTGCTTTGTCTATTTATATTTTTCCTAGCAACAAATACTTTTAATAGTTATTTTTAACACATTTGTTGGTAGCAGCAAAGAGGCCAGGAGCACACAGCTGTCGTCGCACGCAGCATTTTATGGTTTGCATCGAGCGGCAAGCAAAACCTTTTTCCAAATCCCAGCAAAAGAGTTGCTGCATGCTGCTTGACGGCTGGGCTGCCTGTGGGCCCGCATGCAGGCAACTCTATAAGCACTAGTTAGGGGTGGTTTACCCTTTCCAAGTTGTTGAAATGCTGCATGCTGCTCTGTCTACACCTCGGAGCCGGCAGCTGTCCGTGCTGCAGCTTCGCAAGTGGGAGTTTGTCTGCCCCAGTGCAAAGCCCCAAGCGGCGGCTTGGCGCATGCAGCGGCTGTTTTACCGAAATCTTCTTTTCAGCGGAAATTGCTTTCTTCGTGACGATGCTCACCACGTGAAAATGAAAATGTGAGAAGCTCTCTTTCTGTGGGTTCCAAGAAAAGACAGAGAGAAACGCTTCATGCAAATTTAATAAACCGACGGCTTGGCCTCGACTGCCGCCTTAAAACCATTTTTAAAAGTGTTTGAAATTCGATGTAAACACTCAAAATGTTCACGGCAGCTGGAGCCTCAGCAGTAGCAGCAGCAACAAGAGTTACAGCAACAACAACAGCAATAGCAACAGCAACTGCAGCAACAGCAACAAGAACGGCGACAATGGGGACACTACCATTTGTGTCGGTGCTTGAAGACACACGTTTTTGCAGTTGGGGCGATGCTGCATTTTGATTGTTTTGTTTGATGTCCGGTGTTAGTCAGTTTCTCGCCATTTCGACTGTCATCATCAACCCTAAATGATCTGTAAGGTCGGTGCAAGTGAAGAGAAGTAGCCCTGCTTCTCGGATTGTGTGTTGGGATGCGTCTATACAACATTGGGGCAGGCGTGTGCTGCTGCACTTTAACTCCATCCCCTTGCCGGCCGCTTGGCTTTTCTTAGGTAGGCCTCAAGGCCTCAGAGAGGCAGGCCGACTTCAGGCAGTCTTTTTAGATTCTCATGATTCATAAACTATTTTGCTTGCGTTCATTTTTTATTGCCTCGAAGCAGGGGCTCGAGTGCAACCTCCGATTCTGTTTTAAACAGGAACGGGGCTGCATGCGGCAGAGAGCTTTGGCCCATTTGCAAAAGGCAATCGAGGAGGTTTAAGCCGATGGGTTTGAAGGGCGCCGCCCATGGCTGAGGCCCTCCAGGGCTGCCAGCTGTGGTCTCTGTGGGGTGTACAGACACAGTGCAGAAAGCTGGCCTTCTGTGGGGCTCGCGTTGCAAGTTTTCCAAGTGGAATAGAATTATGAGTTAACTTTAAATAAGGGCTACGCTCGTTGCGGCCGAAAGGTTCTGGGTTCAATTCCCAGACAACCCATTTCGAACTATAAAATTTCAAATATTTTATTATAATACATTTATTTTTAAAAAAAAATTATTATAATTAACAAAAATATTTTGTATATTTTTTTGGCATCCTTTATCCCGAAGTTACAGGATTATTTTGCCGAAATCAAATTATACTTAAAAAGATTCGAACTATGTTTTTTGTCTCCGAGGGATGTGTCTGAGTAGCGTTCTGCGGCTGGATTGTCCTTTGATTTCAAACTAGTAACCAGCAAATGGCTCTGGTTGCTGTGTCCCCCCAAGCGCTGCGGCCAAAGGGCCGAGGGGTGCGAGATAGCCCGTTAATGTTAATGGCTTTTGCCTCCGTTTTCCTGCCTAGGCTAATAAGCCAAATGCCCTCAACGTCAAAAAGAAGCTCATCTGCATGCGATGGGTATATGTGCAGATGCCGAGACAGCCAAAACACGAAAAGCGTGCATTTGTTCATGGGATTATACAAACATCGTCAACCGAAAGTTTTAAATTACATCCCCAAAAATGCTCCATGCATCTTTGATACCATTGGGGTGTTCAGGCAGACAAATAGCAATTAGTGCAAAGTGAAAATTCAGGTGTATGTACAGCTGCCAGATAAGGCAAGTTTGAACCCTCAGCGCCGGTCTCTACGTGCGCCATTTGCGTTGATTTTATGATATAAAGCCATAGAATTTGCAGTACGCAAAGACTTAGCCGTGAATTTTATAAATTTAACTTTATACAAACAGTACATAAAAATATTTGCCCGCTTAGAGCAGCCAGCTGATAGCCTGGGGCGAGAGGTGCACGGTTTCTCTGCGTCTTGGCTCGACGATCAATGACTCGCCGCTCCCGTTGATCCTAAGGCGGATGCAGCCCACATCATTTTCTCCTCTTGCACTTTCAGCGGCCTCGCGTATTTTCTCTAGCAAAGAAACGAGTGTTGCCCATTTGGTTCTTGTGGAGACCTCCGACTGCTCATGTCTCTTAACAGACTCAAACGGATGTAGCTCCAAGGAAGTTAGTTTGCCTCTGCAGTGGCAGCCCTTGAGAAGCAGCTTAACTCCCCCCATAAGCATTTGATCTGCGGTGTCTTCCCACCCAAAAGGCCGAAACTGCGAGTGGGACTTAAGCTCCACGAGAGCCACAGAGTTTTGAATAAGCTGTTCCTCGAGCATGGAGAGTTGTTTGCAGCTATGAACGAGATAGTTATTGCTGCCAATCTTGTGTTGCGCTACAACGCAGTTTGTTGCCTTTCCTGCTTTGTTGCAGCAGCAGCTCGATTCACAAGGCACGCCGCCGGGCACTGGAGAAAACTGAGGCGCCACTGCATCGACCTCAGCCGAAATAGCAATCCTTAAAAACCCAAAAAGAAGCATCGATCGTACAACGTACATTGTTGTCAAAGGTTGCTCGTCTCCATTCTTCATCCGCTCGCTGGCAGGAACTGCTGCTGTGTTTAGAGCTGCTTTTTGAACAAAGCAACGCTCAAAATCCATTCCGTATCCCGTTGGCCGCGACTTAACCTCCCCTGTCATGGCAGTTAGAACGAGGGTTTTGCCAATGAGATCGACGTCCACATCGAAGTCGTAGTGGTGAGGAGAAGAGTCTGCAAAAAGATGACGAAGAAAGAAGCGTAATACCCTTCTGGAGGTTATTACATCAAACTCCCGCAACCGCTTAGCTCCTGCACACTCCCGTAATAGGCTGGGGTTTGCAATAATGGAACCAATACTTGCAGGCTCCTTGGCAATGGCCGGCGTGGCATTCGTCTGCGCATGCAGCCGGTCTCTTTCAAGGCTCCAGCGTAAAGAACAGACGATGACAGATGCAAGAGCCACTTCTAGGGGATGTGAGGGGTTTCTAAATGCGTGCTGGTTGTTGATAATGTCATACTGGCCAAGCTCCATACGTCTTAAATGGCCAATCGAAAAGCTGCGCGCACGCATCGGCAAGCAGTACCCCTCTTCTTCATCCGAAGGGCTCGCATTTCCGAAGCTTGGGTCAGCAGGCAACTTGAGAAGGAATGAGGGACCACCAATAATTGCCGTTTTGGTTTGTTCAGACTCAAACCAGCAGTAAGCGGCTTCGTATTGACACTCCTCAAACACCTCGCCTGTCGACGAGGAATACTCCGATGAATCGAAACATTCTGAAAATTCAAGAGGTGCATCCATTTCGTAGTGGTTCATATACACGAGACACTGGGAGATCGCAGAGTTCCAGTGAAGCAAATGGAGCTAAACAACGTGAAATTAACAAAAACAATAAAAAAGGCTTTAGACGCATTCATAAAGAAAAAACTGGCAGAGGATCTACCAGCCAATGAATGCCAACAACCCTGTTAAACACCACCAGTTTGACAAGGTGGCCCAAAGTTTCCGTGTGTTGATTAAAACTCAAAACTAAATTTGATTTTTTGTATTGCTTTTTAGTTTTTACGGTAAATTCTGCTTTATTTCGACCATGAGTTGTTGCTTTCCACCGCCGATCGAGGTTCCCTCCGATGATGTTTCACAAAGCTGTCTGTACACCTCATGAGCCAGCTAGAAGAACAAGCCAAAACAAAGACAGCAAAAAGCATTTTTTGCTCACAAGGGTACAGGAGGGTCGCCATATGAAACAGGGTGGCAGGCTTTCACCAAAGAACCCTCATGGCAGTAAGTTTCGTTTCTCGTCTTCATCCCAACCCGCGGCCCTGAGCCACTGATAGCGCGATTTCCCCATTAATTTTTATTGCTTCGTGTGCTTGAGCGACCGTAGAGCGCCTGGTTGCTTGTATTTGAAAGAGGGGAGCCAAAAGTGTGAAGTTTTATTCATGGATTTCAGGCATGCAGCCTCAGCCGGGATTGCCATTTGGGGTGTATGCTCACCTCTCCTAGCTCATTGAAAACGCGGTTTTCACGCGGTTTTGTTTGTGCAGAGACACTGGTGATACCAGTTATGTGGATGAAATCGTTTTGTCTTCTGTTTTTGCTTCTGCTGTATGAATAGGAAATGGAGAGAAGCCGTGATCTCTCTTTTCAAGATGCGCTCGAGGGATGGAGATTCATTCGAAAATGCGAAGCCAGGGGCCTCGCAGAATGTGCGGGGTGGTGAGCTGTATTTCCTTTACCGCATGCAGGACGCTCATTCAGGATGTTTTTGTTCGCAATCTACACCTCTTTGCATGAAAGGGTGCAGGTTTATTTACTTAATCATCTTTGTACGCCTACGTGCAATACATATATATATATATATATATGCATTAATGATATCTACAAATATGTGCAAAAATATGTTTTTTTGTGTTTATGGATAAATGTACGTATATATACACATGTATATGCTTTGTCTATGTGTTCGTACATACACGTATATGCATGCTGTTCCTAGCTACATACATTTTGTTACTTCTGCGCCTGAGTCACAGCTCAATCCTAAAGATGTGGTCTGTTTTCAAGGCTTTAGTAGCGTATGTGCACGCAGCTGAGGGTTTAGGGTTTCTTTCTAAGGGTTTAGGGTTTGTTTTTAAGGGTTTAGGGTTTATTTTTAAGGGTTTAGGGTTTATTTTTGAGGGTTTGGGGTTTGTTTTAGGCTGCGAGAGTTTCTCTCCTGCGCGAGAGACGCTGAAGTTTCAGCTTCTGCAGCACTGGCTGCTTTAGAAGAGGAAGACGAGCTGAAAGAATTGCCTCGGCACTCCTTGCCCGTAAGGCCTCGCTTGTGTGTATCTACAGATAAATACAATGCAAGCTTATAAATAAATAAATAAGTAAATAAATAGATATGTTTATTTATTATATATATATATATATCTGCACCTTTTTCCAGCTGTCTCTGGTTCGTTTCTGATGCAGCTAGCCCTCAAGGTCACTTCCTTGCTAAAACGGAATGATTACTTTGGGGCTTTTGCATGCATGCGCGCTTGCCCTTCCCCCCTGTACGTGTCTACCCTCTCTGACCGTTAGTCAGGTGTATCGACACTCTAGTGGTATTTGCATTATGTGCTAAGATTGCTGCAGTGTATGCACACTGCAACGGTGTACTCGTCTCGACAGCACACGTAGCACAGAAAGAATTGTTTTCTGCATGCACATTTAATAAAAATTGATTTTTTTAATGGCAGTTAATGCATTAAAACGTCAAGTGCGTGCAGAGAACTATAGTTAGATATATAAATATAAATATATAAATCCATAAAAATAAATAAATATATAAATAAATATATCTATATATATATGTCAATGTGCTACCAGGCAGGACCCTGAAGAGCAGCACCCACTCTTGCTGTTTGCTGAGATCTTTTCTCATCTTTCGCTCGAGCAAACCCGCGCTGCCAATTGGGTAGCAGCGGGTCACCGCAAAGAGGTTTGTCTGCTAGGCTTTAGGGTTTAGGGTTTAGGGTTTAGGGTTTAGGGTTTAGGGT
>NPHX01000388.1:60316-73761 GCA_002271815.1 Eimeria falciformis
AAATAAATAAATAAATGAATAAATATAAATAAATAAATAAAAATAACAATTCTAGTATTTATGCAAAAATAGAATCAGAAGAGCTCTTTTCTTTAAATAAGAGAAACTTTTGGACATACATAAACCCTAAACCCTAAACCCTAAACCCTAAACCCTAAACCCTAAAACCTTACCAGGTATCTCCCGCCAAGGGAGGCCGCAGCGCGGGCCCCATATATTCCACCAGCAAGAGCGGTGATGCTGGCGACCTACAGCAAGCCAGACGACACGGTGTACATACACTCCAATGATTTGTGGTGTTGTGCGAGATGTAAGTTATTTATTCAAACAGAACAAAAAATATATTTATAGCAGTACGCGCTGACATGCAAGATTGTGCTTCTTAATATCAATACAAACATAAACCCTAAACCCTAAACTCTAAACAGCAATCAAAATTGATATTTTTGAATGCAGTAGAAATGATATTCACGAACAAATAGCCAGGGTGTACAGACACTGCAATTTCGTGACATACAAAAATAAAAAATTGAAGCATTTGTTACAACCCCTGGCATTACGAAATTGAATTAAAATACAAATGTAGGGAGAAATATACATAGAGACTACAAACTATGTTTATTTTATGCTACTGAATTTCTACATTATAAATCAAAGAAACGTGCAAACAGCAAATAATGCACTGTATGTACACCTCACCAAAGTGGTCAGCTGCGTCTTGTCTTTCATGAGGTGCTGGAAGGCAGCACCCGTTGAACCAAAAATCGCTTGCAAACTCTCCAGTTTTGTTTTCCTGTCTTCTGCGGCTTTGGCACGCAGCTCTCTGCAATCCACCACAAACCCTAAACCCTAAACCCTAAACCACAAACCCTAAATCCTAAAAACAAAACTCCAAACTTTGAACACTAAACGCAAAACCCTAAACTTTAAACCCGAAGTCCTCAAAGCTAAACCCTAAACCACAAACCACAAACCCTAAGGTTTGTTGTTTACCTGAGGTGCACATCGATATTTTCTCTTTCTTGTAAAATTCTCCCCTTTGCTTCTTCGCGAATTCGCTCGGCCTGGAGCTCTCGTTCCATGGCTTTTTCTTCCCGCATTTGCTTTCGCCGCATTTCCAGCATTTCCTGCGCATGCAGCAGAAAAAACATTTTGAATGTCCTAGGGCGGAGTGTGTATGTACACCTCAGTACACAAAAAATGGTTCAACAGAAACAGGCTCCAAAGTGCGCATTCGCAGTATTTTTTGGGAGCTGGCATGGGAATAAGCATATAAAAAGTAGATATAAAACCATTTATTCATCAAGTTATTTAAAAGAATCGTTTTAATGCATGCACCAGAACAGCCCCAAAAGGGCTCTGATTTCAGATGTATAATTAACTAAGAATTAGCTCAACTCTTTCGTCGCTAGGAATGATTTGCTGTTTTCTTTTCCTCGTCAGTAAATTTGCCGCTCTTGCTGCGTCCTATTGGCTTTTAGGGTTTAGGGTTTAGGGTTTAGGGTTTACAGCTTCTGTTTTCTTCCTCTGCTCTTCTTGTCTTAGGAATTGCTGGTGCTGCTGGCGAAGCCACTCCTCGTTTTGCCGCTGCTGATCCTGCAGCTTCTTCTGGTAGGCTTCCCTATGAAAGAAGCAAATGCAAGGCGCCCACAAATACATCTGATTAAATGTTTATGAGGCCAGACATAGACAAACAAATGCATCGATGAATACAGAGGTGGACATACACCCGAATACCCACATACACATGAATAACAATTCATGCACGTGCAAAACTGCAAGTTGAAAATAAACCCCAAACCCTAAACCCTAAACCCTAAACCCTAAAGCAAACGAAGCCCAGCTCCAAGCCAAACCTAAAACAAGTACCAGCAGAGGCTGCAGGAGCAACGGTGGCAGACCGCGGATTGTTGAGCATGCCCCGCAATTTGAGAATCAGAAACATTTTTGTTTGAAAAGAATGAATTTCTCACGCCTCTAATTTCGCTTTGTATTGTGCTGTGATTCTCTCTTGTTCTTGCTGATGGTCAATCGTCTTTCTGCGCTCTTCCCCTTCAGTCTTCGTCCTCTCCGTTTGCGCCTGAGCCCTTGCCGCCGATATCTGTGTCCACACAAAACCCTAAACCCTAAACCCTAAACCCTAAACCACGAGAATTCGCGTTTCTCTTTATCCTCTGTGCAAATACGTATTGGTGCACATGTTCACCGCTACCCACAAAACCCGCAGAAACAAAATAATAAAATTGAGCGATTGACATAAAACCCTCTGTATTTAAATAGGTGGGAAAGAGCGTAAGGGTTTTCGTGTTTAAATATTTTCTTGCCTGCTCCATTTCCCTTTGCAACTCTTTTTGCTTCGTCATCTCCTGGAGTTTAATCACTTCGAAGGCTCGAGCTGCATTTGGGCTGCTGTCCAACTCTTTGAGAGCCTTCGCCCCTCTCTCTAGAGCCGTAGGGTCAACTGATAAATACAAAAAAATGATGGTTAAGAATGCCAGATTTGTACATTTAAAATGATCATATGAAACATGAAAACAATAATATTTAAAGCTAATAGCAAGTCAAGCAATCAGATGAGGTTTTATTTAAATTTTCTACATGCAGAATATCACAGAAATAAAATAAACAAAAAACATCATTCAACTTCAACAGTAACCGCAAAAAATCGCCGATCCGCATTCTCTTTAGGGTTTAGGGTTTAGGGTTTAGGGTTTAGGTTTTAGGGTTTAGACGGACATTTTCCAGTGATACTATCCACATCTTCTTTCTTTGGGATTGCATTTGGGAGAGCTGCCGATGGGACGGCGGAGCCGCCGCCGAAAGAGGGGAAATACATTTTAATTAAAATTAAATAAAAAATAAAAAATGTATTTCCGTGGTTATTTTCAGCCCCTTTTTACGAAGAGCTTTTAATTGTTTTCTTTGTTTCTTGCTGTGATCATCTCTCGACAAAATTTGGGTGTAGATACAGCTGAGAAACGCTGGAGTGTATGCGCAACTTTTTTGTATTTTTCTTGGCTCTTCAAAATCAGAAAAAGAAAAATAATTCACAAATTGAAATTAATAAAGGTTTTACTTTACGATTTCCGTCGAAGAAAACCCAATCGATGAACTCTCGCGAGCATTCTTTGCGGAATACTCCAAACAAACAACGAAAACTTGGGGAAAAATTTTATTTTTATTTTTAAAACAAAGAAACAATGCAGGAAAATGAATAAAAGAAAAACAAAATGATTCTTTTCTTGCAGCCCATTCCGATCAAGAGCATCAAGCCCCATCAAGGGCCCATTAGACGAAACAAGGAAAAACAAAAAACCTTCTGCCTGTGGGGTTAAAACCATTAAATTTGTTTTATTTTTAAATTACCAAATAATGGGGGAAAAGCCGCCTCATCTAAACTGCGGGATGTTTCTTATCAATGCAGATAAACAGATTAAACAAGTATTTCCTTTTCATTCTGTTGCCGAAAATATGCAGCCCAAGTCGCCTTCGTGCATTCCAGGGTTTAATGCCATAAAGAACCGCCGCCGTATGAGCCCCTGGCCATGGCCATGTGGAGTCTGCGCGTAAAATAAATTGTTTAAAGCGGTATGCAGCTTGTGAAAGAGTCGATACTCAGCTGTCTTTGCCTTCGTCGGCAGGCAACTAACGAGCCAGCCCGAACTATTTTATTTGAATGAAGCTTGGGGTTTAATGCCGGCGAGTCTGCGGTGAATAAGACAGACAAACACTTGAGAATACCAAACACACAAACGCACATGACATACCACGCATGCTGCAAATGATAACCCAGCTTAATTTAGCACTTTTGTTGGAGCCTCTGAAATGCAGCTGGAAATTTAACAAAATGTTTTGTGGCCTTCAGGGAGCCCCTGCCTCGAGTGTATTTCTACAAAGCTGCATGCATCCTTTTAATTGTTCATCAAGACGAGGAGTTTGTTTTAAAATAAAACTTTCAAATACTTTGCTTAAAGCCTCCCTTGTTTCCCAAAATTCCTTATGTCGATTTAGGGTTTAGGGTTTAGGGTTTAGGGTTTAGGGTTTGTGTGTTTTCTTAACTTCTTCTCGAAGTTTAGGTTGTTACTAAAAACAATTTGGAAATTTTCATTGTTTATTTGAATTCTCTATTAAGTCGATTCCCGCCAAAGTACAAAGAAAAGAATAATAAATATTAAATAAACAAATTAAATAAATAAAACAATAAAACGATAATCAGCAAGAAACTTGCCGGGCGTTGGCGTCTAGTAAGGAACGGGATCGGCAGGCAGGCGGCTAGGGTGTACATACACCTGCCACGGCGCGTCTCTCCACGTCAAAGCGCCCGTTCTGCCCCTCTCGCACATTTCCATGAATAAAAAACAAACAACAAGCCAAACGCATTGCCTGCAACAGCAGCTCCTGCAGCAGTAAGCGGCAGCAGCAGCAAACATTCCCTTAAGGACCACTTTGTAGGGTTTATAAAGAAAATGTTTTTGTCTCTACGGCTTGAAGTGGACGTGCGCTTACATCCACAACAAAATGGTAGCGTTTAGGTGCATAAGATTTGACTGTCTCCACGTGGTGTACAGACACCTGCCATGTGCATTCTCCTTGTGTTGTTTTATTCTCTCGCACGAGAGCCGCTACTTCTTTTAATACTTGTTGAGCAAAGCGCAATCGAATGCCAAGCTTGCAGTTGCCCGAAACCACCGGATTCCTGTCTCTGTCAGATGCAGCTGCGTCTGTCTCTGTCTCTGTTGTTGCTGCTGCTGCATTGTCCGTGCTACCGTTGCTGGGGTGTACATACACCGTGGAGGAGACAGGTTCCCCTCCCTCTTCCACGGCCTCAAGAGGCGCCACGCCATGCACATGCAGCACGCCTCCTCTTTTGTTGTTAAGCAGACAAACGGCAGTCCGCCATGCTTGCTGGCTGGAGGGGATGAGGCCAAGGCTTACCCTGTCTGCTGCTCCTAGGAGAGCAGCAGGAACAGGAGGTGGTGGGGCGTCTGTCTCCATGTGCTCCCGGCTGCTGCAGATAGCTTCACGTGCTGCTGCTGCTGCAGGAGACGCGTCAACTGCTGCTGCCACTGCAGCAGGAGACGCAGCAGCAGGAGACGCAGCAGCAGCAGCAGCAGCAGCAGGAGCAGGAGGAGCAGGGCAGGAGAAGCTGTCACATAAAAGAAATGTTACGAGACGCGGATCAACGCCGTTCTGCTGCAGAGAGGCATTGAAAAACTACACGGAAACGAAACACAAACAACAAAAACCCCAATGGAGACAGAAAAATCAAAACACAGACGACAAAAACAACGCCATGATAAACAGCTGCTTCCCCTCCTTTGCATGCTAACCAAACGTCTCTGCTGCTTCAAATAAAACACAGAAAAAGAAGAGAGAGAGAGAATAAACGCATTTCAGCAAACCGCAAACAATTACCTGAAGGGCTGTTGGGTTTATGTCGCATGCGTAAACCTTCGCCAGCCGCTCGCGGGGAACAGATGAAAGAGCAGGCAAAGAGAAGTAGCCGATACCACAAAACAAATCCACCACCGTCTCAGGGGGCCCCACGCTTTGGAGCAAACACTTCCGAAAACGTAAACTGAAGCATGCAATAACAGAAGCAGCAGCAACAAATGCAGCAGCTGCAACAGCAATAACAGCAACAACAGCAACATCAACAGCAGCAGCAACAACAGGAGCAGCAACAAGAGCAGCTACAGGCAATTAGATGAGAGAAGGTGGCACTTGTTGCTCCAAGGAATGCAGCAACTTTAGCGAGAATGTGTCTGTGCCGCATCAGCTGATAAATATTTATATATTTCAAGATAATTTATTTATTTAAAGCTAAATGAGAACAAATTAATATCAATTGAAAGCAGCAAATGTGTGCATACACCCCAGAACTTTCCACGCACCGCTCCGTGCCATTGCCTGAGGCGTACATACACTTGGTGACGTCGAGCGTGTACAGCACACCGTGCTCCTTCACGGTAGTCAACCCGCTCTCTCCAAACACGAGGTGCACCTGTACATACACCCCAAGACACGCCTTCCTCCTTCTGCAACAACTGGCTAGCTACCACCAGCTAGCTTCGCAGCAACCCCACCAAATAACACACTTGAGACCCCGTTTTAACTTGCCAAAAGCTGCAGCTACACAGCCGAAGCAGCCAGAGACGCCAGTGGACTTCTGCAAAAGGTTTCTCTTCTTTGTTTTCCTCATCATGCAAATTAGCAACTAAATTTAAAATTATATTTGAATTGCTTTTAAGGTTTGTTAGAAAACAACCCACCCGGCTCTGCCGCATGCGGCCTGCAATGGGCGCCTGAAGGCCCACGGCTTTCACTGAAAACTCCTCACAAAATTGGTTCCACATTTGCTGCTCAATTAAATGCATTTGCGTTGCCCCCACTGTCTCACAACCCCTGAAAAAAGAAGAGAGAAGCAGAAAAACAAACTCATAACATCACAAAATCAATCGGCCTTACAACTCTCCATGCAGCCAATAATAGCACTAGGAAATGCATTCATTGTCGCTGCCGCTCAGGCACAACGGAGCAGAGGATCCATGTAGACAAAAACCCTAAACCCTGAACCCTAAACCCTAAATGCGTACAGTTGTTTCAGCTTCTGGAAGCCGTCTAGACTTCCGCTGGGAAACAAAAGCACGTCTCCCATCCTTTCAAACTTCTCCGGCCATGTGAACACTGGTCCATCTGCCGCATCGGCAGCAGCAGCAGCAGCAGCAGCAGCAGATGCATTGTGTGGGGCCTCCCCGCGTTGCAGTTGCTTTGCTTGCTGCAGCAGAACTTGACCGTCAGGGACGGAGGCGCACGCGGCACGCAACGAGGTGTCTAGGCACCTCGCAACACTCCTCTTGGTTGCCCGCGGGCCAGTGGGTGAAGCAAGAGAAAAACATTGAAGGAACTCCGCAGTCTCTGCACCAGGTGTACAGACAGCTGAAACAGTTTGTCTTGCATTTGTGCATTTCAAGATCACTTTCGGTATTTGAGATAGTAGTGCTCCGCTTTCTGTCTTACCGGAACTGACTACCATTAAATCCTTCACATCCTGAGGCAGTGAGGCTGCGCTAACGACGCCCGTCACTGGCAGCATGCCCAGCCAGGTGCAGCCGGGAGGGGGCTGCGGAGTGACCCTGGAGGTGACCCCGTAAGAGTTGTTGATTTCGATTTGCTGCACTTTCCGTGTTTTGTCAAACAGGCCAAGAGCTTCCAGAGCGGATTTGACGGCTTTCAGCTTTTGCTTTTTACGCACCGCCACAAAAATATCCTTGAAACAATTTATTTCTACAGACAATTTGGGGCTTGAGGTGTTGCATGCACAGGCAGGGGACACTGGCTTTAATAAAACAACATCTTCTCTCTTTGCGGCTGCTCCTCCACTCGACTCGCAAGTGTCTGTACAGTCTCCATCCACAACAGCCTGGGAGCTGCTTGCTGGCTGATACAAAAACGCAAGAAGCAGAAAAATCAGAAATACAAAAAGCAAAGAACACAACAAACATATACACCTGAAAGCAGCTGTATATATACCTGAAATCAGTTGCATGTACTGAAGCGTGCTGGACTTGTTAAGGGCGTTTCGTGGGTCTCACTTTTTGAAATTTCCGTGATATTCTCGCTGGCCTCCCGTCGGGGAAGAGTTGCTTTCTGAGCGTTTCATGCAGCCGGTTTATCTGCTGCTCATTCCACGTTAGTTTTTGATTACAAAGCTGTAAAAGGGAACAAAAATAATTGGAAGTTATCAAAACCATCTCCTCTGTGTTTCCAGCAGCAGAAAGCGTCTCACATCCATCCTGGGAAAAACCAGAAAACATTCTTAAGGTGAGTGGAACCTCCAAGCGCTGGCTGCCGCGAATTGCGACAATATTTCTCTTCCCAAGAGCAGAAATACCAGAATCTCTGAGACCCGCTGCCACCGCCGCCTTCAGCAGCGCCGCGGCTGCGCTTTCTGTTGCCGCCTCGACGTGTAATAATAAAGGTTCAAGTTTTAAGTCTGTGTGGCTGAGGGAGGGGTGTGCTGCTTCTCTTTCTGCTTCCTTGACATTGGATTTTTCTGGGTAGTGACGGGCACCCTTTAATATCTCCGCTAGCAGTTTGTCTCCTTCTGACGGATCCACAGGCTCATGGCTGACAAAAACCAGCCTGAAGCCGCTCTTTACCCTCTTTCCGGTGTCTGTACTTGCCTGCTGATAGGCTGTAATTCTGCCGCTGCAGCAGCTGGTAGTCACATAGTCCGGGTGGGAGTTTAGGAGATCACAAATTGGAACAAGCAGAGCATCAATGTCTCCCTTCAGCGATTTGTCAGGCTTAATGTCTGCAGCGGAGTGGGTTAATATTTCCGTTTCATTCGGATTGCAGCCGCTGCGGTCGGGGGCCCCTTCAAACGCCAAGCCTTTCAATATCCTGCATTTTCTTTTGGCAAAGTCCTCCATCACCGCTTGGAGAGAGAACGCAAAGAGACTTAAAATGCTCTTCTTTTGGAGGTTTTTGCGACTTGCACCTTCACTCCTGGACAAGGCTCGATCGAACCCCTTACCCTTCGAGAGGAGTTAACAGCCAGTATTGCTCCTTTTACACATGGGGGCAAAAGAGGCAACAAAAAAGCTGTGCAGAGGCCCATAGAAGGCGCCTGGGTTGCTGTTTAGGCTCCGCTTTTTTCTAGGAACCGGGAGAAGGGAACCTAAAAGAATCGGAGGCCGAAAAGAAATAAAACAACACAAATATTAGGAATAACTGATTGCAGAAAGTAAATGCAGCCTGGAAGAACATATAAAATCATGGGCTTTTTAAACCTTCATGATATTCTGGTTATTTCGGTAACCTCCTTGTCTGCTCACGATTGGAACAAGCCCCATATAAATTCATTTCAGGCCCCCACAAGATGAAAAATTAATGCATTGAAAAATTAATAGTTATTGAATTTCCAGTCCAATATGACTTATCCTTTTGTTTCCAGTAAGCCAGGAGAATTTCCATCTCTTTCAGGTGTCACAACACTTGGTGATGCCTCAAATGTGAGTTATTGAATGGTGGGTGACAAGAAGCGATGGTTGTCTACGCGATATGCATGGTTTCCATAAAACCAAAAATCATCCTTTCATTATATTTGGTTTTTACATTCACTTCTCCATTTTTCTGTCCATCAGAAGGGAAAAAATGTGGGAATCCACCCTGAAACTATCGACGTCTGCCGCCCGCCGCAGTTTGCAAATGCTTCCCGATCCGGGGATAGATCAGCTGGCTCCGGTGCTAGCAAAGTTGTCTCTGTTAGAAAAGGTAGGAATAAGCTTGTTTGTACCTTATTTGGCCATTCGTATTCTCATAATTCCTTAGGTTGCCGACACGCACACAAAGCTTCTGAACGAGATACTGCGAAGACTTCCGCAGCACCCCGATCAACCAGTGGCTAGTCCAGCGGGTGATCCTCCCGCTTCGTCTCAGACGGAGGATTCCCATGTAGCAGTGCTCAAGGCATTGAACCATAAAATCGGTACTGCCCGTGGGAGTACACAAGACACAGTCAGCAAGCGGCGGTCCATTCAGACCGTCAGTATCAAGGGCCAATTCACACCCGGTCATGCCGTATGGGGGGCTCACAACCATGGGAAACGGGTCTTAACTGGAGGGCTGCTGCCTTCCGAACCCCTTGAGGAAGCTCGGCCTGAGCAGAGCGTCAGGAATGCAGAAACGGGGAAGAAAGGTGATTCCTGTTTATGTATTTTTTGTCTGTCTCACGCATTTCAATTCTTTATGAACCGCATGGCCAGCTGCTGCACATACGGCTAGAGTTTGCACTCCGCATGATGGGCAGGCGTCTGTTGCCTGTTCCAGAAGCTCCTCAAACGGGAGTATCGAAGATGCTTTTGTTCCGTCAGTTTCTTGCATCTCCCCATTTGAGTGAATAAAGTATTTATGACTGTTTTGTTTCAGAAACATCCATGGACAAGCAATGGCGACACCTTCCTCTTGTCGGTGGCTACCGCTAAAGAATCTGCACTTTGCCCGCAACAGAATTTCTCGCGAGTTAGAAGCATCTCCAGAGACAGCCGAAAGAGAGCCCACGAGGCCAATTCTAAACACGTTCGGATCGCCTCCCATGGAAGTGCAGAAATGTGAACGCGACTGTGCTTCCCCCCCTTCGAAGCCCTTCATTGCAGGAACCTTGCGGGTTTCAACTTTTGGTGTTGAGAAGAATGTGAAAGAGAAGCTTCGGAGTCCCTCTCTAGAGAATGAGCAAATGTGTCTCATAGTAAGATTGCGTTTTCTCATGATATTCTTTTTTTGTTTTATCCTTTTGAACGGAATTTATAGTGTTTGTTCCACAAGTCGGACTCGATGCACCTTGCGAAGCCAACTCTCTTCCGACTGGAATGCGGCAAGCTGCCATTTCTAGTGAAGCATTAAAAATGATTTCAACTAAATTTGTATTCTTTTTACAGGCCATGAATTTCATCTCCATTGGTAAGCGGAAAAACAAGAAATCCGAAAAAAAACAAAAGAAAAATGCGGGTTTCAGCTTGGCAGAAATCGTGCAAAGACGGGAGTGCCGGAAAGAGTGTGCAGTTTGTTTGCTTCCTTTATCCAAAGAAGAAAGTGTTGAAATAATGGCTGGGAGCAAAAGAGCACGAAAGAACCCAGAAATTAAACTGTATCAACAGCAGCTCTTTGATGCAATCACACGCGTCAATACTGACGGTGAAATCATAGAATAATTATTTTTCTAACAGATCTCTCCTTCCACAAAAGTCCTGTTTCCACAGAAACACCACAAGCTGTATATGCAGGAACCTGCAGTACAGGACCGTTCTTTTCTCTTCATAACCACCAATTCATTATTTCTGCCTCCATAATGTCTAATTAGAGTTGGAGCGACTTGCCTGCAAAGACACCTGAGCCACAAGAGTGATCTTAGTGTTATTTTTCTCTTTCTGCTCTCCTCCCTCCCTCAGCAATCCACAACGGAAAATATCCGCAATATACCTTTTCACTCAAACACTCGAAAGCAGAACATCTAAACGACACAAAATCCACAGAGAAACTGCAGTTTTTCCCCTTGATGGAGCATCTCATTGGAATGCCCAAAGGGTGACAACTCTGCAAGGTCGAATGTAATTTCTGACGGGATAAACACCTGTTGTTTGTTTGATCCGTAGCTAATCACACCTTAGAGGTTGGTCCATCTGCATGTTATTGCTAGCTGCAGGCTGCTGGAATGAAGAAGGCAAGCAGCCCGACTTTCGTCTCCCCCTACCAATCGCCATACACCTGAGCGTACATCTTAGGCGAAGCGAAGTAAGTGATAGACAGCTGCAGAGAGACCAGAGGAAAGATTCATGGAACGGAAATTATTCTCTTCTCTTAAAAAAACAAATGATTTTTAATCGTGTTTTGTAATCAAAAGCCATACCAAACTCAGCCAGGAAGTTTCAGACATTCGATGGGCGCTTAAAGCTGGAGCTGATTCAGATTAAATACAGAAGACGAAGATCCCCCACACATCCTCTGTAATCAAAGAAAAGCAGAGTGGTAATATTCTTTTAATTTATTTCTTGCTGGGGCAATTAATTTGTGTCCTTTCGCCGCTTCAGTAGCTGCACAAGACAGAAAAAATTAGTGAGTGGCAGCATGAACATTTTTAAAATATAGTTAATAAAAATAAAAATGGCAGGAAATGCTTGAACTTACACCGCGAAGTGTTTGTAAGAAGACAAAAGTATATTAATAGAGAAATGAGGCAATGCATCGCATGTGTTTCAATAGTAAGTGCTGTTTTTGCTATAGATAAGAAAGAACATCGATTCTTCCTCCAGCTTCATTAAACCTATCTTCACGTAAGAATTAATTTACTCAGGGAAAAATGTATAAATAGATAAAGTCTTTCTTCATTTAATTTTCTTCAGGTTGTTTGTGGGGGCTTGTGGTTTGTACCACCAACACATTTCTAACAACAAAAGGAGGTTAACATGAATCTCGCTCTTTTTGTTTTTCTTTCTCGACAAAAGTATTGCTGATGTTAAATTACTTAATGAAAAACTCAAAGATTTTATCTGTTTACATTAAATTCGAGGCTCTTTAAGTTAAAAAGTGTTTTTGCCTTCGAGAGGCCCCCAGCGTATTTCGTCTCAAATTCCAGCATGTAAACCGCTAATTATTTATTGTCGGTATTTTCCAGAGACAGGCTGCAGCTTGAAGAAGGAGAATATGCATTAAGAAGGGAGGAAATTGGAGCTTTTGCTTCAGACAATTTTCTGATGCAGAATGTGCAGTTTCTTGTCTTCTTACCGTCTCGAGCGATCGCCGAAACAGACAAAGAGCGACTGCACTGAGCGCGGGAAGTTTGCTTTTGTTGCAGCAACAGCAGCGCCAAACGCTGGAATAACGTTCAATTAAACAACACCCTTTTCAGCTGTACATGCAGCAGCAGCTCCAGCAGCAATTGCAGCAGCAGCTCCAGCAGCAACTGCAGCAGCAGAGCCAGCAGCGAGAATGACGACAATAGAACGCCTTGGCATTCAGGGAGTTCGCAGCTTCGGCCCAGAGTCTCTCGAGACCATTTCCTTAGGCACTCCCCTTACCGTCATTGTTGGCCACAATGGAGCGGGAAAAACTGTAAACCCTAAACCCTAAACCCTGCACGCGGCGCTTTAAGGAGCTCTGAACGTTTGCCTCTTGTGTTGCCTAAGCCCTAAACATCTGAAAGGCTCAATAAGCAGCAAAATACAAAATTCTTTTCATGGTGCGTTTGCTTGTCCTTTGCGATGTTTCTACACCATTCAGATATTAGCAGCGTGGCTGTTAGGGTTTAGGGTTTAGGGTTTAGGGTTTGTGTATGCAGACGTTGGTGGAGTGTTTGAAATACGCGCTGACTGGAGAAATGCCGCCCTCAGTGGACAGAGGCAAAGGGTGGCTGTTTGATCCTCGACTTGCAGATACACCTGAAGTGAAGGCGCAGATTCGAGTTTCTTTAAAACAAGAACGACAAAAGAAAAAAATACTTATTGTCAGATCCATGCAACTCACACATACACTCGATAAACAGAGAAGGCTCAAGCCACAATTCAAGGTATCTTCTGCTGCTGATGGTTGCTTCTGCTGCTGCTGCTGCTGCTGCTGCTGCTGCTGCTGAAGCAGCAGCAGGGGATATCTGGATGCTGCTACTGTGTAACTGCACCAGCAGCTTCTCCAGCAGCAGCAACAGCAACAGCAGCAGCAGCAACATCAGCAGCAACAACAGAAACAATAGCAGCAACAACAGAAACAATAGCAGCAACAACAGCACCAGCAGCACCAGCAGCAGCAACAACAGCAACAGCAGCACCAGCAGCAGCAACAACAGCAACAATAGCAGCAACAGCAGCAACAGCAAAAGCAGGAAGAGCAGCAGCAGCAACAAGAGCAGCAGCAGCAACAGCAGCAGCAACAGCAGCAGCAACAGCAGCAGC
>NPHX01000394.1:2438-23911 GCA_002271815.1 Eimeria falciformis
TGTGTTGATTTGCTTTTTTGATATGAGCAAACCTATCGCACACTGCTTGTATCGCACAAACCAGGTGATGGCTAGGGTGGACGCAATTACAGTAATGCGTTTGTTTTATTCTAATATTGTTGTGGGGATTGTTGTCTTTGGAGTGGGATTCCTTCCAACTCGATGTTATCGCATTGGCTTGCAAGGAGACGGTATCCGTCCTCTATTCTGCAGCTTTTGACTGACCTGTTAAACACCGAAGAAGAATTTGCGATTTTGTTTGTTGGCCCGACCTTTTCACTTAAAATACCTGGATCCTAGCAGGTTAGGACTACGGTAGGTGTATGAGCAAGCAGCGCGGTATAGAACATTCGTGGCACGACCCGTTCCGTAGCTCGCAACTTTTGTTCTGCTTCGAGAAGTCTGTTTCTGGTGGATGACTACTCGAAGGCAGTTTGAAGCGGAGAACAGCGTCGGTCTTTGACGCACAAAGGCAGATGGGCGTGCCGAACTCTGTCGGATGCAGGCACAATTGACCAATTGGATTAGACAATCCTGGCGGCAAAAGCATACATGCGGCATCATTTTGCCCCATTAGCTATTTCTTGTCCTTGCGTTTATAAATAAGACGAAATGGGCTCATGGCACTTGGGTGTTTGGCAAGCAGCTACGTCTAGGTAGTGCCCTATCTTCTCCAGAGATGCATAATAATAACATGAGCACTTTTGTGTGTTTATTAGCTTTTTGGTATCAGGAGACCAATCGTTCAGCTCTTGCATTGGATGAAGCAGCGGGGCCTTAGGGTGGACGCAAGCATAGTAACGATGTTAATATATTTCTGCATCGTCGTAGCAATTGCTGTAATGTGGAGTTTTCTCCGACAGCTTGTATCGCATTCCGTTTCAAAGTGATGGTATCTGCCCTCTATTTTTGCTGTTTCTGACTGGCCAAAACCTAAGCAAGAGACAGGTTCTTTTTGCTTCGCATTTTTCTAATTTAATATAGGCTAGTCCCTGCATATTAGGACTAGGGTAGCCGTGAGATGAAGGACGGAAGATGGACATCATATTTGGATAGACGCGTTTTGTCCATTGCATCTTTGGACTGCAGAGTGCAGCTTTTTTTCAGTACGGGCCAGCACTGACTGCATGATGAGGAGAAGGTAGGATATGTATTGCTTGACGTTTGGTCTGGTCCAGCCAGCTTGCGTCTGGTGGAGAAATAGCGAAGGCGGTTGTAGGCAGAGACCAGCGTCGTGCTTGGCAGTGCAACAACAGATAGTAGTGTCCAACTCCCTCGGTGGCAGGCATTCATGGCGAAGGGAATTGCACATTCCTGGCCGCAAAGCCATACCTGTGACATCCGTTTGCCTCGTAGGCCATTTCCTGTCCTCGCGCTTTTGGATGCCACAAACTGGGTTGGGTGAACCATGAGCAATCCGGTACATTAAGAGAAATTCTCAGGTGTCTTCAAGATGCATAGAAAAAGCAATCAAATTTTAGGGGATTGTGCATGTTTTCTGGTAAGAACATATTGCATGTTCTTGTAGCGGACGATGCAAGGGACGGCCAAAGTGGACACAAGTGTAATAATCCGTTTGATGTTTGTTTGTAATAACGACGATTTTTGTATTACGAGTAGGATTTTATCAGACACGGTTTATCGCATTCTGTTTCAAGCGTGCGGTGTCCTTCATTTATTCTGCGGCTGTTGTCTGGCCCAACGAAGCCGCAAACATACGTCGTAATCTTGCTCGTTGACTCACTGGGTATCATCACACTAAGACTACAGCAGGCACGTGAAGCAGCACGACGGTATACAGCATTTGTGAAACTATCTGTTCCGTAGTGCGTGGCTTGTGTTCTGCTTTAGTTTGGGCGCTTTTGCAAATAACTACCCGAAGGCCGTTGCATGCAATATCTTAACTTGGCTTGAACTCACAAGGACATATAGTAGTACCAAGCTCTGTCGGTGGTACGCATTGTTGACTAAGGGCACTACAAATTCCTGGCCGCAAAGGCATGATTGGAGCAACCGCTTGTCCCGCAGGCCGTTTCGTCTCCTTTTGTTTATGGATGTCATGAAATGGGTTTGGTGGCGCAAGGGTATTGGGCAAGGAATGGCACTGTGGGGGATTGCACACTGTCTCTTGATATGCGTAGAGACACCATTCAGGTTTATGCGCTTTGCTCAGCTTTTTCGGCATGAGGAAAACAGGTGCTTGTAGCAGACGAACCAGTGCACAGCTAGGATGGATGCAAGTATAGTAATGCTTTTGATATGCCTCGGTGTCCTCATGACAATTTCTGTATTTGAAGTGCGATTCCATCCGACTCGTTTTATCGCATTTTCTTTCAAGAAGCTGGTGGCCATCCCTATTTATTCTGTTTCTGCCTGACCCATTAATCACCAAAGTATAAGACACAGCAGTGTTCGTTGGCTGCGTTTGAGGATTTTTTATAGCCGGATGGCAGCTACTACGGCAGGCTCGTCAAGAAGCACCGCGGTATACGACACTCACCGAACGACGTTTTGTAGCTGATGATTTTTGTTTTGCTTCAGAAAGTGTGTTTCTGGAGGATGAACACCCGAAGGCGGTCGAAGGCAGTAACCAACGTTGCGCTTGAACGCACAAGGATATATGCCATTGCTGAACTTCATCGGTAATAAGCATTGCTGGCCAAAGACATTACACGTTCCTGGCTGCAAAAGCATACTTGCACCATCAGTTCCTCCCGTAGGCCATTTGTCGTCGTCTTTGATTGCCACGAAAGGCCACAAAAGGGTTTTGATGACGAAAGGGTGCGCAGCTACGTTGAAAGAACTTTTACGTTTCTTGGGGTGCATATGAATAAAATTTGGATTTTGCTGTTTGTTCAACGTTTTAGGTATAAAAAGAGCAATCGTTTACTGCTTACAGAAGACGGGCCAGTGGATGACAAGGGTGGACGAAAATACAGTAATGATTTGATATATTTCTGCGTTGTCATAGCGATTGATTTTTTAAGTGAAATACCATCCTACATGGTTTTACCGCGTTTCGTTTAAAGGGGATGGTATTCGTCCTTTACTTTGCAGCGTCTAACTGACCCATTGAACACCAATGTACACGAGGAGAACTTGCTCGCGGAACAATTTGTTTTTATTTCGTTCAGCTGGGTCGCAGCAAATTGCGACCACGGTAGCCATGCTAACAACCCGCATTATATGGCAATCGTGAAACGATATGTTTTTTAGCTCATGTCTTCTGTCCTGTTCCAGTTGGTGCGCGTCTGCTAATAACAACCTAAAGGCGGTTGCAGACAGAAAGGAACACCGCGCTTGAGCTTACAAGAACAAATAGTAGGTCCGAGCTCCGTTGGTGTCAGGCATTGTTGACTAAGGGCATTACCCATTCCTGGATGCATAGACACGCTTGCGTCATTCGTTGTTCCGCTGCTCATTTCCTGTGGCTTGAGGGTGCCATGCAGTAAGTTTGGAAACGCGAGGTTATTGGGCAAGGAGTGACATTACGGGAGATTGCATGCTGTCTCTTTAGATGCTTACAGACAGCATTAGGGTTTGTGCGCGTTGCTCAGCTTTACCACCTGACCGCTATGGTGGACACAAGTATAGTAATGCGTGTTATATGTTTCTCTGGCTCATGACGATTGCTGTGTTTGGAAAGGGATTTCATCCTACTCGCTTTATAGGATTCCGTTTCAAGCGGATGGTATATGTCCTTTATTCTGGAGCTTCTGGCTAACCCCAATTGAACACCAAAACATGAGACGCGATCTTTGTTGCTAGCCCGCGGTTTTATTTTGTATAAATGGGAGTCATCAGATTACGACTACGGTAGCCATGCGAAGAAACACCGGTTTATTTGGCACTCGCCAAACGATGTTCCATAGTTCGTGGCTTCTGTTTTGTTCCAGTTGGTGCGTTTCCGCGAATAAATACCCGAAGGCGGTTGCAGGCAGAAAGGAACACCACGCTTGCACGCACGACGACAGATGGTAGTACCTTGCTGCGTCGATGGGGAGCATTGTTGACTAAGAACATTACGCATTCTTGGCTGCATAGGCATGCTTGCGTCATTTGTTGTTTCCTAGCCCATTTGCTGTCTTTGTGCTTGAGGATGTTATGCAATTGGTTTGGTGATACAGGGCTATTGGGCACGAAGTAACATTACGGGATATTGCGTGATATCTTTGGAGATGCGTAAACACAGCATTCAGGTTTGTCCGCGTTGCTCATCTTTACCAATGGACAGCTAGGGTGAACGCAAATATAGTAGTGCGTGTGATATGTTTCTTCGGCTCATGACGATTGCTATTTTTGGAGTGGCTTCCATCCGACTCGATTTTATCGCGTTCCATTTTAAACGAATAGTATCCGTCCTCAACTCTGCAGTTTCTGACCGACCCATTATTGAACACGCAACCGTAAGACTTGATATTGTTCGCTGGCCAGGTTTGAACATTTTGTGTAGCTGAATGCCAGAAGATTACGACTACGGTGGCCACGCGATTCGTGGGAGGATTTGATCCGTAGCTCATAGCTTCTGTTCTGTTTCAGTTCGTGCGTTTTTGCGGTTGAATTCCAGAAAGGGGGTTGCACGCAGGAAAGGACATTCCGCTTGAGCTCGCAAGGACAGTTAGAAGTACCGAGCTCCGTCAGTGGCAGGCATTGTTGACTAAGGGCATTACGCTTTCCTGGTTGAATAGGCATGCTTGCTTCATTCGGTGTTCCGAAGCCCATTTCCTGTCCTTTTGTTTGACGATGTCGTAAAATGGGTTCGGTGACGCAAAGCTTTTGGGAATGGAGTGACATTACCGGAGATTGCGTGGTATCTCTTGCGATGCGGAAAAACACTTTCGGGTTTGTGCGCGTTGCCAAGCTTTTTCGGTATAAGGAACACAACTGGGTGCTGCTTGTGACAGAAGAAGCGGTGGATCGCAAAGGTGGGCACAAGTTTTATAAAGCATTTGATATGTTTCCGTGCAGTCATGACGTTTTTCATATTTGGAGTGGGATTCGATCCGACTCGTTTTATCGCATTCAATTTCAAGCAGATGGTATCCTTTCTGTATTCCGTAGCTACTGACTGGAATATTGAATATGCAAGTGTAAGGTACGATCTTTTACGTTGGCCATATTTGGGGATTTCGTATAACTGGGTTCCAGCGGATTACGACAATGGTAGCCACGCAAACAAGCACGGCTGTATAGGGCACTCGCAGCAGGATCTATTGCGTGTCTCATGGCTTCTATGCTGTTTCAGTCGGTACGTTTTTGTGAATGAATACCCGAAGGCGATTACATGCAGAGTGTAACATTGGGCTTGGATGCACAAGAAAGATATAGGAGTGCCAAGCTCCGTGAGTGGCAGGCATTGTTGACTAAGGGCATTATGCATTCCTGGTTGCACAAGCATGCTTACGTCATTTGTTATTCCGTTGCCCATTTCTTGTCCTTTTGTTTGAGGATGCCATGAAATGGGCAAGGGTATTGGAGATGCACTGATACGGAAGATTGCGTACTGCCTTTTGAGATGCGTAAAGACATCACTTGGCTTTGTGCACCTTGCTCAGCTTTTTCTGCCATAAGGAGAACAATAGCACACTACTTATAGCAGACAAACCAGAGGACCGCTAAGATGGACCCAAGTAGAGTAATCTTTCTGACCAGCTTATCGCCGAGTGGAATTCCATTCCACTCGTTTTATCGCATTCCGTTTCAAGCGAATGATATCCATCCTGTATTCTGCAGCTTCTTAACGACCTTTTAAATATCAAAGCATAAGACACGATATTGTTCGTGTGCCCGCTTTTTTGGAATTTGTATAGCTGGATGCCAGCGGATAACAACTACGAACATCACGGTATACGACATTCGCCTAAAGATATGCGTCGTATCGAGTGACTGCTATTCTGCTCCAGAAAGTCCGTTTCTGGCAGCTAAATACGTGCAGGCGGTTTAAGGTAGTAGAGAGCCTCGCGCTTGGACTTGGGCGCACACAGTCAGATGGTGGTGCGGGGCTTCATCGATGGCAGACGTTGCCAAAGGGCATTACTCGTTCCTGGCTGCACACGCATACTTGCACCACCGGTTTTTCCCGTAGCCATTTCCTGTCCTTGTGTTTATGATGGCCACGAAAGAGTTTTGATGACTCAATCGTGCGCAGCTACGTAAAGAGAAATTCTCTGCCGTTTCTTGGGTGCATAGAAACAGCATTCGGGTTTGTGCTCGTTTCACAGCTTTTTCGGTATAAGGAGAGCGATAGCGCACTGCGTGCAGCAGAATAGCCAGCTAAGGTGGACTCGAGTATGGTAATGCGTTTGAAATGTTTGTGCGGCATCATTACGATTACTATATTTGGAGTGGGATTCTACCCAACCCTGTTCTATCACATTCGTTTCAAGCGGATGGTATCCGGTATCTATTCTGCAAATTTTTACGGATCCTTTGAACATCCAATTTTAAGTCGTGATCTTGCTCGCTGGCCTGGTTTTTGGATCTCGTATAACTGCCAACGAATTATGACTGCAGTAGCAACGCGAACGAACACGAGGTACACTACACCCCTGGACAGATTTGCTTCGTGGCTCTTGACTTATGTCCTGCTTTAGCTTGTGCGTTTCTGCGATTAAATACTCGAAAGCGGTTGCAGGCAGAGGGCCACGTCGCGCTTGGACGCATAACGAGATGTAGCAGTGCCGAGCTCCGTCGGTTGCAGTCATCGTTGCCTAAGGGTATTACGCATCTCTGGTCGCAAAGGCATACTTGCGGAATCTGCTTGCCACGCAAGCAATTTCCTGTCCTTTTGTTTATAGATACCCTGAAAGGTTTTGGGTGACGCAAGGTATTGAGAAAGGACTGACATCACAGGAGACTGGGTGCTGCCTCTTGAGATTCTTACAGACACAATTCGGGTGCGTCCCTTTGTGCAACTTTTTTGGCATACGGAGAAAAATACTGCACTGATTGTAGCAGGCGAACGAGTGGACCACTAGGGTGACGCATGTCCAATCATGCTTTTGACATTCTTTTTCTCGTCACGACTATTTTCGTATTTGGAGTGGGATTCCAATCGACTTGTTTTTTCGCATTGTATTTCGAGTGGATGGTATCCGTTTTTCATTCTACAGCTTCTGATTTACCCACTAAACACCCAAGTAACGCAATATTGTACGTTGGCCCTTTCTTTTGTATTTTGCATCGCTGAATGCCAGCGGATAACGACTACTGAAGGTGCTCAAATAAGCACCGAGATATTCAACACTCACCGAGCATATGTTTCGTGGTGCGTGACTTATTATTTGCTTCAGAGAGTCCGGTTTTGGTTGATGAAACCCAAAAACGGTTGGAGGCAGTAGTTGGACTTGGGCGCACACGGTCAGATGGTGGTGCCGAGCTTCATCGGTGGCAGAAGTTGCCAAAGGGCATTTTGTATTGCCTGACAAGAGGCAAATTTACGCAAACCGTTTGTTCTGTAGACTAGCTCTTCTTGTTTATGGATGCAATAAAAGATGCTTGCTCATACAGGAGTATAGCGCGACCATTTACATTCAGGGAAATTCTCAGCCATCTCTGGAGATGCTTAGAAACAGCGTTCAGATTTTGGGGCATTTTGCAGCTTTTTTCGGTATAAAAAAAGGAATCGCGAGCCGCTTGTAGCAGACGAACCAAAAGACGGCTAGGCCTACAAGCTTTGTTACATGCCATTACACATTCATAGCCGCAAAGGGACATTTAACGGAATTTGTTTCTTCCACAAGCCCGTTTCTGTCTGTGCGCTTATGGATGCCACGAAATGGGTTGAGCGGCACGAGGGTTTTGGGCAAGCAGCTATTTTCAGGAAATTTCTGAGTCGTCCATGATGTGTGAGGGCGGACAAACCAGCACATGGCCGAGACGCATAAGCTTTGCACTATACAATGCTCTTCAACCGTGATCGTGATCGTGTTGGCGTGATGCCTCTTAAATGGCGTGTCCAGGGATTGTTGCATACTACTTTTTTTCTGGCGCTTCTTGGACTATGACAGGCTACAATTTTTTTAAAAGCTTCTTTAGACGTGGCGGCCATCAAGTTTACGTGTTATCGATGACGTTACAAGCAGCGATAGTGGAGGGCCATCGTTATCTAAGGTATCCTTGATCCTTACTTCTGTGATTTAAATGGTTCTGCAGGCATAAGGTAAAAAGTCCGCGCTTCTTGCAGAACGCGCTGTTACCTCAGGCAGAGTCTCTCCTTGTGGTGTTTTCAAGTGGCCAGTTGCTGGCATCAAAGCTGTGTGATAAACCCGTTAGTCATTTTTCGCACATTATCCTTGTTAACGTCTTCAATAATGGGAAAGCATGTACGTAACGGCAGTGCGCTCTATAATATAGTTGCCTTATGACAAGATTATGTTTAACCGCAACAAGTTTCGATGGGGTTGGGCATTTCACACCACTCGCTTGTAGGACTCAAACAACATACCTGTTCTGTTTTTGCTTTTAACGCCGTTATGCTTTACACGTTTATAGCGTGTAACGCCCTTTTGCTTTACATTCTTCTGGCGTGCGCTCATCTGGTAAACTCCGCTGCACCCTCAAAATGGAAATTCGGATTCCGCAACAAACATCCTTCGTAATTGTTTCTGAGTTTACGCCCGTTTAGGTTTAGCGCCTATACTTTACGCTTTCCAATTATGGCTCCAGGCTTTAGTATGGAGCCTTTATGGCTTGGGCTTTATCATTTAGGTTTCAGGCCTTCTTCCTCAGGAGTTAGGGTTTGGGGGTTTTGGGGTTAGGGTTTGCAATTTAGTGTTTGGGGTTTAGAAGTTTAAGTTTAAAGCTCAAGGATTTAGGTATTGTTGTCTGCGTCTGTTCCTGCGGATATTGGAGCTTCTGTGTAGCAGTTTTAATCCTCATGTGTGCTTTGGCGCGGTGTTCACTTTCGACTTTGCCAGCTTCAGCAGCGGCAGAGGAGAAGCGGTGCTGATGGACCGAAAGGATTCACCAGCACAGGTGGTACTAGCTCGAAAAAATGCTGCTCGGATTAAATACGTTTGTAGAAACAGAAATGAACACCAAGAAACAACTTTATTTGCTGTGAAACTGAGACCACCTGGTATGTCTATGTGCTGCCAAGAGGCATTTAATTAATTTAGTAATGAGTTACTTTCTCTACGCATTTATTGATTTCGGTTGTCTGTAGGTGCGTGCATTTGGTGATTTACCGGACTGCGTCTCCTCTGGTTTTGCAGATGCATGTATAGACATGGTGCTTGTCATGTAGCTGGAGAACGAAGCTACCTGGATGGGCGTATCGGCATTTTGAGAAACGCTACAGAATTTCATGACAAACAAGCACAGAGCTGCTCTCGCCAGATACCCAGCCGTCTTTTCTGCTGGCCGTATTGAAGCTGGAATACCAAATTTTGAACCCTAAGCCTTAGGGGTTCATTGGTTATTTTTCCTGCGTCCACTGCCCTGGTGGGCTCGGCCTTGTTATCTTGGCTGTGGCCGTTGCGTGTAGCTGCTTCTTGTCCATTTCAGTTGCCGAGCTGCCTTTCAATCTTTCTGAATCAGACCTTTTCGTACGTTTTGCGTTTTTATTTGCTTCAGGGTCAGAAGATGCGGGCACGCTTCTTTAGTTCCCGGATCGTGTTGTTTATGCAGTTCCCGGTGTCTGTTTGTTCGCACAGCTGTGGTAATGATATCCATTAACTTACTGCATGCCTCATTCTTTCTGTACGACCGCACTGATTGGCCCTGTTGCTCGTGACCCTGTTCTTTAGACCGAGACAGCAAGACAGCGAGAGCAACATAAAGCAAGAATAGGCAACAAAGAAACAACTATTTAAGAGGATGGCGATCAATTCACCGCAACATCAGCCTAAACAGACAGCCCACAGCAGCTCCAGCAGCACCAGCAGGAGAGCGTTCCGAAGGAGCAGCCTTGTGCATTCCTTGCGGTTGGACGATGGTATTCAAAGCCCCAGATCAAGCGGTTTTCGCCTATCCTCCTTTGCTGAGTACCGCCGAGAGCAACTCGGATTCCGTACAGAAAGTTAAATCTATTTTCAGCACCACAGAGAACACACATCTGCATATGTTAGTATACATACACATATACACAGATGTATAGATTAGCATCCGTACATTTTTATACAGCGAAGCCTACATCAATGTGTATGTATGCGGACATCTGTGAATATAAGAGTACACACCTACCCATATACAGCCATCAATATATACACGTATACATACTAAATATATCTATCTGTGTACGTATATTTATGGCGATTAAGCACCAGTAGGTGTACATTTACTCCTTTACTTCACTCCCACTACTCAAGAGTACATGCCTGGCTAAACAAGCTTCCCATTGCGCTGTTAACAAGCTATTGTTTTCTCAAAACCCAAGATCCTAAGCCCGCAAACCAAAAGACACCAGCTACGCAGTAAATTTCTCTTTCGACTGCTGCTGTCAGACGCTTGTGCAGCAGAGCCCGAAGTTTCTATTTAAGTCAGGGCTTCACAGCACGGCCAACAATACGCTAGGTAGCAGTCTGTAACAACAAAACTGTTGCAGCAACAACTAACTAGCTGTCTTCAGCAACAGCTAGCTAGCTATTACAACATCCGAGAGCACCCGGCCGGCGAAGAGCAAAAGGAAAGCCTGGATAGAATTGGGGCAAAACCGAGGGCCCCGCCGCAAGATAATGGAAAACTGACTATAAAACGCCTTGTGCCACAAACAAACACACAAACAATCCACCAACACCAGCATCAGCAGTAGTCCGAACAGTAGCAGGAGTAACAACTGCAATAGAAGCAGTACCAACACCAACAGGGGCAGCAGCAGTTCGGAGGGAGGAGCCGACAGGAACATGGTGAAGAGACAGAAGGCAAGCCGCGCTAAGAAAGGAGACAAACGAAATCCCCTCTCCTGCATGCAGTAAAGCGATTATACAAACAGTCTTATCGTGTGCAGACAAAAATAAGTAATTAATAATAACACACTTGTATATTTACTTATTTATTCACTGTTTGCATGTATTTATGTTGGTGTGTGCTGCTGCTGCTGCTGCTGCTGCTGTTGCTGCTGCTTTTGCTGCTGCTTTTGCTGCTGCTGCTGCTGCTGTTGCTGCTCCTGCTTTTGATGTTGCTGTTGCTGCTGTTGCTGCTGTGTGCGCTCCCCTCATTCGGAGGCTGAGAGGATTTGGGAGCTTCACGTGCTGCTGTGCTGCCCTAAGTATTGCTAGCTGTGGCTGCTGCTGCTGCTGCTGCTGCTGCAGAGAGCAAATTCTTCAGCAGCAAGAGCTGAAGCTCCCATGGCAAAAATTTAACTTTGCGAATGGCACGCAGAAGGAAAGGGGTACTGTGCCCCCTATGGTTAAGATATAAGCGCACCGACAAGGAGATAGAGAGAAACAAAATAAAAAAGAAAAAGATAGAGTCAGAGAGAGGGAAAAAGAGATTGACAAGGGATAAGGCCACCAGCACACGTGCAAAAACTCCAACAGACAAACAAGGAAGAGAACACAGGCATCGAGAGACAGACACAGGCAAAGGCTCAGAGAAACAGACAGAAAAAAAAGGAAAGAGACACAAAGAAGCAGAAGGAGACAGAGAGACCCACGGAGGGACAGATGCAGCAAGACTAAAACAGCACAAGAAACTGTGCGATTTGGAGTGACCACCAAGGCCTTTTCTTGGGCAACCTTTCTGGACCTGATAATACACGTAAAATAAAAACTTTGAAAAAAACAAGATTAATACTTATTTCAGGAGCCATAACTCATCATCGGGAGTAAAACGGAACTTTGGCCGCATATGCAAGATTTTGTCACATTTTGGCGCCAGGGACAATGCAAGCTGCATTATTTATACTATCAATGGAAAATTAATGCTGATTAATTTTGGAATTAGTTTGAAAGGAGATTGATATGTAGGTATCGGCATTTCCCAAACTATTTCCTATCGAGTGCCTGGGCACCTACCCCAACTGGGGGACCCCCAGATGATCCATAGGTTATATGAGTCATTTAAACAACAAAAACGTCTGGAAAAAGCAGCCTTCAAACCTTGGTATATAATTTATTTAACACTGCAGACTGACTCACCCCTACTGCCCAACATCCATTCGTGGTTCTACCAACTTTTGTGTGCGTAGCCTACCAAGGAACAAGCTTACTCTATTTATAACTCAGGTAGAGCAAATTGCTGTATTTAAAATGTCTATGGGCATAATAAGCTTATTGATGCTCGGGAAACTTTCGGAGTCCCTGCAAAGGGTACAGAGCTGCCGACTACAAGAATGCAGCTGAATCTCAAAACCACCCCAAAGCAGCAGAATGCATGTATGATACAACCAAGCTGGAGACGTGGTACAAAACACTCTGCAATTTGGTTTTATCTCATTGACCTCAGCTGTGACTGCTGCATACCTAGTACTACATAACTTTAAAGCGCAAAGTCGAATACCACAACACAAAGACAGACAGAAGACCATAACTTTTCTCGGGGGATGCGGAGTGAGTTGTAGCCTTCATCATGACAGGTCACTCCCAAAGCAGGTACGAACTGGGACGATCTGCTCTCTAATGGCAAACGCGTCAGTCTCACGCGATCTATAACAGGAGCTACGGTTTATTTCTTTTAGCATCAGAGAGCCCGACGGAGCTGTTGCAAATGCTGGCAGCCCTTTTTAAAGCGTCCTCCGCGTTTGGTTCTTCCCTAGGTCGCTGTACAAGCCCACACTGAACCCGTGATCTTCCGATTCACGACAAGGAAGGACATGCTGCTTCACCACAATGTCCGGGTAAATTATAGCATTACAGTAAAACGGATTTCTTTTATTTTTGTTTGTTTTTTTGCCTTCGTCTCTTATGGGCGATGAAATGATTCGTACACGGGATATCTTGGTAGGTAAAGGCAGGTGGTTTTGGACTGCTTGAGAACCATTGCGTCCTTCTCGTTATAAAAGATTTGACACCATGTAGAACGTCTGTGAAAAGTGAGTGATGTGCTTATGGAGAGCAGCATAAGTAGAGGACGTAATCGGGGAAGAGAGGCTAAAACTGCTTGGCAGGACCAGTCGTCTCCCATCCGGAGTCAGCGTGGTAGCATGGAGCGCATTGCTTGGTACAGCGAATGGAGGTCCACTGGCTTTAAGGTTTTATAGCAAGTGTTGTATGAGATCAGACTCACGGGTCTATGGCAACGGCAAGACGAAAGGATGACTTTTCAAATGCATAGGGCAGGTCAACTAATTCCCGAAACCCAGGAAATACAGCATTCCACAGGAATGACAAGTGTGCACAAATAAATTCTCCGAATGATCATTAGATTGAATCTCCTAAGGTCATGGCACAGTAGATTGTGGACACGATGTGGTGTCTGGTTTGCATCAGGAAGCCCGTTGGTTGCGGTTAACAGGCGGACGGCAGGTGCAAGGGGGGGTCTGGGCTTGCGTTGAACGGGGACGGAGTAGTAGAAATGCCAAACTGTGTTTGTGACTGGAGACGTTGCTGGCTTATAACGCAGTTGGTGGCTGGATCGGGTGGGCAGGGTCTACCAGGCAGTTGTGTGGGAACTCTGGGATAAAGGATGAGCCAGGAAAACATTCAGTTGGTTGGGCGACGCAGAGGCACAAGCCTGACATTGACCGCAAGCGACTGCAGCATTGTTTGTGTGATCAGCGCATCAGGCCAGGATACACGATGATTGAGGGGCAGTGTTATGCTTGTTGTGGGTGTTTGTGCGTTTGTGGTTGGATTGGGTGCTTGGATGCTTCAGGCTGAGTAAGCGTAGTAAGCCAGCTAGTTAGTCGTTGTCGGAGAGTGGCAGCTGGTTAAGATCACGACCGGGTTTGGGGTTGGCGATAGGCTTGCGGCGTGTTTAGACTGAAGTGGTTTTGTAGGCTGCGAACCCTGTGTGGCATGACGCGTTATTCCAGACGTGCTGACCAGTGGCTTTCATGTTAGTTAGCTTGTGTGCTTGGTGGCTGCAAGCTTATTAACCCCAATGTGCTAGCTGGTTTACCATGGCCTTAAAATAGCAACTGGAACTGGGTGGAACTGTGCTGTGCTCCTGCTTTGTTTAATGAAGAAGTTCGAACATTTGTTTTTATTGGTTATTCGTACATTACTTGCTGAGCTATTTTGCAGCTGCTGACTGACCAAGTGACCACTTAAGCGTGGGACCCGATATTGTTTCTTGGTCCGATTGAAGTAGTATAGCTGGGCCCTAGAGATTGAGACTAATCTAGCCATGCGAACAAACACCGCGGCATATCATTTTCGTGCATAATATGTTCCATGGCCAGTGATCTGTTATGGTTCAGCAACTGTGTTTCTAGCGGAAAAATAACCGAAGGAGGTTGCATGCAGGGGAGAACATTGTGTTTTGACGTACAAAGGCATATGGGAATGTTGAGTTCTGTCGGTGTGAGGCGTTGCTAGCCAAGGGGATTGCACATCCGTTGCCACAAAGGCATGCATGCGACATCCGTTTGTCTCGTATATCATTTTATATCCTTGTGTTTATGGATGCCACAAAAAAGGTTTGCTGACGCAATTGTACTGGGCAAGCAGTTAAATTCGGGGAAATTATAGGCTGTCCGTTGATAATCGTAGAGACAGCATTTGGTGTTTTGCGCGGGGCTCAAGTTTTCGGCATGAAGACAGCAATAAACCACTGCTTGTAGCAAACGAACCAGTGGAACGGTAGGGTAGTCGCAAGTATAGTAATGTTTTTTATATGTTTCTGGGTCGTCATGGCGATTGCTGTATTTGGAGTGATATTGAATTGCATCTGACTCGGTTTTATCCCATTCTGTTCCAAGGAGGTGACATCCGTTCCCTATTGTTTAGCTGCTGCCTGCCTAATTGAAAGCCCAAGCATGAGACAGGATCCTGTTCGTTGTCCTGTGATTTTGATTTAGTGTAGTTGGTTCTAGCTTATTACAACTAGGCTAGCCACGCGAACAAGCACCGCGTTATTGGACACTCGTTGATTTATTTGTTCTGCAGCCTCTGTTGTGGTTCAGGAAATTGCGTTACTAGGGAATGGATGGCCAAAGGCGTTTGAAAGCAAATGGCAGCATGGAACGACTACTCACAGGGACAGATTGTAGTGCGGGACTCCGTCAGTAACCAAAGGATTAAATATTTTTTGCAGAAAAGGCACACTTGCGCCATCCGCTTGTCCCGCATGTCATTTCCTGTTACTGTGTTAGTGCATATCACTAAATATATTTGTTGTCACAAGGGTATTAGGCAAGATGCTATATTTAAAAAAAAATCTGCTGTCTGTTGAGATGCATGCAGAAAGCATTAGGGTTTTCGCGGGTTGTTCAGCTTTTCTGTTTAAGGACAGCAATCGCTCACTCCTTGTAACGGACGATCCAGCGGACGGCTACGATGGCCGCAAGTTTAGTAATCCTTTTTGATATGCTTCGCTGTCGTCTTGGCTCCTGCTGTATTTGGAACGGGATTCCATCCCATTAGGTGTCAATGCATTCGGTTCCAAGGGGATGGTATCCCCACCATATTCTGCAGCTGCTGTCTGCCTAAACACCCAAACTCAAAATGCGCTCTTGTTCTTTAGCCCGCAATTTTGATTTAATATAGCTAGGTTCTAGCATATGACGACTATTGTAGCCACGTGAACGAAGACGGCGGCATTCAATACTTGTGGATCGATCCGTTCCGTAGCAGGCGGCTTCTTTCCTGGTTCAGCAAGTGCGTTCCTAGCGGACAAATAATCAAAGGCGGTCGCAAGCACAGGGAAACGTCGCGTGTGGACGCACAAAGACATACGGGAATGTCGAGATCCGTCTGTGCCAGGTAATATTGTTGATTAAGAGCAGTAAATATTCCTGGTCCCAACGGCTTACTTGCGGCATTCGTTTTTCAGGTGGGCCATTTCCCAGTCCTGTGCTTATGAAGGTCATGGAATGGGCTTGGTGATTCAAGGGCATGAGACACGCAGCTACATTCAGGCAAATTCTCTAAGTTTGTTCAGATGTGTAGAGACAGCATTAGGATTTTTGCACGTTGCTCAGCCCTTTCGGTATAAGCAGAGTAATCGCGCACTGCCTACACCTGTAGTAGACAAACCACCAAACGGCTCGGTTGAAAACAAGCATAGCAATGTGTTTTTTCCGTGTTGTCATTGCGAGTGCTCAGATCCCACCCGAATCAGTTTTATTGCAATCTGTTTCAGGGGAATGGCATCCGTCCTCTATTCTGCAGCTACTAACTGACTGACTACTTGAACATTTAAGCATAACTCGCGGTGTTATTTATTGGTCTAATTTTTCGATATACGTTATAATTGGATCCCAGCAGATTACCACTACCATAGCCACACGAAGAAGCAGTTCGGTATAGCAAACTAGAGAAACGATCTGGTCCGCAGTCTGGGGCTTCTGTTCTGGTTCAGTTCATGCGCTTTTCACAAACAAATGGCGGAAGGCGGTTGGAGGCAGAGGGCCATGAATGCCAAAAACCTTTGTTTGGTGACAGAAAGGCATTCGGCAAGCACTCTTTGGTCTCTCTTGAGTTGCATAGAGGCAGAATTCGGGCTTTTCCGCGTTGCTTAGCGTATCGGTTTAAGAATCAAAATTGCAAACTGCTTCTAACCAACGAACCAGCGGACGGCAAGTCTGGACGCAGGTGAGGTATTGTTGTGACATGTTTCTGCGTCGTCATGATGATTGTTGTATTTGGTGTATAATTCCCTCCGACTTGGTTTCACCGCATGACGTTTCAAGGGGGTGGTATTTATCCTATATTCTGCAGTTGCTGACTGAGCAGTTGAACACCGAAGCATTGGAAGCCTTCTTGTTCCTTGATTGGATTTTTTGATTTAGTATAACTGGGTTCCAGCAGATTACGACGCATGTAGCCACGCGAACAAACTCGGCAAGATATGATTTACATTTAAATTGAAGCGTTGCGTTTGGTGCAACTCTGGATAGTAGAGCACAGTTCTGTTCAGTACGCGCCAGTTCGTGTCTGGTGGATGCATGCCTGAAGCCGCCAGCAGCCAAAGGGAATCATCGCGCTTGGATGCCCAAGAACGGATGGTAGTGCAAGTTTCGTCGATGGAACGCACTGTTGGACAGGCTACTATGCTTTTTTGGCCATTCTAAGAACACACTTGAGGCATCATTTGTGGTATAAACCGTTGCCTGTCCTTAAGTTTATGGATGGCATGACATGTGTTTGATGAGGCAAGGACAGAAATTTTCTGTTTTTTTAGATGCCTGGAGACAGCATTCGGTTATTCTTGCGCGTTGCTAAGTTTCGGTATTTGGCGAGAAATCGCGCACATTACTCCTAGTAAACGAACCAGCTGGTGGCTGGGCTGGACACAAGCATAGTAATGTTTTTGACATGCTTGTATGTCTTCATAACGATTGCCGGATTTTGGGTTGGATTCCATCCCACGGGGCTTCATTGAATTTTGCTTAAAGGAAATGGTAGACGCACATAGACAGGGTTCTGGTTTTTGCGCAGTGCTAAGCGTTTTTGCTGTGCGAAGAGCAACCGCACACTTCCTGTAGCAAGCGCACCAGAGAACGGCTAGAGCGGAAGCAAGTATAGTAGTGTTTTTGATATGTTTCTGCGTCATCACCGCGACTCCTGGAATTCCATCGAATCCATTTCATGTCATTCCGTTTCAAGGTGGGGGCATTCGTCCTCTATTCTGTAACTGCTTATTGACCAAGTGAATAACCAAACCTGAGAGTGCGATCTTGTTTGTTGGCACGAGTTCTTGATACTTTATAACTGGGTGCCAACGTAGTACGACCAAGTAACTGTCCGTTCCCCAACTGTCTCCTACTCGGGAGAAGCAGCAGCAGCAGCAGAAGCTGCTGCTGCCCTGTCCGCAGTAGTGCTGCCGTCCTCCTTTGCGTCTGCTCTTAAGACCGTTTCAGCAGCGATTTGGGCAAGGAGAGCGCCTTGGAGGTGTTGCTGTTGTCGACGATTGGCGGGACGAACTGCAGCTGCTACTGCTGCTGCTGCTCAAGCAAACGGCGTTTGAAAAGCCTCATGGCGGTGCGCAACCACAGAAAGGCGGTTGGAGAGCTTGGGGTTTTGTGGGGGGAAGACGGAGACGGACTCAAGGACCGTTAGCTAGCGACATGAAAACATGCTCCAAATAAAGCACAAAAATGTACTCTACTGATTCACGCCGAGGAGCCATGGCTGATGAGCGTTCTGGTCAGATCTGCTGCTGAGCAATGCCGCCAACTTGGTTGCTGCGGTATGTGACTGACGTGTACTTCCAGCTCGGCTCCTAAGGTGTATGGGCAGCACCAATACTGAGATGTACGGCCAGCTCTGCTACTGAGGTTTATGAATTAGATGTATGAGCAGCATTGATGCTGAGGTGTATGGCCAGTTGTGCTACTGAGATGCATGGGCGAAGTGTATAGCTGAGGTGTATGACCAGTTGTGTTACTGAAATGCATGGGCGAGGTGTATAGCTGAGGTTTATGGCTAGCTTACCTAAGCAGTTGTGCGGACACACCTCCACACCTGTATGGGCAGCTCCGGTCCGCCGGTTGAAGAAGAACTGGGACTCCGCAAGTCCAAAACAAATTAAAAGTCAAAATATTATTAAATGAAACAATTGAAACGAATCAAAAAGCATTTAGTAACGAATACAAGTCGCACTGCCAGACAACAGGATGACAGACCACAGTGATTTCGAGGCGAGTTGTAGTAGACAAAAAAGCACACATATTTCAAAAGAGCTGATACTTTTAGCCACCAGAAGTTAAAGCGGAGCGTGTGCGCTCAAGGGTGTAAACAACCAAGGGGTCACAAACACTGACTAAGGAACCCCTAAACTCTATACCAAAATGCACTAAATACTTGTTTTAGTTAAATATCAAAGTGCTGTGGCATCTGGAATCTGCGCTGATTCTTCCGTCGTGCTCTGTTTTGCGTGCATACTACAATAATGATTAGATGGTAAGCTCCACGTACACTCAAAATAGTTTGTCTATTTAGTTTGAATTTCTTAATTTTATCTCTGCATTTTCAAAACCGCATTTACCAAAAGGCAACTGGAAGTTTCTGAACGAGAAACCCTCATAATCAATGGAATATCTTTGGGTACATCAGCATTACCTCTGCGAAAAGCTCCGTTGCTTGTCGAGCGTGTTATGTTTGAGGGTGCCCTCCTCACATCTGTGTATTTATTTAGGTGCATTTCTGCGTATATAAATACATCTACAAAACAATAGCAAAACTGTATGTACAAGCACATAACGAAACAAACATGCGGGGTTATGTAAAGCTGGTGGTGGACGCTGGCCCTGTGTTTCTAGCGGTCATGACACTTCATAATCGCATGCGTAGAAGAGATGTCTCTAACTGCAAATGAATTATATATACATTATTTATATGGGGCGCGGAAAGAAGAAGGAGGGTCATTTATTCTTTTTGGTTGTCTTGCGGGTGGTTTTTCTTTCGCGTTAGTTTTAAGGTTGTTTCGAGTGACAGCCTCGATGCACTGCAGCCACAAAACCACGCTGGATGCTTCAGGTGTATCGCTACAACGCTCTCCAATTTTGTTATTTGGGCTGGCGGCGAATCTATTTGGGTAGCGTACTGCATATGTTCTGGGTTGGATAGCCATGGATGTCTCCCTTTGGTACGAGCCCCAGGTTCCTCCAAACAAAAAGCTTTTGTACTTATTTAAACACTGTCGATTTCAAAGTAAATGTGTTTTAATAGCACTAGCTTGGGATTTCCAGCCTTTCGTGTCTCGTAATCCCATCAGGACCCACTTGAAGGCCCCCAGTGTGTGATGTGTTAATGCGCATGTTCGATATTGCAGTGCTTGTCTGTTTCCTATTACTTCGCATTGTCCTAATTAAGGCCCTAAGTAATTTATTAGTGGAAGGGTTAAGAATATGCTTTGATAAGCAGTAGTCTGGTGAGATGGCCAGCTTTCTGCGGCTCTCCATCCTTGTCTCCTCTTTTGGGTTTTGGCTTCTATTCTGCCTTCGCAGCCTAGAGCTCAAGTACTCCTGGCGTTTTTACAAAGTGTCTGGGATTTGAGTTGGATTGAAAGTAAAGTTCCAAGGGGATTCGGAGCTGTGTGAGGGTGCCGCACTGGTAAACGTTCCAATACCGAGGAGAGTTTGTGTTCGGTAGCAAGCCTTTAAGGCCCAAGAATAAGTGCCACAATGGCTTAGGACTTGATTTTGTCTAAGGAGGCACAGCGATGTTGCCGGGTGAGCCCAGGAACGACATTGATAGAGCTCTGGTTCAAGGGTTATGGCCCGATTTGAGATATTTGGGCCGTGCCTGAGTGTGACCAAGACGCGTCTGAGGACACAGGTACATGGTTCTGAAAGTAACCGAATTAAAAAAGAGTTTATAAAGGGTGTTTAGGTTGTATTGTCTTAGGTGTAGCGTGAGAGTGGGCAAACGTGCATGTCGAGTGGTCTCGGGAAAACTGATGTCCTGGCCAGCCCTGGTTCTCCGAGGCCTTCCAACTTTAACGTTTGGGCTGAAATGTGTAGTAAGTAAGTCTGAGTGCTCAAGGGAGCTCTTTGATTGAGGCTCGTATGTGGCGAGCTCAGAGCAGTGACGTCGGTGCTAGGCGGGCTGCTTAGGTGTCGCCTCCATGTTTCGTTCCTGTAATATTAAATGTTATTGTGAGCAGTTTGAGTGGATTTTGCAAAGGGTTCAAGGGTAAGAGGCGGAATTGTAGTAAGCGTCACTACACTCGCAGCTCAGGCTGAGTCGAAGCCCTACCCTGCGCCATGCTCAGCCTTGTTTACGCTCGAGCTAAGTTAAAGGGGCAAGGTTAGCAAGCACACAATTAATTAACATCAATATAAAGGGATTTTTGTTCTGTCTGGAGTTAACACATAAGCTCTACTAAGCTGGTTGTTTTAAGGAGACACTTTAAGGACTGTCGGGGATCGAGACTTAAGGATCGGAAGTTGACGCCAAGGCCTTAAGGCCCAAGACTAACCTCAAGGCCTTACGGCCTGGGTGCGAGATCGAGCCCACCTGTGGGGACTTCACCTCAGATGCCAGAAAGAACTTTTGGACTGAATTTTGATGTAATAAGGTTCTGCTTTCAGCCCAGACTGTACTATTGCGTATTTAGAAACGTTTGTCAAGATTTACCATCCGATTTCAAGTGTCTTGTTCACTCCAGGCCGTGTGGACAGGAACTGCATCGGGGTGACAGGAGTGTCTACAGCTTGAGAGAAAGGATTTTTACGGGTTTGTACACCCAGATTTACGAAATAGAAAAGGTTGTTCATAAACTTACTGTTGTTGTTGAGGGACTCCCGGCCTTTCGCAACTTAGAAAGGCGGAGCATTGATGGTCAGAGCACCTTCCCCATCGGCAAAAACGTTCTGAGGAGCATTCAGTACCTACCTCATCGTGTGAGGGGTTGAGAGGTGCATCTTATTCGAGTTTTGTCCCGCAATAGTGCCTAGGCAGGGAATTATTGCTGGAGGTTCCTGT
>NPHX01000396.1:0-14825 GCA_002271815.1 Eimeria falciformis
ACCACCAGTAGTGCGCCTGGGTTTCTGAGTGGTAGGGGTGGTGGCACTGCTGGGAGCTCTAGTAGACGAAGCTCCCGTTCCTTCCCGCGTCGAGCGTGGTGTTCGGCCTGTTGTAGTACTCTGCTCTCACGTGTGTCTCCATCCGTTGCCTCTTTCTCGTCTTCAGAACCCTCGCTGTCACCACCAGTAGTGCGCCTGGGTTTCTGAGTGGTAGGGGTAGTGGCACTCCTGGGAGCTCTAGTCGAAGACTCTTCCGTTCCTTCCCGCGTCGAGCGTGGTGTTCGGCCTGTTGTAGTACGTCTGCTCTCGCGCGTGTCTTTATCCGTTTCCTCTTCCTCGTCTTCAGAAGCCTCGCTGTCACCACCAGTAGTGCGCCTGGGTCGCTGAGTGGTAGGGGTGGTGGCACTCCTGGAAGCTCTAGTAGAGGAAGCTCCCGTTCCTTCCCGCGTCGAGCGTGGTGTTCGGCCTGTTGTAGTACTCTGCTCTCGCGTGTGTCTTTATCCATTTCCTGATCTTCGTCTTCAGAACCCTCGCTGTCACCACCAGTAGTGCGCCTGGGTCGCTGACTGGTCGGGGTAGTGGCATTCCTGGGAGCTCTAGTCGAAGACTCTTCCGTTTCTTCCCGCGTCGAGCGTGGTGTTCGGCCTGTTGTAGTACGTCTGCTCTCGCGTGTGTCTTTATCCATTTCCTGATCTTCGTCTTCAGAACCCTCGCTGTCACCACCAGTAGTGCGCCTGGGTCGCTGAGTAGTAAGGGTGGTGGCACTCCTGGAAGCTCTAGTAGAGGAAGCTCCCGTTCCTTCCCGCGTCGAGCGTGGTGTTCGGCCTGTTGTAGTACTCTGCTCTCGCGTGTGTCTTTATCCATTTCCTGATCTTCGTCTTCAGAACCCTCGCTGTCACCACCAGTAGTGCGCCTGGGTCGCTGACTGGTCGGGGTAGTGGCATTCCTGGGAGCTCTAGTCGAAGACTCTTCCGTTTCTTCCCGCGTCGAGCGTGGTGTTCGGCCTGTTGCAGTACGTCTGCTCTCGCGTGTGTCCTTATCCGTTTCCTCTTCCTCGTCTACAGAAGCCTCGCTGTCACCACCAGTAGTGCGCCTGGGTCGCTGAGTGGTAGGGGTGGTGGCACTCCTGGAAGCTCTAGTAGAGGAAGCTCCCGTTCCTTCCCGCGTCGAGCGTGGTGTTCGGCCTGTTGTAGTACTCTGCTCTCACGTGTGTCTCCATCCGTTGCCTCTTTCTCGTCTTCAGAACCCTCGCTGTCACCACCAGTAGTGCGCCTGGGTTTCTGAGTGGTAGGGGTAGTGGCACTCCTGGAAGCTCTAGTTGAAGACTCTTCCGTTCCTTCCCGCGTCGAGCGTGGTGTTCGGCCTGTTGTAGTACGTCTGCTCTTACGTTTGTCTCCATCCGTTGCCTGTTCTTTGTCTTCGAAAGCGTCGCTGTCACCACCAGTAGTGCGCCTGGGTTTCTGAGTGGTAGGGGTGGTGGCACTCCTGGAAGCTCTAGTTGAAGACTCTTCCGTTCCTTCCCGCGTCGAGCGTGGTGTTCGGCCTGTTGTAGTACGTCTGTTCTCACTTATTTTTTCACTTCGTTTCTCTTTGTCGTCTTCAGAACCCTCGCTGTCACCACCAGTAGTGCGCCTGGGTCGCTGAGTGGTAAGGTTGGTTGCCTTTCTGGAAGGGCGAGTAAAATAGGTGCCCGTCCATTCCTGCGGAAACCCAGATGGGACGCCTCTTGAACGTGTGAGCACCTGCGTATCTGGATTTTTGGTGATATGGTCAGTCGTATTCGTGTCACCACTAGTAGTGCGCCTCGGTCGGTGAGTGCTATCTGTTGTGGCCCCCCTAAGATTGTTAGTAGAGTGTTTTTCCGTTTCTTCCTGCGTAAAAGGCGTTGCATCTGTAGGGCTTGTGAAAGCGTGTGTACCCTTCGGTTCTGTGGTCTGGTCAGCATCATCCGTGTTGCCATTAGTGGTGGGTCTGAGATGCTTAGTGGTAAGCGTCGTTGCACTCGTGTGAGCCCTAGTAGAAGATGGCCTCTCTTTTTCTCGCGTTGGGCTGGATGCATGAAGCGGTATGCGGGTAGTCATTTTGGCATCAGCTTCCTCCTCTTTCTCGACAGCACTGTCGCTGCTGGCTGTGTTGGCGGTCCTGGCGCCCTTGGTGATGAGAGTCGTAACACTCCTGGGAGTTTCTGTAGAGAAGGCTTTTGTTCCTTCCGAAGCTGAGGTTGATAGTCGACTTGTGGGGCTGCTGAACTCGTCTGCCACATTCCCCATGGTTGCTGCAAGAGCCACGCTGCCGGCCGCAGTAGCCAGGCCGTGCCAGGATGTTGGGCTTGACTCGCGCGACATCAAAGTTGTTGTGCCAGAAAGAGTTGAAGTGACGCTAGTTGCTGTGCTGGTGGAAGAAAAAACAGATGTATCAGGTGTTTCTGTGAGAATCTGTTTGGCTTTGTTTGAATCATTAGACGTCTCATTCGGCTGCTGCAATTCTTTTTGTAAATAATCTCCGTCCCCGATGGTAGTGGACGCCCCAGTGACAAAGCTGGTTCTTGGTGAGGTAGTCATCGAGAAGACGGTGGGCGGTGTTGAACTGCTGGTGCATGTATTCTCAGCGCTTAATCGGCGTAGAGGCAAACTCCCTCTGCGCATTGCCCAGTCGCCGTCCCACTCGTCTTCATCAACAAGTTGATCTTCTCCCACAAGCAGCCCACTTCTCTCCACTGGAGGGCTTTCAGAAAAGACTGCTGGTAACTGTCCTTGCCTAGGGAAAGGTCTGGGCTGCCGTTGTTGGTTGGAGCTACCCACCATAAACGGGGCGCTGGTCCCTGCAAAACGCCCATTGGGGCGGCCTTCATCCTGCATCTCCGTTGCAGAGTATTCCTGCCCAGATGCAACCCGCGTTCGTTTGCGAGGTCCAGTATCTCTGTCACTCACGCTATCTTTCCTCGTGCGAGGAAAAAAACCATATTCTGTGTCGGCTGATGCCCGGCTGCGAGTGAAGGGGGGGAGGGTTCTAAGAGCAATTTCCTGAGGTATCCGACGGTCCTCCGAGTCACGCTCTTGTTCTGTCAAGCGTTCGTCGTCATCCTCATCATCCTCTCTGGGGAGTGCTGGACCCCGCAGTCGCCCACCGCCCGCTGCTGCTGTGTTCCCAAGTCTGTCTGATGTTTCTTCCTGCTGCCTACGCCTATTGGTTTCCGATTCTGGCGTGTTTTCTCTCCTGCGCTGCCCCGGAGAAGCACTGTTTCTACCTCTGTTGACCCTTTCGTTGTTGGCCAATCTGGAGGGCCTGATTGGTGCTGCAGAACTACTTCTGCGTTCCGTGGAAAAGCTATCGTCTTTCTTGTCTTCTAAATCATCCTCTGGATCCTCTTCCATTTCTTCAGCACTGGCATCCTCGGCTGTTTCTCGCTCGCCGCGACCTTCATGGGAAGGTTGTGTAGCAACTTCGCCCCCCTCATCAAAGTCCTCGTCCCGATATCTGTTTACAGAACGTGAGTGTGCGCCACCTGCAAATCTCTGTGACCGTCGTGGTTGTGGAGCTTCTTCCATCTCGCCCTCCGTCTTGTCATCTTCCAGCTCCTCCATCCTGTCAACAGATCGGGAGCGCGACCTGTCTTGTCGTTGGCTGTGAGTGTTGCGGTTCTGTCCAGAAGTTCGCCGTTCTACTTCGTCATCGTGTTCTGCTACGTCATCCTCCTTCTCCTCTGGGTCGGAAGCTTCGTCTTCCATGTTGTCATCTTCCAGATCCTCTATCCTGTCTACAGATCGAGAGCGGGGCATGCCTCGTCTTTGGTTGTGAGTGCTGCGCTCTTCTTTAAAGTCTCGACGTTCTGTTTCGTCGTCGTGTTCTCCTAAGTCATCCTCGTCTTCCTCTGGGTCGGAAGCTTCGTATTCCATTTTGTCATCTTCCACATCGTCCATCCTGTCTTCTAAGTTGGAGCGCCGCATGACCCGTCTTCGGCTGTTAGCAATGCGCTCTTCCCTGGAATCTGGCGTTTCTGCTTCGTCATTGTGTTCTACTACGTCGTCCTCCTCCTCTTCGGAGTTGGCAGCACGGGAACGAGACTGGCTCCTATTTATTTTCCGCTGGTCTCCACCTTCGCCAGATGGTGGCGATGCTTCTCTTTTTCTCGCTCCTGTGTTTGTGCGGGAACGGTCTGTATCCCGTCTGAGGGCGTTTCTTGCTTCACTGGAAGCTGGCGCTTCTTCATCTTCCTCGTCATTTGTGTCTTCATTATCGCGAGCTTCCTTTTTTCTGTCACGCGAAAGTGCTGTTTCGCCCGTCTGCCTACGTGAGCTGTGCGCGGTTACGGAGGATTCGTCTGTATCGTCATCACCAGGATCTTCCCTTTCTTCTGCACGTGAACGCGCTGTCTCGCCCGTTCGTCTCCGTGTGCTGCCCGCCGCTCTGGGTGGTGTATCTTCATCCTTATCACCTTCTGCTGGATCGTCATCTGTCTGTGTCCTATCTGCTGTACTTGAGCGAGGCTTATCCCTCGGGCTGCTTCGAGCACCGCCAACGTTGCCCTCATCAGTCGAGTTGGCTCTACCACGAGGTTTGGGAGTCTCTCGTGAACTGCCACCAGGAGACTCGCCTGCTTTTTTCTCGTTCTCTCCAGACTCCGATTCCTGTTTAGGTTCTGGTGGCCTGGTACCAGGAGGATCTACGCGATATAGCTTTAGTTCCTGGTTACTGCGTGTTTGGAATACGGAAGGCTCTGTTGTGATTTCGCGTGGGTCGATCAGACGCGGAGCGACGAGATGTGTTGTCACAATCATTTCTTCTACCCAGGCTTTCCGGGGCAACCAAGTCTGTAAGCGCAAACGCATGCACAAAGCAGCTGTTCTTGGTTTTGCACCCCAAAGCATTGTTCTCGCAGTTTCACTGTCCGGAAATGAGTGGATGACGACGGGAGAAAGGAGGCAAAACTGATCACCCTACCATCTCTGAAAGCTGCTCTAGCGTTACAGTAAGCTGCGAGAGCGCTGTATCCGTAGGAGCAAAAAGCGTGATAGCGAGCCGAGTGACGATCGAGTCGCCCTGGGCCAATGGATTGCCTTCCATTGCTTTCGACAGCAATTTCAGGTCTTTTTCTTTTTTCAGTGCATCCAAAGGACTGTCTGTAACCTCCTTCCACCCTTTGAGAGGAGGAAGTGTCGTAGTAGTGGTTGTAGCCATGCTTTTGGTTGTTGTGGCTTTTGCTGTGTTTGTTGGTGTCGTTTTGGTTGCGGTTGCTTCTGTTGTTGTTGTTGTTCTTGTTCTTGTTGCTGCTGCTGTTGTTGTTGAGGAATCCTCCCTCCTTCGTTGAGGCCGTGCCTGTAAAGCTCTCTTTGCAGGCAGTAGGGAATGACTTTTCAAATCTCTTCCATTCCCCTCAGCGGCATCCGTAGAAGAAAACAAATAAGCTCTGGAATCCATTTCAGCTGATTTTGGAACTGTAGAGACATCATCCACTGACTGTAGAAACCCGACGTCTTCGCTAGCGTCATCCCTGTTTGGGCTGCTACCAAACTCAAACCCAGAAACCGCCTGTACGTGTGAATTTGGGGAAGGTTTGTGGTGAGTGGTGGGCAGTTCTGCCGTCCGGTGTTCTGGTGGGCTTTTCGGGGCCACGAAGGAACTGATAAACTCAAGCCACTTTACAGAAAGCCAATCACATGTCACAGAAGGACAGAAAATTAGCGTGATGATTGCAGCATAGCAGAAAACATGCCAGCGCCAGTCAAAACGACCCAGGTCACCCCATGGGTAGTACCTCCTCCGATATCTCCCGCCAGTACCCATAGGAAAATTTAATCCATTTAAAATAATAGTGGAGGGTTACGGCGCTCTAGGAAAGGGGGCACCGATGGAGACACGCCGCCAGTCTGGTGATGGTCTCTCATGGCTATTTGCCAACGCTGAAGGTGCCACTGACGCCACCCTGGTGAGAACAAAGGGGAACCACCCCACAATAAGTCGCCTGCATTAAAACTGCATTGACTTATACTAGAGGTTGCATCGCTGCTGAGACATAGCGGATGGCTGCTTCTGGGGAGACGTCCTGCGAACAGCCTTGATTGGGGTCGGTCGCGCTGACCTTTTTGCAAGCGACTCTTTGAACGTTTCTCTAAACAAAAAAACTCTCTCCCATTACTTATAACACAGGAGCATAAATGCCCATGAGACACGCTAGTTTACAGGGAGAAGACAGGCTGACTGCCCAGCTTCACATCGTCGTGGGGCCGCTGGTAGCACAAAACCTGTGGTTGGGCCTTCTACTGCATCCTACAGTCACTGCAGTGATGTTTTTCCTTATCCTCCCCTAACGGAAACACGGTTTTTAAAGTGAATTTCAACTAACCTTTAGTCTACGCCTCAGCACAGACGGCCACCGAAATAGCGCGCCCGAGCACATCGGATCGGGCATTCGACCATCACGAATGAAACCAACTTGGCACCCGCATCAAAGTGATCGAAATCCAAAACTTGTGTATGTAGAGTCACCTGACTGTTTCTATGAATTGTGATAGCACCGTTTCCATAAGTGTGCAGTAGCAAGTAATGGCTGTTTTGGGGCGTTACTCAGCAACAACGAAGGCGAGTAAGCATGCCGTACACGAACAAACAGACAAAAAGACGCAAGCTGCTTTTGATGAATATCTAGTTTAGTTGCAAAAAGGAATGGTGGTGTTCCAACAGATCGAGTTAGTCGCGTCTCTCCCAATGTTTGTTACATGAGCCTTTACACCTAGACCCTTATGAAGAGAAACATGCAGCCAAATGATTACAACTAGCAAGTTCCCCAAAACCGATTCCCTCTTCCAGCATTCCGGCCTGATTCTCTACGGCTACAGCCTTCCGAACAGGCAAGCGGAAAGAGAGTGCATTTCCGCTGCAAACCTGAGACGCCAGTGTCCCACCAAACAGACTATAGCTGAGCTACTGCTCCAAAGTAACATAAGCTTATCACTGTTATCCATCGAATACTGATTGCACTAAGTGAGTAACTACAAAATGCCCGGCATACAAACGACAGCACAGCAATCCAAACATGCAAAATAAGCATACTTTTCAAATCTTCTGCGGATTTCGCTACTCGAGTCGTGAAACACGCCGGTCAGCAATGACCTGGCATACTAGTGAGAAACGCCATACAGTACTCCATGACCGACATCAGAAGGCAGAGCTGCCCTCATGGCTGTACGACAGGTTCGTTGAATTTGGTGGGGAGACAATACTTTTGTGTACAGATTCAGGATATGAACAAGTCAATGTGTCGGCAGCCCCTCTCCCGCCGCACAGCTACGAGACTCCTCTGCTGCATTGGAAAAAAAGAGGTCTCGTTTTACAGGTCTACGCCAGAAGATGCCAAAAGTGGCAGCTGCCCACGTACTTGAAGCAGCGCAAGCGCTCCTCATAGCATCTCACTTGTTGCAAAGGGCTAAAGAGTCGGGAGGTATTAACGCAGAGTTCAGATAATTAGGTTCCCGCAGGGAAATTTTTGTCAGTACCCGCGAGTGAGGGAGTGCAGCGGCTAGGAAACATGCGCAATGCTCCCACTCTGCATAAGGAGCCGCAGAGCGGCTCCCCATTTGAGGTATCCCCGAGCCGTGGCAACAGTTGTCATGAGCGTGGTGTACCATGGACAGGAAGCAATGTGTACCCTAAAGCTGCTTCTCTATGGCTCGGAGTTCTTCCTCAGATGGAGTGACCAAGATATGCTTCATAAGCAACAAGTAAGCCATGTGATAGTCGCTGCGCCCACCTGCAAGGTCGATCGACTCCCACGGGATTTCCGAAACCTTGTCATCGTCAAACTTCCGCCACATCACGACATTCTTCTGACGTTTTGCGGCCGGGCCCGTTGAGGCATGCGGCTCTTCCCCATCCTCTTTCTTTTCCTCCACTTGTGGGCTAGCAGGCCCCTGAGACCCCTCGCCAGTCCCTGCTCTCGCCCAGCCTACATAATGTCCGCTGTCGGCGTATCTGCCTTGGTGGGTAACAACGCTTAGCAACTGATAGGTGCCCGTAGGGCACGGCTTTCCAACAAGATGCATGATACTTGCGCTTCCATTTGTATCAGTCTTATCATTTTCCGGTCCTGGGTTCTCTGAGGGAGATGGTGCGGAAACGCAGGTATTGCTGCCGTTGGCTGCGGACGATGAAGTCGCACTAGTGCTGCTGCTTGTGCCCCTTGCACTGCCAGCGGACGCTTCGCATTCTCTCCTCAGGGCTACCACCGCACGGCCTACTTTAAAACTCTCTTGCAGTTCCTGCAAAAAAAAAATAGTAGAAGGCAACAGGTACGCTTACTACTAAACTTTTGTTGTGCGTTTGAATGCCCCCTCCGCTGCTTTTCAGAGGCCATACATCGTGAACCGTCTAAAGCCTAATCCAGTAATGGGGCGAACTAAAATGATCGTCCTAGATATGCTGAATGGAGCTGCTTGCGACTATGCCGCGAGGATGAAATTGACCTCTTGAAGCAGTAATCTGCGAGACATGTGCCGTCTTGGTAGTAAGGAGACTGTTTTGCGAAAGACAAACAATGTTTTGCAAAGAATGGCTTACTTTGGTGCAATAGGAGTACACGTCGAGCGTCTGTGCGAATTTGACGCTCCGACAGATCTTGGCCTTTTCGGATTCAGTTCTCGCAGTCTTCCACTCAAAACGCATAAAGTGAACTATGAGATAGAGTGAGAGGCCACTAATGCGGTTCATGCGAACCAAGGTGTCTTCGCCTGCTCCAGAACCGGAGGTTGTCCCTACCTGCACTACTTCGTCCCCCAGGGAAAACTTTAAACTATCATCTAGGGTGCTGGCGGGTTTTTGGGGGGTTCCCAAGAAGCACGTGAGCTTGCGGTGTTTCTCTATCTGCACTGAAGGCTTTTCCTCCCTGTCTCCTGCAGGACTGTTTCGCTTTGTCGTCACCTCTACTTGCACCCCAAACAGCAGGTCTAGCGCCGATGGACCAGGATTCTGTGGCACATAAGGCAGTGTCTTTGCAAGTCCTGCAGCAGCTCCAGGCTCCAAACTTTCCCCCACAGCTGCCATTAAGCAACTCAAACATTCCTCTGCGTCTTGCTGCATTGGCACTCCAGTTGTGCCTGCGCCACAACTTCGCAAAAAACCGACGCCCCCCTGCAAGTGCAGCCGGTTGCAAGGCATTGGCGTACACCTGTGATATCGGTTAAGCGTCTTTCAACCTTGTTGAAATCTCCCGCTACCTCCACAGACGACGGAAACGCATGCGTGAATTCGGACAGAAGATATGACGAGGAATACGCACCTGCTTGCGATGTCGAGCGCCGAGAAAACTGCGGATAAGCCTCGCGGAGGGCTGGCACCTGTACACGTACACCAGCAAACAGGCACACAAGCCACCAGATGGTTGGGTGTCTTGAGGTTCTGCTAAACTAATCGGTGCCCCCAATCGAAGCATCCGATGATCTTGAAAGCAGCCACTTCCTTACCAGAAAGAACGGCGAGACAGCGTCTAATGTTTGGTCCCACTGATTGTAAAAATCTTTGAGAGCCAAAGCCAGCCTGCGGATGGCACCCTGCTGCCCTGATGCTGCAAACTGCGCCGTAGAAGCCCCGCTAGGTAGGTGCGACTTAAGAAGGTGGGCGAAGTCTGTGGCCGGGCGCAGCATCTGCAAAACTGACGCGAGATAACAGGTGTTTCCCAGATTGACAATTCCCTGATATTCATTCGCAAGAGCTCACACATACAATATATCCTCCAGATGACCACACAAACAAAAAATCGCCAGGGCTGATGCATTTACCGAAAAAAAGGAACGAAAAACACTGCAGCTGTTTTGCTTTGAGATGTATGGATTCCCTGCTTTACATTCGGAAGTGGCTCTATCTGTTTCTCCTTCAGCAGCGCCGCCTGCTGCGCCGGAGTAAGATCTTCAACAAAAACTGTTTTCTCAGGGGGTGGCGTTGCTTCCACTTTCCCCTCTGCTGTTCCCATTAACATAATCTTGGGACATCCTGTAGAAGCTATCGCGTGTAGATCGGCGTCGGTCTTGATTGTTTTGCCTTTACATAAAAGCTTCTGGCGCTCCAAGGGCACACCAGTGAGTGTGCTGCAGATACCAAAACATACATATGTTCGGCCCTTGTCTTTTCACTGGTACATACAACATCGGCCCACATGTTTTCGTCGCTGTAGTCTGAAGCGCCCCTGATACAGCACTCAATAAGGTGCGGGTCCAGATACTGTTCCAAGTGATGCTGGCGGTGTCGAAGCGCGACTGGGACGCCGAGTGGAAAGACTAGCCAGGAATGCACAAAGGCACATGCAATGATAGCTCATAGACTATTCTGGTGAGGGCGTTCCCGCCAAATGGCTGGTATGGTCTGCAGTGTAGCGTGGGAACCCTGATGCGGTGAGAGCGCCCTGTCTTACTAGAGCTGCGCTTGGAAAACTTCAAGAGGTTCTTTCGGATCAACATAAACAGTTAGCAACTTGGAGCCCCATTTGACTGTCGCTTGCACCTCCGAGGTTGTCATTTTTGCCCACAGCGTAAGCACTTGTCTGGGGAGGGATAAGATTTCTGGGGGGAAAAGCGATGAGAAATTCCAGTTGACAGTTGAGGATAAGGGTATGCGTGATGTTAGATATGCAAAAATACAACGGTAAAAACGATCGGCGCACCTCACGGGTTTCTTCCATTAAAAAGGCATGCACAAGCCAAACGTATATGTCTGTGCCTACCAAGCGCCAACTACGAGTATTTTCAGAAAACAAGCACTGACTGCATTATCAAGGTTGGTTTGTTAAGAAAGTCTATTTTTGTAGATTACCACTTGTTGTTAGGCTTTCAATTATCTCCAAGGAGGGCCAAGGCTGTATGAGGGCCGACCTTCACACACCAGAGAGGAAACCATTTCGGGCATTTCTGCACTCATCAAACAATGCAACAACTAGATAAGCAAAGAAAAACGGAATGACAGTGTAACGTGAGACTAAAGAGCATGGCCCTTTGGTAGCTCTATGTAAGGACTACACGAGTTTTATCAGCTGGTGCATATCTCAAGTTATGAGCTATGAGCAAATACATTAAAACCATGTAATTCAAGATCACAGGGGTCCCGTCTTTGATGCTGGTTTACGGAACGCAAACCGTGCCTTTCTCGAAGCCTCCTTATAGCATGTTGAAGTGTCTGTTCGGTACTGCAGTGTTTGCATGTTAGCTAAGTATTTTAACTGTCCCAATTAATTATCAAATTTTTCTTAGAGTGGAAGGGCTACGCTTATGCTATGTGGAATAGCAGAGTTTTTATTGGAGTGTGTGGTAACTGGTGTGCCCAAGCTGCGGGCTAGCTGGAAATGTGCTTTTCTCCCTTGCAACTTGATTGTTCTGAAGCCGGTCTGGTCTTAAGGAGGCAAGTCTAATGCTAAGAGACGGAAGGCTCTGACTGTTCTTAATTTATAAAAACTTATTAAGTACTGTAGGGCATCAGGCCCCGATACAAGCATTACACTAGCACTTCTTACCAAGATCCAGCTTATGCGCTGGCAAATGCCTGGGTAATCAAATTACCATAAGCCCTGTTGATCAGGTAGTGTCTACGTGAAGGAAATAAATATAATGGGTTCATCAGATTTGGACCAAAGTTTCTGGTCGACAATCCAGAAAAATAAAGAGATGTTTGTTGGACTTCCTCAGTTTGAGTTGAACTGTGCCTCATGACTGAGACTATATCCAAAACTGTCGAAGTCTTTCAGAAGGGGTTCTGCAGGGTCATATGTTCCCCGTGGGTAGCAAGGTGTGCAGTAAAATTCTTATCATCTACTGTAGATGTTTTGTCATTGAGGAAATGTCAGACAAGATTCAACGTCGCTCTGCAAACGGCAAGGAGTCAGTGCCTGTTTAATAAAGCCACTGACATCCTTGCCGCTTTACACAATGGAGGTGTTTTAGGCAAGCGTAGATCAGTGGAAATTAGCAAAAGGAGAGGGTGGTGGAGGCCCAAGGGAGCTGGTATTGCCGCTGCACGAAAGAGAACTATGAGCAAGTGCTGCGACTCAACTTTCTCTGTGCGTAAGCGTTGCCGTTCAAAGCGCGAATTATGGGGCCTATAGGTGGCCGACAGGCGCGGCACAAATGCTTGCGGGTAAGTTGGGTTTGTTGCATCTTGCTTAGGATAACATGCTGAACTGAGTGTTAGTGAGGTGCAGTGCACACCATCAAGACTAATTCATTGGCACACTATATACAAACATTATGCATGATTGGATAGAGCAGCACCCGGAAGCCATACGTAGCTACAGGATAGCTATGGCTGCCAACTGCCGCTGTGGGGCAGGCGCGTCCCAGTATTCACGCACAACTTGCCATAAGAATGAGGCTGTGCCTCAGTGTGAGATCCAGAGCAAAGATCCATGGAGAGATTTGCGAACCGAAACTACTTCAAAATGGTATCCCATGACTTATTCTAGCTTTTTGTGACGTCTGGTCAAGTGAAACCGTTTCTGCGTAAGGTAGGAACCGGGATGTTGTAATTACAGAGGCACCAGCACTCGGAAGGACCCTGGGGGAGGCAGTTGCCTGCATCTTCTCCGCCTACCTAAACTGAGAGGCGAATTAAGTTACTTCAGCGAAGAATTGCAACACACTGGGTCTTCTGACATCCAGTACCCCCGGTGCATCTGACTGAGGAGTCGCTCAGCGGCATAAGCAATAGATTGGGCCTGAGATGCAAGAGCTTTGATGGTTGCCTTCATATATCCTCGGGTGGTAACAATGCCTGAAGGCCCGAATTAAAGAGCACATTTGGTGGTACTTTAAATCAAGTGGGAAAAGCATCTAAATGGTAAACCAGGACGATAGAGTTGGTCATAGCACCCAGCATACGCGCCCACCACCGGACAGAACGGGGTAGGCCAAGTGGCGTTTGCCTACTAGGGTATCCTAAGATATTGTCTGCACAGTGCAGCAGTTCTTAGCTGCTTGGTAACTTACGTACAGATGTGGAGATGCTGGACAGTCTTTTGCCAAGCTACTCAGTGCTGCGTAAAAGCATAAAGTTTATGCGTACGAAACGCCGGTGTAATTCTGCCAGACATATGCCAATAATTTATGCTTATAGTGTTCCGAAGCGCTTTTTTCATTTTTGGAATTTACTGCTTGGCGTCCAACCGATTTGATGGACTATGTAAATCAACACAGGTTCTCACATTGCCTAGTATTGGTGGTAGAAACGTGAATTTCGCACAAACTGTTAAAAACACACCTTTAGCGCTTAGCGCAAGCACAAAGCATTAAAAATATTTGCAAGTTTCTGGAATGTTGAGGGCGAAGGCACCCGCATCCGACAGGAGTAGATGTGCAGCACGTGGGACTCAACAGAAAATCTTCACACCCCTGTGTGGAACGGCATATAAATCCTCAACTGTAATACAAAGTAAATTTTTCCGTGTGAACTGCTTACCACTCATCTCAGTGATCAGCCAGTTCATGCCACCCAGCGATCTGTGAGCTCATACCATACGAAGATGTGCAGTCGATAGGAACATGGAGACATGGCCGAAAGTCTTATGACTCATTAAAACCAGTATCTTAAATTGAAGACAAACTCTGCATTTTTTTTGTTTTTGATATGTTTTCCCTTAGATTTTCAACGGATGAGTGGTGCCAGCTGTGCCACAGATACGCTTGATTTTGCTTGTTCTCTTACAGCATCGCCATGATTTCTACCGGACGTTTTGCTTTGATAAATGAGGACACACCACATTATAACACTATTCCATAAACAAAGAAGAAGGGTTTTCATATACGACTGCCTGGAGTTGGTGAGACAGCGTGGGGCGGCGTGCACGACATCGTGCGCGGGTTCGCCGTGCGCTGTGGTCTATGCTCTGCGACATCCCACCCCTTCCGCAGCTCTACTGCATGAGTTGGCGAGCACGACAGACTTCTAAATGTGCTTCACATATTTTTTCCGTAAAGTAATTAATTGCTTTTTGATACTTAACCCTGAAACCGATTGCCAACAATGACTCGCCTCAGCCTGTGCGCCCTGACTGTGGCTCTTGCCGCAGGGCACTGCTTGGCCGAGCCTAGTACAGTTGAACGTGCTATGCACCGCTTTGAGGAGATGGAGGTTTTTGACGACGCCGAGAGTACCACAACCACCACAACCACCACTACCACCACGACAACGACTCCCGCAGTTGAGACCCCCGAAAATTTCTTGGAAAACTTTATCAAGTCCCTGCAGAGACAGCTGCAGCTCCAGGAAAATCTTATGAGACAGCTTATGGATGATATTGTAAACTTTCTGAAGGATATCTCAAAGAACTTTACCTTGGGAGACACCCAGTCCTCCGCCATTACAAAGGTCAACGAGATGATTGAGATGCTCAGCACCCGCATGGCGACCGCCCTCCAGGGTGTTGATGAGCTGATGATGAGCAGCGATAGTCTTGACGGTGAGACTTTGCGCAGCGTAACCACGAAGTTCATGAAGGAGGTGCGTGTTCAGGACATCGTAGTCGACGCTCTGTTCTCCTCCCTCCGCGGCACACAGACCAATGCGTTTCTTACTGGCGCCACCGCCGCCCAAGAAAAGGACGCTTACGCCGCTGCCAATCGCGCTGCCGAGGAGTTCCTTTCTCGCATGTACCATAACCTGCGTGCCGCTGGTATCTCCGAGGAGGATATTGTAAAATTTGTTCCCAAGCCGGGCACGGACGGCACGCAGATGCGTAACATGGGAGTGTGGGGCCGTGGATACGGTGGATACGCTTATGGTTATAGCTATCCTTATTATAGCTATGGTTACAGCTATCCTTCCTATGCATACAGCTATCCTTACTACAGCTACGG
>NPHX01000396.1:15253-31461 GCA_002271815.1 Eimeria falciformis
AAAAAGCTTTTTCGGGAGCTGTAGTAAAGGGTTGTTAACCTTTTGAGTTATGTTTGCGTGTGGTGCAAACGCAGGCTGCCCTTGTAAATGGGTAGGGTAGAAGGCGGACGAAGGACGGATGTAATTTTGTTTATCAGATTCACACTTTGTACTAGCTTAGTGGAGTGGCCACTCCGTATTTGTGGATAGGGAGCGACCACTGAACCTTCGCAAGGAATGCGATGTTGAACTATGACAAACCTAATCGTTTCGCGCTACTGCTATGAGCTTAATCGTAGCTTTGGAATAATTCTAATTTTAGCCCTAGAGTAGACTTAAACAGGGTTGGTCCCCGTGAGGGAGAGGACAACGTAACAGCGTGAAAAGAGCACAGCCGATTGTGAGAATCGTTTCATGCAGGCACACGTTTGACGGGCTTGTGCAGTCGGTCCGGCTGTCCTGCACTATGGAACACAGCGCTTGTTGATTTAAACAGTGTGTTTACTTCCAACCCTGAACGGCACCAAGGATGTCTGAGTTTGCGCACCATTAAGTACAGCTCACGGCACACAAAGCTGGCTAGCCGATTGCACCTCTATCGAACCTCGAACTTTATTTTTGGAAAGCCACACCACATCGATGGTGTCGAAGCACGACCCGTAATTACCCAACTCTATTTGAGCAGAGAATTTGTTTCTTGGGGTCCTTGGCTGGCGAGAACACTTGAACACTATGTACGCTTACACCATTGCTCCTTTTACATCCCCCTGCAACAGTCTCTATGGCACCATGCTTATCCATCACTGGCAGCTACATCGGTTGCCACCACGGTCTGCCCCCGGCCAACCAGATGCCTGACTTCTTTGGGCCCGTCCTGCGCAAAACTTCCTTCAGCGTCGACCCCAAACCAAAACACAAAACAAGTACCCTTATCCTAGGTGGGTGGGTGGGCGAAGACGAACGGATGTTGCAGAGGAGGGTTTTGCATTACAGCTTTAGTTCCAATATGTTGGTTGCTATTTACAAGTGCTCCGCGAATGCAGCAAGACACTCTCAATGAATCGAAGTATGGTATCGAGACAGGGAATAAAGGCATGTTAATAAGCAAATCACCCCATTTCTCGTTTTCCTTTCAGTTGCCCTAGAACCGCTGTGCAGTCACAGATAGTATCTTACATAGAGAGCACGCTGGAGAGCCTCGCTAGCAGTTAACTGTTAACACATTCAAACTAGTCTGAGAATAAGCACAAAGCTACGGAAAAGTACTCCCTACCGGATCTTCAGGTTTAGGGATTATACCTACCGCAGAACCGCTGAGAGTGTAGCAAGCTAAGCTGAGTGTTGTTGATATGTAGCTAGCACCTTAGTGATTATTCCATCTGTACTTACTTACACACATTATGCACGCTTGGATAGGGCAGAGCTATCTATCCACGACTGACTACAGGCTTCTGGAGTTGCGGAGACGCATCTGGGCAACGTCATACACCAACGGCCATAGGCCTGAGGCTAACCGAAAGGATGACCTATGGCAAGGAGGGAGATGAATAAAGAGATCGATGGAGTCAAAACTTCTCTTTAAGGTCAGGTCAAACGGCATATTCTACTGCAATGTGACCTCAGGCCATGCTAAACCGCGCCTGCATAAGGCAGGAGTTGTGGTGTTAGAGGGAGAGTTTGTGAACGTTTTAAAGGAAGGAATACTTGAAATAGTGCCACGCTTTTCAGACTCTTATGGCATAGCTCTACGTGACGACAAAGCTCTGAAGCTTTTTTAAAAACTTGCAAGTGAAACACACTTGGAGTTGTCTGATATTTTTCCCCTGGTTGGATCGCTCGTCTGCATAGAGAAGATAGGCTGGTAATAGAGTTGAGCTGGGGGTCTTCATTGGTGGCAAGATGCGCAAACGTATACAAAGGAATGTCAGTTGTTTCTTACTTCGTAATTCGTTTTTTGTTTCCATTAAATTATCCCGAGATGGAGAAGTTTTGGCACCATACGCTTGCACGGATAGTGTTGGATGCCATTCGTGCATTCATCGCGCGATCATGACTGTCATCTAACGAGTTACTTCGCTTTATGAAAAAAACGCCTTATGAAGAAAACTAGCTTTCCCTTTTTAACTAATAAAAAACCGGTTTTTTACATAACCTTTCTAGGAGCTAGTGAGATATCGCTGAGTGCGACCGGCAAACTGTGCGAGCTCAGCAAGAGGTGCTGCCTAGTTCGTCTATCTTCCTTGCATCTCTCTCACTCGCAGAACCTGATGGGTTGACGGGAGGCGCGGTGAGCATCAAATGCACGCCACACAATTTTGTGAGACATGCTCCATGTTCATATTCGCGTTTCACACCAAAGTCCGGCCAACACCAACAATGGTTCGTCTTATCCTTTCTGCCATCACTGTGGCTGTTGCCGCAGGGCGTTGCATGGCCGAACCCATGGGTGAGCCTGAAATTCAAGCTTACGGAGCAATGGGGGGAGACAACCAGCAGGAACAGGATAATACCTACGTGAACACAATGGATGAGGCTCCCACTACTCCAACTAAAAAACCGGCCACTGAGGAGATGCTCGCCCAGCTGCCCAAGCTAGTGGAGAAACAGTTGCAGCTCCAGGAAGACCTTATGAACAAAATTATTAAGGATGTTGACGATTATATGAAGGAGGCCAGCAAGGCCTTCACCTTTGAAAACACCCAGTCCTCCGCCGTTACAAAGGTCAACGACATGATGGAGAAGATCAGTACCCGCATGGCCACCGCTATCCAAGGCGCCAACGAGCTCATGGCCAACAGCGAAGCTCTGGACACCGAGACTTTGCGCAGCGCTACCATGAAGTTCATGAAAGAGGTGCGTGTTCAGGACATCGTAGTCGACGCTCTGTGGGCCTCCCTCCGCGGCACACAGACCAACGCCTTTCTCACTGGCACCGCCGGCATTGAGAAGGATGCTTGCACCGCTTCCAAACGCGCCGAGGAGCTGCTCTCTCGCATGTACCATAACCTGCGTGCCGCTGGTATCTCTGAGGAGGACATTGTAAAATTCGTACCCAAGCCGGGCATGGGTGGCATGGGTGGCATGGGTGGCATGGGTAGCACGGGTGGCATGGGTGGCGCCGGTGGCATGGGTGGCATGCAGATGAGGAACATGGGAACGTGGGGCCGTGGATACGGTGGATACGCTTATGGTTATAGCTATCCTTATTACAGCTATGGTTACAGCTATCCTTCCTATGCTTACAGCTATCCTTCCTATGCATACAGCTATCCTTACTACAGCTACGGCTCGCTCTATAGCTACAGCTATCCTTACTACAGCTACGGCTATGGCTACCCGTACGCTTTCGGCTTCCGTCGTCTTCGTCCCAACACCTGCCCTGGATGTCCCCCCGTCCCTCCCGTCCCTGTCACTGGTATGCCAGAGGCGCCAATGGGTGTGCCCCCTCAAAAACCAGTTGTGCCTCCTTTCCGCTCCATGGGAGAGGAGACTATGGGCATGGGATCCCCCTCCCCTATGGGTATGGGATACACCGACCCCATGATGGGCTATGGCATGGGCAGTGAGTACGGAGCTCCCCTTGAGCAGAACATGGGCTACCCTATGGGTACCATGACCGGTATGAATGGTATTGAAGAGAGCCCGTACAACAACCCCTATGGCGGCACGTCCGCTGGCTACCGCAATCTCGCTCCCATGGAGTTTCCTGGCCTCTTCCCTGAGTCTGGCATGCCCACACCTTTCGGCTTTGGCCCTATTGGCGGGTATGGTATATACACCTGGGGTCCTCAATAAGGGGTAATTCGCTTGGTGGGTGGGAGGCAAAAGGTCTTTCTCTCGTGAGCTGTAGTAAAGGGTTGTTAACCTTTTTGAGTTATGTTTGCGTGTGGTGCAAACGCAGGCTGCCATTGTAAATGGGTAGGGTAGAAGGCGGACGAAGGACATTATACATGTAACGATTTATACTTGTTTATCAGATTTACACTTTGTACTAGCTTAGTGGAGTGGCCACTCCGTATTTGTGGATAGGGGGCAACGACTGAATCTTCGCAAGAAATGCGAGGTTGAACTATGAGTTCTTTCGTAATCTTTTCGTGCAATTAGTCTGAGCTGCAAACGCATGCACCTCTGGAATGATTCCGCTTTTAGCCCTAGACTGGACCTAAACAGGGTTAGTCCGCATGAGTAAAGAGGAGACGTAACAGGCAGAGGCACGCACAACAAAATTATTTCCTTTGTTCCGCTTCCGACTGAATTTCTTCACGGAGGCACCTGTTTAAGAGAGATGTGCAGTCGGTCCGACGGTCAGTTGCTGCTATGAACAAACATGCATAGATGCAGCTCCTGCCTGCTTCGTCACTAAGAGGGACGAACTCTTCCAGACTTTCCCATGGCTTTTCCATTTCATTGCCAACGCCACTGTAATAAACTGACACGGACAGCATTACACATGACTTACAAAGCTCTAAGAAACTTTTGAAAGCAAAGTATTCTGAAGACAGCGACCAGGCAGCCACTCCTGATGCTGTACACGAACCTTCCTAGCTATCTTTGATGCACTTGCTTGCTCGTTGAACCACATTGGGGGAATGAGGTACATAGCACGCATCAACTGCTTATAGATCAATTGCTGTGAAACATATCACGTTGGGTCACAAAGTGTTGTGCTTTCCAAGCCTGAACAACACCAAGGACGACGTCTTAGTCCGACCTTCATGATCGTGGCTAATGGCACAGAGGCCTGGCTATCCGAGATCGCTTTCATGAGCATCCGACCTCTTGGTTTTGCATGAGGGCTGTCCAGCTCAACAATTAACCTGCAGTCTAACAAACGGAGTAGCTTCACGTCTGCAGGCTCTATAGCTTGCCTGCCGCTGGTGTACCTGAAGAGAACATCACGACGTTTGTGCCCAAAATCAGAGTTGAAGTTCATAACGAGCAGGGCCGGAGAAGGGACAAGAAGGCTTGCTGCCATGGGTACAGCAATCCTTTCTACGGCTGAGGCTATGGATATTGCCATCCTCATTGCGGATGTGGCTGTGGCTAAGCTTACTACTGCTATAGCTGTTTCTATACCCGTTATTCTAACTCGTATGTCTGGATTCGTCCCCGTCCCAACAGCTGTCCCCGCTTTTCCCCTGCCTCTTTCACGGATGTTCCCCACCAGCAGCCATTGGTGTCTGCTTTTCAATTCGTGGCTGAAGAGAGCATGCGTATGCGCTACCTTATCCCTATGGCGAGCCACGGCTTCGCCGGCCCCCTGATGTGGGCTGGCATGAGCAATGATTACCCAACTGTCTATGAGCATAGCATGGGCTATTTCATAAAAACCATCAGCGGCATGAGCATTATGTAGATCCCATCATTATGCCCTTTACTACCCCGTACAACATTCGCTAAATCACAATACCCATTTACTGCTGGCAACTACATCAGTGGCTGTCGCAACCTCCCGCACTTCAACAAGTTGCCTAGCTCCTTCCTTAACCCCTGCAAGGAAGCCCAATCTTTCAGTCGGCGTTTGCCATACTGGTCAGTACGACACACAAAAAAGATAGGGCAGTCCTGTCAGTAGAGCCTCTTTGGCATGGCAGGTGGTGAGGCCAACAAGGCGCAAGGAGCACGTCGAAAGACGCCTGTATTGAGTATGCATCTTGTATAACTGCATGATGAAGATTCCCTTCTTAACAAAACGGATTGGAATCAGCCCTCTGAAAGGGAACTGCGTGTGCGGCACATATGGGCCCATCCTTGTCTCTCGATTCCCGCAGAGTTATCGTTAACCTACCGCTCTTACCCAATAGCAACACACTTGTGGATAGCGAGCAAGCAGTGAACCCCGGAAACTAATAAGCGGTTAAAATGTACTTTTTCTTTTCTCTTCATGAACCACAGTTTTCTTCGCTTTTGGATCGCTGATGTGATTGCGTGGGTTTGTTTATTTTCCTTTAGGTGGCTAGGAGTTTACGTTGATAGGGAAATCAGTAGAACGTCTCAGAGAAGACCCGATGCGTGGCTTCGAAAACCCACAATGATTTGAGCTCGTATTGAAAAGCACACACAGCTCAGTTGTACTGACGGGCGTTTCGTTTTTTGTTTATCTATGGAAAAGCGCAACGCCAATATGAAGAGAACAAACAGAGACACATCTGAGCCTTGGCTTCAGCAAATGCGCGTTTGTCGCCTTACGCAGCGGCATAACTCCTAAACATTTCTCTACAAGGGGTTTGTTACAAAAGGAATGGGTTCTGATACGATAGACTAAGAAAACTTTGCTTCCTAGTATCGAGCAGCCGAAGATCAAAAGGGTGAAAAAAAGATGCTCCAATTGGGCTTTGCCAAAGTTTGGACAAGTTGACTGGGGAAATTATAAGCAGCATGTCCCACAAACAAGCATTGATATGCGCGTAGCTCAACGTTCACAAGGTGACCATAAGCGGGAGCGACATTTTCCTTAAACAAAAAGTTTGTTGCAGATGCCTACATGTGGTACTGGTTTGGTATGAGAGACCAAGCAAGAGCCGAGTTGGTTCTGTGTAAATTGAACACTCTACGTAACCGAATTCTGTGCGTCTGACCTTTTACTTGACTTTCGCTAAATGGGTTTCCCCCAAAGATCTGTCTATATGGCTATGGAATGACACAGCGGCTCCTGGGTTTTCGCATACATTTCCTTCGTTGCTTCGCTTTGCATATAGCGCATTAAGTGGTAGAATCTGTTTCTGTTTAGTTTTGCCATTTTCCACCAGATTTATTTTTTAGAAGTTTACGTGCACTGTTCTCTTGTGCCCATGTAATGCCGTCAAAAGGCTGGCTCGCCTGATGAGTACGTGGCCCTTCCGGCTTTCACAAACATTTGTACTGCATTTCTTCATCTTGGGCAAGATGCGCCTGGCACCATCAGACAAAAAAATGTCTGGCAGTGTGAAAGTGATCTGTAGAAGTGGCTGTATCGGGAAGTTTTTATACTTGAATTGCAGATCGTAAGCGGCAGTTACTAGAGACTGTCAGCGATTCGGCTGAAGAACTTTGTGAGCTCCGATCTCGGTTTTCCGAAACCTAAAAATTTAAATGCGCGCCGACCATACGAGTGTCTACCATCTAGGGCTAAGCCAAAAATGAGGAAATGGATGAAGCCTCAGTTAACAAGCGCAAGAGAGTGGAAGTTAGAGAGCAACGAAGTGTCCGTTACCAGGCTTTTGCAGTTCTAAAGCGATAAGACAGATAAGCATCTCAGAGCTCATAAAATACTCAGAAATAAACTTAAGGATGCTAACTAAGCTTCATATATATAACGATACAGGAAAAGATTTTTGCACGCAGGTTCTCCTACGCCTCATGCTTCTACTCAGTCAGCAGTTTTGTAAGCACAAATACTACGAGGTTGGTTTTATAATTAAAGGTAATTTTGGAATCTATAAGCATAACGCGCTTTTCTACTAGCGACCCCACAACAGAAGAGCTCCGTAGTTTCGCTCTGGCACAAAGGAAAACACACTCATTATCAAACTTTTATTATTAAAACGTTATTTTTTGTCATTTACTAAAAAAGGGCAGCTTTTCTTTGTTTTGGGCAGCTTCCACCACCAGTCTTGGAAGCACGCTCCTGCCGACACAACGCACACTTACGCTTGGAAATCTCACTAAAGATTTCTTTTTTGAGCTTAACTTTGTTTTTTTTTGTTAGGGTGCATCAAGTTTTTTACTTCCATCCAGGAGCTGTGTACGTGGCAGCTGTTGCTGCACGAGACAAGACGGAGTGACCACAATGTGTAAATCGTTACTCATCGCTTATTTCTGCATACACACTCCCAACTTTCAATAAGGAGTCACTGTATTTAAAAAAAACAATTTATTTCTTTTAAAATGAGCAAGCTATCTTATCAACGGGATGAAGATAGCGATAGGGGCGACAGGGTGTGCGAGCACAGGAGCACTGCGCGAGTGCGAGCGCTCTAGCGCTTCGCCTGCACGTCTCCCTCCTGTCTGTGCCTGACTCTACTCGGTCCTGCCTCTTCTGGAACCAAATTGGATGCTTTCAGGGTTAAGATATTGTTCATCAGTTCTTGATTACCTCTCCATCCTCCTTCCACTTTCGAGTTCTGGTGCAAATTTATATTGCAGCCACAATGGTCCGTGCAGTTGCGATCGCCGGGTTCCTGGCCCTGGCAGCAGGCCAGGCGCTTGCTCTTCCCACTCTGGAAAATGCCCAGCAGATGGGTGAATGGGAGGAGGCCGCAGTCGAGGCTCAGAAGGCCGCTGCTGCTTCTGTTGCCGACACCATCAGCGCAACCCAGGGCATTCGCATGATGGGCACTGAGGAGTCCAGCCAGCAGCTTGCTGTGCAGGATGCGGTCCTTGACTCGATCATGAAGGAGGTTCAGACGATCTTCAAGAACACCCTCACCGTCCCTGGCTGGGACAACATGGACTCTGCTGCTGAGACTGTCAAGCAGATTGTGGACCGTGTGCGTGAGCGTTTGGCCGCCGGTTTCACCGAGACCGAGGCTGGCCGCACTACTATGTCGACCGCCTCTGCCCTCCGCGGTGTCACCAGCGACTTCCTGAAGGAGATCATGGTCCAGGAAGCCGTCATCGAGACGCTTTGGGCGGTCCTCCGGGACTCCCAGGCGCGTCCTTGGATTACCAACGAGCACCAGGCCATGCAGACCACCGCCCAGCAGGCCGTCCAGGGCTTCCTTCTCCGCATGCACGACCGCCTCCGCGCCACCGGCTTCACCGAGGAGGAGATTGTTAAGATGATGCCCAGACCCAAGACCTGCAACCCCGACGGCTCAGGCGGAGAGTTCGACACCTGCCCCGAGCGCAACCTGGGCAAGAGGGGAGGTTACGGCTACGGCGGTTACGGCTATGGCGGCTATGGCTATAGGAGCTACGGCTACGGCTACCCGTACTACGGCTATTCCAGCTACAGCTACCCCTATTACGGCGGCTATAGCTACGGCTACGGCTACCCCTATTACGCCCGCAGCTACGGCTATGGCTACCCCTACAGCTACGGTTATAGAGGGTTCTACCGCCGTCTCGGTGAAGTTGCCGCCCCTGAAAGCTCCATCCCCCAAGGCATCCCCCCCATCCCTGTGGACGAGCAGATGGGCTTCCCCGCCCCTGGTGTCCCCGGATTCGGTCTGAATGGCATGGGCATGGGCGGTATGGGCCTCCCTGTCGGTCCCTTCGGCAATGAGAACGCAACTCCCCGCTCTCTGTACACAGGCTTCGCCCGTGGCTTCAGCTACCCTTATAGCTATGGCTACAGCTATCCCAGCTACTACAGCTATGCCTACCCCAGCTACAGCTATGGCTACAGCTACCCCAGCTACTACAGCTATGCCTACCCTTTCCGTAGCTTCGGCTTCTTCCGCCGTCTGGAAGTCCCCGATCTGAGCGTTCCCTCTACCACCGTTCCCATGGACAGCATCACCCCGAACACCTCTACCGGCCGCACTGGCGGTTTCACCCAGAACTCCTTCCGCCGTGTTGGAGAGGTCCGCACTCCCATGACCACCGGTTCTTTCTACACCGGCCAAAACACCCCCCTCAACAACATTGAGACCCCCTTCGAGCCCCAGCAGGCCGTCAACGAAAACGTCCCCAGCACCTGGGAAACCACCTACCACTAAACGTAGCAACCTTACCACCAAGTCCGTGAAACTTATGGGCCGCCAACCGGCGGATGCTATTTGAACAAAACTCATTTCCTTCCAAAGTTTACAGTTGACGGGCAGCCACAAGAGACAGCCACAATAGTGTTTACTTTTCCTGGGCCTTATAGTGCTTTTAGAATTTGTAGAACTCCCCTTCGAATCTCGAAGCAACGAAAGAGCCTGGCCCTACAAGAAGCTGCACCTTGTATACTAGCGACCAAATATCTGCACTTGCCATTCTTTGAGGGCGCGCGTGTGATAATCAGTACTTTACTACGGTGTCTAAACACTGCACACAAGGCGGCCTCGTCGCTGGGGTAGAACAGGCCAGGAGCCCTTCTAATGCATACATAGCTGGCCTGGAGATCCAACGCCGCAGGGTACGAATCTGTGCTATTAGTGAAGAACTGCTTTAACTGTCAGTAATTGCTCTTTACAGTTCCACAGGAACTCTAATCGCGGCGTATCGTACGGGTAAGACTGCCCTAGGCAAAACAGCCAGGCCCTGAACCCTAATAGCCTTCCATAATGAACCACAACTAAAAGCCAACTATCAACCTATTTCTCGTTGTGTCCACAAGAACTTGAAGCGGCAGACTTTGTTTTCCTTCCTCCACAGCCCAAGGCTAGCTAGCCATCATAGCTGGCTAGCTAGCTGGCTGTGCGATTACATGCGCTGACTCAGCCGCTTCGCAACAGTACGCAAATGGCAATAAACTTTGCCCTGGGGTTTCCCGAGAATGAGCGAGCAAATGGAGTGTCTAGCCAGTTTAATGCAATCAAAAGAACCCAAAATATGTATCTTCCTCCCTGCTATCACTATTCTCGTCCTTGTCGCATTTTCTATGGCGAAGCGAGTGGAACCGTTACGACCAGTGAGACGGCCGATGCACCTGAACAGTACGTACACCCCAAACGCAACGAAGTAAACAACAGCAACTCACCTTCATTATACTTACGAATGAAGAGTAAGAGAGGGATGTAAAGCGACATTCACTATATATTAAAAGCATGTATTACATATATAATGTATACAGTTATATATAAAAGGAGCATGTATTATATATATAATATATACAGTTATATATGGATAAAAACCAGACACAAGTGAAGATAATTAGGGCTATCACTGGGAAGACGGGGATGAAGAGTGCGTGTCCCTCTTTGCCTCTCTTACCGTGAGAAGTGACCTCCTGTGAGTCGCTTAACATCTTGAATTTCAAAGGTCTCAAGATACATGTCGTCCAGCCTCAGCAGCGCCACGCAGTCTCTCTGTTCAAACCCCATCAGGAATGCTTTGACATAATCTGCGCCCTTCCCTAGACGGGTGTTGTCGTCTCCTAGCTGCAAGCTGCTTCCAGCTGCCGAAGGAGCAGCTCGCAACTCCACACATCTTCTCTTTGTGTTCATTCGCACTTGCAGCTTCATATGCATTATTAAAGGCCGTATCAGCTCAACCCACTGCTGCCTAAGGGGAGTATAGCGATGTTGGGGTACAGGGAGACGTCGTATAAACGGCTGTTCTCGCTGCTCCTTCTCTTTATTGTCCCCCTTTTTGGGGCCTCTCTTTCCAGAGGCCCCACCCCCTGGCCCAGATTTGTATGCCCCCACTGGGGCCCTCTCAGTCTCTATAGCTGCTCCGTCTTCATCCTCAATAGCATCTTCTGCTGTGTCAAGCTCTGAAGGTTCTACACGCAGCAACAGCGCTGCTGCCTCCTCCTCAATCTCTGCTGTCCCAGCATCCGCTAGGGCCCCTGCTGCCAGTGCTTCCGGGTCTTGGGAGCTTCCCCCACCCTCGTACGGGATAGCCTCCGTCTTGCGGGGTCCCCTCCTACGGCGCACTGCTTTAAAACCGTCAGCGTCCATGTGAGCGGTCTGAGCTATTCACTTTCAAGCATTTATTTGTTTGTCAGATAAAAAAACAGGCAATGAAAGGGCAGAAAACCCTGGAATTCTCACTTGACAGACTTCTCTACAAAAGATACATAAGGGACGGAAAGAGGCAGAAGGAAAGAAATCAAAGCGGCTCCTTGGAGTCTGCCGTTTACTAAACTGCTAAACGCGTTTTATTTGTATTTTCCTGTTACGCAAAAAAAGATAAAAGAGGAAGGAAGAGAAAAACGTGTGACAATAGAGACTGTGGGGCACAGTATCAGACTGGTTTAACCCAAAGGGGGCCCCCCATTTCCTTGCCAGCAAGTAGTCCCCTGATTAAGCTTTTTAAAAGCCATTCCTTACTTTTTGTATTTAATAAAAACATCAAAGATATGTAAAATATGAATATTAAACATTTAAGAAGGGTCGATGCCTTGCTGCGTGAGGAGCAGCTGTATGTGTACAGGAGATTGGCAGCATTAGCCCTCTGCCTAAAACCCCTAACTCCCTTAACTTCTTTAATTCCGGATTTCTAGTTTAAAAGGGTTTATTTGGGATATAAGGATTAGAAGTTTTTGTCATGGGGTGTTAAATTCCTTAACGGCATGAGCCACCCATCCCTCCCGTTGGCATTCTTTTCCCTCTCCTGCCTTCGACTCCCCCCTCCCTTTCGCACTCTTCCTACTGCCGCTTTCTCCCTTCCCTCCGAGATTTTCTGTAAGCATTTCCATGGGCCTATCACACAAAGACCCCGTGGGGCCACCCTGGTCCATTGCTTTGCCTACACTCAGGCTCCTCCTTACTTGCCTTCCTCCTTCTCCCCACGCAATTTCACTGGCTTCGGGTTAGCTGTGTCTCGGGATAGACTGGCTGTGGTGAAGGATGCAGCAGCAAGGATTGAAGAACTGGCTAATAGAGGGATGTACGAAAGCAGGGGCCCCTGGCGGCGGCTGCTGGAGAGAATAAACCGGGATTTCCCTGCTCTTCTAGCGGCAGGGGAAAGATATTTAGTCTCTGTTGTTTCTGCTGTGTCTGCTTCTGTAGAAGTCACTGCCTGCCCTTTTTGGCCGGCTTATATTCTCGCATCCAATGTCTTGCATCTGCTGGGGACGACACAAGCAGCAGCAACAGCAACAGCAACAGCAGCAGCAGATCTGCCAGCGGCTGTTTGTTCCCACAGCACGAGGCTGCGGCTGCTTCTGCTGCTGCAGCCACTCATTTATACCCACGAAGACAGAAGCAGCCTCCAGTCCCTCCAGAGAGATGCGATGGCCCCAATACAGGCGCAGTGTATCCAAGCACTGCAAGTAGCAGCCGCAGGACAACCGTTTGCTGCAGCGCCGGGGGAGCCATGGGCCGTCGCAGAAGCAAAATCTCTCCATTTTGTCGCTTCCTCAAATCCTTTTGCAGTGACTGAATTGCTATTAGCGACGATAAATATAAGAAAACACAATCAACAACAAACGGAAACTCGAGAGAGCCTCGTTGCTCTAGGGGCCCTGGCGGATGTGGCGAAAGCTTTCTTACCCACAGTGGAGGAGGAGGAAGCCGTGGTGGCAGCGCTCATATGCGGGAGGCTGCTACTGAAGAGGAAAGCAGCGGAAACGTGTGAGTATAATGCAAGCTGCAAAGATACAGTCAATGCTGCTGCAGACGCAGGCCCTTCCAGCAGAGACAACACCAGCATACACTGCAGTGGCTGCAACAGCAACTGCTCAGAGAACGGCTCCGCTAGTTTGGCAGAACTTTCTTTGCGTGTGCTTCTTCGCGCGCCTCTGCCTTCTTCTGGTGCCAATCAGATTGAACTTGCCGCTGCCGCTGTAAGCGCGTTAAAATCATTTGTACTTTTAGAGACTGAGCAGCAAAAGGGAGAGACGACAGACAGAAGCGGCCTAAGCGAGAGAGAGAAAAGGAAACAGAGATTGGAGTTATTGTCTCTTTTGTCTGCTGTTGAGAGCCACATACAAGCTGCAGCTGCAGCGCGAGTGGCACAGCTGGAGCCCAAAGAAGTACTGCAAGTCATAGCTGCCGTGAGAAAACCCCCAAGACTAAACCCTAGTAGTACCAGTGCACGCCTCGATAAGCGCTCCTCACAAACTTGTGGCTGTGGTTTGCCCATCAGGGTCTCTTGCCGCAGCCAGTCTGCAGCAGCAACCGCAGCAACTACACAAACTGTAGAGATTTAGCTGGGGTGTCGACAGGCAATCACACTTGCTACTGCGTGGCTTGCTGCTGCTGGTGCTGCAGGCGATGAGGTCGGGGTTTTTCGGCAGTTCTTGGCTGGCCGATGTCTTCAAGCGGGCCTGTAATCTCAAGGGTAAGCTAAATTCTGAACCCTAAACCCTAGATCCTGACGCGCTTCGTGGCATTTTCAGATAGTGTATTTAAGAGTCGGAATTCAGGGTTTGTGAATTGTGGGGGTTCAGATGCGTTTTCGCCAGACGAGCGCGTCATGCTGCATGCGGTAACGGCTTTGATCCTAGTCAAGTTGGAGGGGGAGCAGGCACATCCTAGTTCACATTTTGCCCCAGTGAACACGAGACAAGGCACAGAAAAAAAGATAATCGAGGCGGTTCCCCCTCCTGCTAAACCAGAAAAGGCAAACGAACTACACAGGATACTGAAGATCATAATGCGATTGAAATTGTTTGAACAGCCTCACCGATCAAACATCCCATGGACATCTGGCCGTTTCCAGCATTTTGTTAGAGTGTAGGTTTACCTCTTTCTGAAGACCGCCTGTCCTTTTGCTTTTACTCGGTTTTTTGCTGTTTTTCGGTGGAACAAATGCATTTTGTCCATCGTGTACAATTTGCCAATACAGCGAGGAGGGTTTTGTTGCCGCTCCTAGATCTCGCCCTGTGTTGTGGCTCTGAGCCATACGGCGCCGCTCGACAAAAAGAGTGCAGAATATTTAGGGGGAGGTACTGAAGTACTACATGATGCCACTTGAAGGATTGGGAGGCTGCATGAAACCGCGGAATATCCTGTTCTTGCAAGTGATTTGTCAGCTGAATTGATTGGCAATTATCCACTGATGATAAACATCAAACAGGAAGTCTCAAATGCCTATTTTTAATCATCAAGTAAATTACATATAATACAATTGAATAAAATCACAACACGGGTAATGTCCTTAAAATTACCTAGAAAAAATAGGAAACTGCCAGAATCTTGCTGATATATATAAGCGTTTTGCACCCTCATCCGATGAAGTGTACAGGCAGGTGCAATCCCGAAACCTGTGATATGCCATGACCATTTCTTGCGATTGTTTGCATCCCGAATGTTTTTCGCGAGTAAACAATCAAAATGGGGCCGCAGGCTGAAAAATTCATTAATGAATTATGCGAGGCAGAGTTCGCACCTGCCGTTTTTGAGCAGCTCTTAGAAAAATTTTCAAATAACTTGTCGCCTGACGGCAAAATAGACCTTCTTACGCGTCTACAGGATGAGTCAGCTCAAACAAACAAAGAGATCGACCCCGGAAGACGCGCAAGGATTCAGTTGTGCCTCTGCCGAATATGGGAAGCCGTTCGTGACTGCAATAGGGAAAGAGGAACTTTGGATACCCAGCTGTATGAGGCGCAGCTACCTCAGGTCTGCTCCTTCACTGACACAATAAGTGCAACAGCAATACAGATATATGGGCAGATATACATCACAGCTGCACAGGAGTGCTTGGCATCCCAAGACAACGAAAACAGTGCAAGATGCTTAGACCGATTCCGGGATGTGGTCAACTCGGCACTGGAAATAGACGATTTTCTGTTGAGGTTTGCTCATCAACTGTTCCGATCACAAGCAGCCACATTCGCGTTTTCGCACCAACAGAAGCGCTGGGTATATTCATGGTTCTCATTCCGTAAACGATCTTCGCCTGGCTTGGGCAGAAACATGGTCGGTGGGCATTTAAACTAGCTTAATCCTTGTTTTAGTTTTAACTCAATCTTCTATTGAACACCCAGGGTCACTCTTTGTCTCCAAAAGGAGAATCAGTGTGCAGATGCAGCGCTGGAGGTGGAACTCGAAGCCTGGCTTTCTCAGTCGGATGCCAAATTTCGTCCTGAAGTCAGTTCAATACCATTACTGCGTTTCCATACGTTTCCAACCAAATATGCATCCTGCAGCTTGTCTGCACTGGCTCCCTTCGGCTGTGCGCACTATGCCAACAGGCGTACAACGCGAATGCGCTCGATGTCGCTCAAGCCGTTGCAAATTCTGCAGAGGCCGCTTTGGAGGCAAGTACAACCAACTTTCCGTGAATCTCAAACACCCGTCGATTAACCTTTTTGCAGCGTTGCCAGGAACATGTATCAACTACCCTGAGCCTGCAACGTGCTCATGCCTCCGTGGTTGCCTTCGCTGGCGACTGCTGCTTTCGGTACTTGAATGCACATATCCTAGTGGTTCCACTTGTGCATGAAGAAGACAGAAAGCAGGATATGGTCCGCGCAGCTGCAAAGCTGCAGAAAGCGAAGAACATAATGATTGATTCAAACGAGCAAGAATCGCCTCTTTTTAAGCGCGTTCTCGGGCTTCTCTGTTGTGCGCAGCTGATACTGTTAGAGAACAAATGGGCACAACACCCGCATCCGTAAGTCTAAACCCAGAGACACTTATATAACGCTTTGTTGTTAAGTAAATATTGTACATATCCTTCCATATATATATATATATATATATATA
>NPHX01000396.1:44355-58377 GCA_002271815.1 Eimeria falciformis
TGCTTCTGCTGTCTCCCCTCCTAGTCGTGCTGATGCGGCAGATAATGGGGTAGCCAGCAGGTATTCATAACTACCACCGTGTGCTGCTGCTGCTGTTGCTGCTGCTGCTGCTGCTGCTGCTGCATTTGCTGCAGGCATTGCTGCTGCTGCTGTGTATCCTGGGAGGTGCTGCACAAAGAATGTGCCTTGCGGCTGCTTCGGTTTCTTAGGAATAGGTGGTGGTGGTGGTGCTGCTGCTGCTGTTGCTGCTATCGCAACGTCGCCATCTGCTGCTGCTGCTGCTGCTGCTGCTGAATCGTCTGTGTCTCCCTGCCATGGAGAGGAGAAAGTGCCGCGGGGCTGCGTCTGCTGCTGCTGCTGCTGCTGCTGCTGCTGCTGCTGCTGCGAGGTGTATGAGAAAAGCCACAGCAGCAACAGCAGCAACCCCAGCAGCAGCAGCGCTAGAATGCAGAGCCGCCTCCGCAGCATATCTTTTGCTGCTGCTGCGGCTGCTGCTGCTGCTGCTGCCGCTGCAGGTGCAGCAGCAACTGCTGCTGCCTCGCGCCTCAGCAGCTGCGTCGATGGCCGCCGAGGGACAAGTTCAGAGGAGACAGAGGAGACACTGTCTCCTGTACGGAGCGGAGAAAAAGCAGCAGCAGTAGCAGAGCGTTTCTGTTTCACGTGTCTCCTGGTTGGAGAGACACTTCTTTTGTTTTCTTCAGGATCAGATTCTCTTGATTCTTGAGGTGTTAGTCGCTGCATCTAAACCTCAGCAGCAGCTGCAGGAGCTGCTGCTGTTGCTGTTGCTGCTGCTGCTGCTGTTGCTGCTGCTGCTGCTGGAACTAATTTTCAAAAAGAAGGTAGGAAGACGCACAAGTCCAAAATGCAAAAGAACGAGGTGTACAGACACCCGAGATACGGCTGGAGGGTAATAGGAAGTTTTAGGGCTTAAAGCTCTCCGTGTGTCTGGCGTGTTCGAAAAAAACAATTTTTCTCATTGAATTTAAAACCAGTAAAAGAATAATAATAGATAAAAAGGTTTAGGAAGAAGATAAAAGGGTTTGGCGGCCGTTTGGAAACGAAAAGTGCTCTTTACTAGGGCACACAGAGAAAGCGTATTTCGAAGAATCATAACACTTTTAACAATAGCGGAAATGCATTTCGGTTTATTATAAAATATAGATAAAGGGCCTTGTCTGCTTTTTGGCTTGTTTTCTGCTGCTCCTCTGCCTGTCTGCATGCAGCGCTGTTGATGAAGGTAAGCAGCTGGAGAAACTCTGAAAATGAGAAAGCTATTTGTTTCATTAAATTAAATTAAGTTTATTTGTTTAATAAAGTGTTTTATTTGTTTAATAAAGAAAAGGAGACGAGAAGATGGTTAATAATACAAACTCTAAAAGAGTGAAAATAGAGATAAACTCCCTGTTTCAAATGTCCAGGTAATTCAACATTCTTCTTTCTGTCCTCTTGTTCAAATATTCCCAACAAATAAAAACAAAGACACATTTTAAAACCACATTTAACTTTTTTAATCAGTCGGGATGGAGGAGGCAAAACCCCCAAAACTTCGCTTTCAATGATGGGATTAAGGGTTTAGGGTTTAGGGTCTAGGGTTTTCTTTGTTGAAGTGAAGCCAAGGTGTTTGAATTTCGTGTTAAATGCTTTCAAAATATTGGAAAATAAAATGTGGGGTTTTGAGAGTCAGAAGAAGAATATCCTTGAAAAACCCAAAAGGTTTCTTGTTTGAATTGTTCCTTTATAAATACAGTTTCCGAATTTCGGGTGTACAGACAGCTTGATCTTTGCACGCCTTTTGTAAATAGTACAACTTTTTCAAGTTGTTTGGTAGAGCCGACTTCCAAATGCTACTTTAGCTTGTGCATCGATATGCGAGTGAGTTGTCCTGCTTAATGCAAGAAGAAAATCTGTGACAGCAGGGATTCCAGCCTTTTAAAAGCAAATAAATAAATAAATAAATGTATTTCGGGTTTTTGTAGATCTGCAGAAGAAGAAAGTGGTGCTTACCAAAGTGGAAAAACATCCATACGCCAAAAATGGCAGTTTTCGAATTGCTCTTCCTGAAAACCCCTCCGTTTGCCGGATGATATTCATCAGCATTTCATTTTCCCTGAAAAAGAAAAGTTTATTTAGTGGTGTTCGTATTGTATTTGTTACAGCCTGTTTTCTATTGCCAAAAACCTACTGGGTGGTACCCCAACCTCCTGATTCCTGCAGGTGTACGTACAGTTGAATTTTTTCTCATTTAAAAAAAACAAGAATGAATGGCGTAATTAGCAGCCATACAAACTCAGTTAAAAGCTCACTAGTGTAGGAGGGAGAATAAAATCTTCGCATGATGTAAGAAGGCCAACGCGTATCTGCATTCAGATTTCAGGTGTACAGCCAGCTCAGTGTCGGCGGTATGACTTACCAATTCTTGTATGGAACCATTCAATATTTCATATCGGCAGTTCGCATTTGGAGAGGGAATATAAAGCTTTAAATCCGCACGATCAATGAAAGCAGCATCGCAGCTTTCTAAAAACAAAAAAAATAAAATGATTATTTAAAAAATAAATATACGAAATGAAATGTATTTTAGCTCACCTGTCAGATTGGATGTTGTCAACACCAACGCATTGGGGAAGGGAGTTAGCATGTCTATTTGCGTGAGAAGGGCATTAACAACCCGAACAAAATCTGATGGTTCATTACATGTGCCTTTTGCCGCTCTGGAGGCTGAGATAGATTCAATTTCATCTATTAGAATGACAACAAGCCGATCTTGCTTTTCCAGCAATCGCCGAATTTGTTCAAATGCCTTTATCACCATTTTCCCGGACTCGCTGAACCACCGAGAAAACAAAGAAGGCGAGTTTATCGACAAAAGAAGGGATGAAGAAAATCGACGGCTGAGACGAATGGAGAGTTTTTGTGCCAAGGCCTTGCACAAGGAGGTTTTCCCTATCAAAAATAAAATGTTCATTTTAAGTATTTTAATAAATTAAATGGTTTTTCAGAGTCTAGCTCACCACTTCCAGGAGGGCCATGCAGGAGAGCCACTCTGTTCCAAGTGATAAGCTGAATTAGAATTTAATGTACATTAAAAAAATTTTAAAACTTGAAATTAAAATAATTTGCTTGCTTTGGAATTGACGTTCTTGTCGGAGAACACGAGAGCCGTTGAGGTGTATTGCAAAAGAGTGGTTTTAATAGAATCCTCAAAGTGCAGATTTTCCCACATGTGATCAAATTCTTTGTTGGGTAGGTTCCACCGTTTGAAAATAGTTAAATTATTTTCGTTTTCTTCCTCTCGCATTTCGTCCGGCTCACTTTCCCCTTCATGGAGATGGTAAGGAAGAATGGTAATATTCGTCTGACAGTACGGAAATACAATTGGATTTACTTCAACCGAGCTGCTGCAGCTGCCAATTAAACAAGCAGAAAAAGATTTAATACGCTCCCCCACAGACAGCTGAAGCTGCGAGCAGTTGTTCTCAGGGACAGCCGGCTCAATTCGAATGGTTGAACATGTCTGAGATAGCAAAGAACTTCCAACAAGATGAGGATCATGCATTCCAAGTGCAACTGTCAGGCCTGATGAAAGCCAGGAAGCTGCAGCGCTGTGGACATTTTGAAGGGCAACTTGAATGTCTGATTTCAGCTGCAGTTCGCAATATAAATCTACTTTGGAGGAAGCAGAATTCATATGCTGAGAATCGCTGCACGCGGTGCTCCGGGTGCTTGATGCAACTGGACAGGCAAAGTCCATTTTAGAAAAAATAGTGTAAAAGTACTAATGCTCTAATATTTAATTATAATAATATTCTAAAATTCTCCCTTTTCAGCGGCAATTGAACACAGATACCTTACGCATGTTTCACCTGGTGAGTTGTTCAAACTTGGAGTGTATGTACACCTCATGTACCACTAAATAATTTCAAACCCTTTTAATGGGCATTAGTTGACAATTAATGTTTAGGTTGCAACAATGTTTCAATGTGATTTCACCAAAAGACTTCATGGATAATCAAATCCACAAATTTCATGGAATTTGAAACGAAATGATTATTTAATCATTCAAACTTTTCTCCATCAGGAATGTCTGCCCGCCTCCATTCCCAAGCTGCATCTCCTTATATTTTTGCATGGTCTATTCCGTAAGTTTTCTTTCGGTTGGGGTAAATGAGGAAACAGCCGTTTGTTGATTGAATTTTGGTTTATGTCTTTCATTCAACATAAACATTTTCTAAATAATCCAAAGAAGAAGAGGTGGTCAGTAGCCCGTAAGTGTTTTCTAAAATAGTTATTAAAACAAAATTATTGCATTAGCCAGATGTGCTGCAGGGAGACAGGCTGAGGAATACGACGATGACAACTAAAGCGTGGTTTTCAGGTTTTCACTAAACGACTGCTAGAATAAAATCAAATAGACACAACTGCAAAATCAACAAGAGGAAAGACAAATTAAAAACCTAAAAAGCCTCTGATGCCTCTTCAGAATAAATACTTAGTACTCTGCACAGTGCTGGCTAGAAGGGAAATAACCGTTCAATCGCAATCAAACTTGCAAAGCGGCAAAGGGCACAAGTCCGTCAACAATTCATATCAACCAAAATGTTATTTTATGCTCAAAAAATAAATTAAACCCTCTTTCATTTTTTTGCAAATACGACAGGCAGGACCTGGATATTATTGGTGCATTCGGATTCCGTTGAATTGGATTTGATGCTGTTCTATCCTTGTTGAAAAGAGCGCAGCTGCTTGTGTCTCTTACCCGAAACCGTATCTATAATCATCTGTTTGTATTTTTAAAAAATATTTTAAATAGAGAAATTAAATAATGAGTGTAAAAATGTGTTTTCTGAATCTCATCCTTGAAAAGAAGAAACTCGAAATACAAATTGAAATCTTTCTCGGATTTACTTGCGAGCTATTTCATTTATTAATAATGAGTAATAGATTTAAAACAAGCACAAGCGTTAATTTATGAAGGTTTTTCTTTGAACAAAGACAAACAAATACTTTTGCACTGCGGCAAACAGAAAGCCGTACATTATTATTATTCTTTTTCTAGAAACCAGATGGATTGAATGCAAAACGAAACAAACAGCTGCCAACTCTTTGTTTGCTTTAAAAGGCATTTACCTTTAATTTTTATTTGAAATACAGACGTAACAAATGCAATGAATTCCAAGTATTATACTTTGTCTTGTCGTCCTGGAGAAGTAAGAAAAACTGGTCTGCAGAGCCAGTGTACATACACTGCACTGTTCATAGCAAAATGTAGGTAATGCCACAAAATAAAATTAAAATAAAGACATAAAGCTGGAAGTTTAATGTAATTGTGTTAAGTTTTTACAGATGCTAACAAAAGGTTTCGTGCTGCTTTATCTCCTTGAACTGTCCAGTGAGCCGTTGATATTGAACGGCAAGTTTTTAAAAAAGCAAATAAAGAAGCAATTTCAAGAAAATAAACATTCCAAAATTTTATTATTATAAATGAATGAAACAGCGTGTTGGCTTGTAAAGAAATGCGGGGGGCTACGGACTTGAAGAAATTTCATGCGAGCGTCCAGAGCCAGCTGCGCCCTCCATCGCCAAAATGATCCTTTGTGCGGCAAAGTTCCAATTGTCTTTATAAATGCCTTTTTAATAAAATATTGTCCTTGGCAGGCTCTTTCCTCTCATTTAGAGCAGCTCACAAGACAGACAACCGAAAGTTGGACATGTCAAGAAAAAGAGCCATTGAAAGGGCTCCATTGGGATGCCTTTTGCCGCTGTCTTTCATTGGACCGTCGCTTAAAAACTAGGGCATTAAATTAGTTTTTAAAGGATTGATCCAGGTGTCTATACACCTGAGACGCGTACTGAATGCGGACTGCTCACGAGGAGTGCCTCACAAGATCGTATTCAGCTTGTCATTCCTAGGCCAGCAACAATATGTCTTGGCCTTGAAATTCAATATTGCTTAACTTGAGTTTGTAACTAGAATTTGAATGCTGCAGCTATACACCACAGCATCAGCAAGACAAAATGGCGATTTCCTTCCACGCGCCTTTCATCCCGATTTTGCTGACATGGAGCGTCATGCAGCCTGGACCGTTTATATTACCTGCTCCAGCAGAAGCATTGAGTGTGTTGCTGTTTTTGGTTCACGCCCCTCGGGTGTATAGACAGCTCGAGCCTTAAGCCTTGTTAAATCTCCTCAGGGGGTTTCTTGCCGTGTATGTGTCAACACTTCATTTCATCTTTTGTTTTCAGGCTCTTGGACTAAAGCTTCTTCCTCTGTTAATTTTCATGGAAGTTTTACTTCTCCAATTTCATTGCTTTCAAAAGCCCAAAACTTAATAGCAAAAGAAGATGAGCATTTTGCTGCTGGACCGAGACCTGTTATGGTGAGCTAATTGTTTGTTGTGGGTTTGGGGTTTAGATCAATGTTGAAATGTCTAGTTAATGTATTTTAATTTTATTTTTGGGGTTTTTGTGTTCTATACGCAGAATGAATTGGAACAGGTCCAAGGCAAGTTGCTAATGGCGTTTTCAGCACTTTTAAAAACAAACTTTGGTTTTAAATTCATATCCCTCAATTCTTTGCATGCAAGAAATCCCGGTTAATGAATTAATTTCAAATGAAAGTGTCTTATGTCTCCCGTAGGGAACTAAAGGAATATTTTGGGTGTGCTGCTGTCTCAGGAATTGTGGTGCAGGATTATCCAGTGCACGCATGTCAGAAATTTGTGAACGAGTTGGAGTTAAGAGAGCACTTAGCAGAAATAACTTTTCTTCCTCGATTATTGCCAAAGGATGTGTCTAAAACCCAAGAGGTGAAGCAGCAGCTAAGTCTCCTGCTGGATTTGCAGAGCACAAAATTAACTTCCGCGCACAAAGACTTAAGATGGTTGTTGGTTAAGGAGCTGCGCTATATGCTGTCTCATGGGGGGAAGCCAGTAAAAGGCCTTGCTGGGTTTCGGAAAGAAGAAGTTACTGCAAGGTTGCAGTTAACAGCGCAGTTTTTGGAAAAGTTAGGTGCGAGGGGTGCCCTCTATGAACAAGAGTTAATGAAGACTCTAGAGACAAAGGAGCAGAAAAACAGAGGCCAAATAACAAAGCTGTTTGTTAGTAATATTGCCGAAGAAGTGGAACAATGGATGATTGGAGATACTTTCATTTCTCCGCAATTTCAAACGCTTCTTTGCGTGGTGCTCCAGATGAACCCAAGGGAGCTGTCTATACACCGCAGAGCCATGGAAGCGACCTTTAAAAGTCACAGGATGGGGGTTTTTCGAGACAGGCAGGAAGCCATTAAGGCGTTGTTTCAACACGTGCATTCCAGCACACTTTTCTTCTCAGATTCAGAGACGCAGCTCATCCTAGATATTTTGGAGCTTGCTTGGGAGACCTACCACAAACACAACGTGCAAATTTTAAAAGCTCTGCAAGGGAAGGAAAAAGGTTCCACTGGAATTCAGTGGATTGAACAGCAGATGCTTGCGGATCAAGTTGTTGTCACATTTCCAAAAATCAGACGGGAGCTTGACAGATACGGATTTCTCTCTGCTTCTTACTTGGCTCGCTGGGTAGACAAAGCCCAGCTCCCTCGGGTGTCTCTACTCCTCCCCAACTGCAGACTCTTCCATGTGACAGGCTCAGGAACCGTCAGTTTAACGAGCACTGGCAGTTTTGCTGTCAGCAGGGAGTTTAATGGTCTCCTAGGCGAAGGGAACTTTTGCACCTTCTGCCCTTTTTCTGTTGTTACTACCGCATTTAATGTTCACATTCTTGAGGATCTTAGAAGATACGCCGAAAGTCCTTTAAAATCGGATAACAGTAAGGCATTTAAAACTATTTTTCTTTTCATTAAATACTCTGTTTCGCGCCCTCTCCATGGCACTTAACTCCTAGTGTACAGACACTCTGCTGCTAATAATATATATATATATATGTATATGTATTGGATTGGCAGTTTTAAAACATACATTTTATATTTAATATTTTGTATTTGGGGTTGTGCTGCAGTGGTGCAGGTGGTGCAGCTAACGCCAACGAGTGCCAACAAAATAAGGGGGGTGGTGACAACTCAAGGACCCGTAACAAAACAATTTGAGGAGATTTTAGGTAAGCATTAGATTGGCTGCATTTGAGGTGTACGTACAGCTGAGCACTAGGCACCAAAGAAGCCAGCACACCTGCCATTTATTTGTAATTTTTATGCTTTTGCAGAAAAAGCTAAACCCGTGGGTTCAGCCCCCAACGCATGCGTTGGGTTGTTTGATGGTTTGTTTCGAGGACAGTCTGCAGAGCTGCGAATTCTTTTAAATACTGAATTGGCTCTCATGGCAAAGCGGGCACGGCATAATTTGAAAGTAGACAACGCCTCACATTTCAAAAAAGATTTTGAGAGTTGGTTTGCTGCCTTGGAAAAAGAAGAAACAGCGACCCTCGAGGAGCTGAAGGAGCAGATGGCGGCTGTCTCTGCCAATCCAGATTACATTGTTGAGTCTTTATTTTTCAATCCGCACCTGGCTCTTAAAGTAATTACAAATCCAGTTTTTGCTACTTCAGGAAATGCAGCAGCAATTGCTGAGATGAGTGCCGTGCAGCAACTCCGCTTTCCCATGTGGGTCGTCAAGCTGGACAGCGAGAGTTTGAGAAAGGCGCAGCATTTGCTTCTTTCAAGTCCTCTTCATAATCTGACTTTTGCATCTGCTATTGAAAGAGGTGTTGTTTCGCCCGCTGGGAAGCAAAATGTGCTTAGGAGAGATCTTGTAGAACGGGTGGCTATTATGCTTCAACTCACCGCAAGGCTGCAGCACCAGTTTTCAAACAATCTTGTGCCTTTGTTGTCTCGCAAAATCCGAGAGTTGCTTCAAGAAGGACTTTGTATTGAAAAGGGTCCTTGGTTTTCTGCTGAGGTTCGAATCGATCCAGCGGCAATCGAACTCAGAGAGAAATTCAATCGCATCGGATTTGTTAATGCTTTTAACCTTATGTTTTTTGCTAGTGCAACTCGAATGACAGTGAAACTGCTGGACAGACACCACAGACTCATCATTGTTGGGACGGAGCAAAGCAAAGACAGGCAAATAAATTTACTTGAGGTGAAGACATTTAAACCTTAGAATGTTTTTAGAGTTTTGAATGTTATCTGCTCTTTATTCTTGCTGGAAGTCACCTTTAAATTAAAAAATTGTAATACGCAGTTGGTGCTAATTACTGTTTTATTTTTGCCAATTTTTGGGGCTTTAGGATTCTACTTCTGGAGAGTATCACCGCGTATCTGCTGGAATAGATTTGATGAAATTTGTTCAAAGCGGCAAAACTCTTAAACCTTGGCTTGAACTGCCAGGCGTTCGTTTGGCTGCTGTTTTTGCTGCGAATATGCCAAGTATGAATTTGTACATTATAAAGAATTGCCAAGTTTTTGCAGTTTTCTAACAACGTGAATGAGCAGAGAAAAAGAGCATGCGGCTATTTCTTGTTGCAAACAATTTCTTGCAGTGTATTGTATTGATCTTTATTTATGTATTTATTTATTTATTTATTTTATTTTGGTTTTGTGCTGTCTGCAGCTCCTACTGCTCCCAAGGGTTTTCTTGGACTGAAGGCAAAGTTTTGGAAAAGGACACCAGGTGACTTTTGTTTGATTCGTTATCCATCATTGTTTTGATTCTTATAATACCATTTCAATTAAATAGTGTTATTAGTGAAAATGTGGAAAGCTAGAATGCAAGAAAAGGCATTTAACTGGAGGTTTCGGGTTCGACCATGTCACGATTTTTTGTTTTCCTAGCATTTGCTTCTGCTCCTCATCGGAAACAGCATTAAATAACATTTAAAATAAACACGGCATTGCAAATACCATTTGTGGTTTGATTGGCTGCAGAGCAACCTGTAGAAGACCGAATAACTGAAGCAGTTGCTGCAGAAGTGCAATTCGCTGTGGCGAAAGAAAACGTTTCAACGGCCCCTGGGCCAATTTGTGTTCCAACAAGCGTGAATTTCATAGGGTAAGTGTTTTTAAAAATGCAAAAAAGGCAGGCTAAAAAATAGATATCAAGCGCATGCAAACAACTGTGAACAAACAGGAGCATTTAAGCTGTAAACTCTTGTACGCGTCGTTTCGACCTTCAGCTGCATAACTTCTCTTCTTCTGCACTGCAAAAGCGATGACATGCGCTGCAAAAAAACGGTGACACAAGCCAAGCAAACCTTTGCAGAGCTTTGGGAAAGAGCTTACCAAGAATTAACAGGTGTTGCCATCGAAGGATCTCAACTTCTCAAAAGACACCCATGGGATAAATTGAGCCGCGTTGTTCGAGACGCTCTTGAAGTCAGCCGTGAGTTTTTGTTTGCTGTTTTTGCTGGGTTTTAATCAAGAGGTTTCTGCTACACCCATAAAACCTCTTTGAAACAACAAATGTCTGTGTTCGTCTCCTGCGCTTCTTGTCTGCTAAATCAGGTCCCTATTTAAGCTTCGCTGAACGCGAAGTGCTTTTTAGTGGTTTTCCAATTAAAGGTTTACAAGGGAGTTTTCATAATATGCACGGCCTCCATTTGCTGCTCATGCGATCCATCTTGTTTCAAATTCCACAATCAGATCCTGGTATAGAATGTCTTCGTGCTCTTCTCTCGGCAATGGCGAAACCCTTCAAAAGGGAATGCACTTCGCAAATGGTAAAAGCGTTTGCGGATTTTATTGCTAGCCCAAGTAAGTTTGGCCAACTTTTCTCCATACAATAAATACCTTTCATACAATAAATACATTTGTTACAATAAATACATTTCATACAATAAATACATGTACTTCTAGCTGAGCACAAAAAGTTGCTTTTTATAAATAATATGAGAATCTAAGATGGAGAAAGCAACATGAACATTCCATGGGGTGCAAGATAGGGAAGGATCAGAAAGCGTAGAACTGACTGCAAAATAGTGAAATTGAAGTGTATGTACACTGCAGCCTGGTCACTTTTATTATTTTCAATGTTTCTCGCAGTAAGAGACCCTGAAACTGATTTGCTTTTCCGCCGCCTATCAGAACGTGCAGCACGTGAATTGCGAAAAATTCAAATCCGTAAGATCAATGATTACATTTTATAAAAATTTTTGAATTTTCATGAAATTTCCTTTTCTTTTAGATCCTCAAGTTTTTTGAGTTTGATTGTGTCAATTGCAAAGAAGGGGTTTTGCTGTTTTTGCCTTTCTGTTGTTTCTGCAGTTGACCATGCGACAGCTGAGAAGATCATGCCTCAGTTACGAAGTCTGCACCACATGAATTTTTCAACTTTATATGATTTTGTGATTAGTCCATTGGAAGACAATGTGTCTTCGCCAACAGAGAAGCTTTTACTTGGCGCTTGTCTGTATGAAGTTGGGAGAATGATAGAAAGCAATAATCAAATGTATTCGCAATCCCCTGGCTTGGTGTTCCAAAGCGGCTCTCTCGGGCTCATTCAACACTGTTTTTTGCAAGTATGGCAGCTGAGCTTGCGAAGTTCACCACCAACCTCTCGGAAAAATACCTTTCTTCTGGGAGATGCGCAGAGGCAGGAAGGTAATGAGGAGAGCAGCTGGGGAACATCTGCAAGTGGTTTTCCAAAGCAGCTCGAGGGTGGAAACCCAACTAAAGAGGCATTTCAAAAAGCTGTTTATGCTGATTACTTCTTACACCTCATGATACACCACAGACTCATGGCCCTAATAGATGCTCTTGCTTTGTTTCAAGAAGCGATGAGCAGCAATGTCATTGGAACTATTGAGAAAGAAGCTGCAAATGTTCTTGTAGAGCGCATGCAGAGCCTTTCTTATGAAAATTTTCTGCAGTTTGTAATGGGATCCAAAGAGATGGTTTCTTTCTCTTTCTCCCTTGCCGCCCAGTCCATCAAGAAGAACATCTTCCTCTTGTATTTTATTCCCTTTTCGGGAAACGCTTCTTTTTATCGAATTGGACATAACAGGAGAACCTTCAGGGGATTCATCAAACGCTTGCATCGAAAAAATGTTGTGTGCAATCCAGTATGCATGGAAATACAACCATCAGTCGACTTGGAGTCTCTGAAGAAAACAAGTAAGTAAAGTTTAAAGCACAAGTGCAGATCTTTAATGCCCTCAAGGTTTGTATAAAATTCCATAAAAACTAATTTTTCATTTTTTAGGAGCATGAAGCAGAGTGTCTGATTACAATGACTGGAATTTCAAGTAAAATTTCATTTTTACAAAATGGAAATGTGTTTGATGATTGCAACTTGTGGTGCTTCCTGCAGAAGTGGCCCGTGAGGTTTCAGAAGAGCTTCGGCACCAAGTTGAAGCATACAACAAAGTTACGAGCTCTATATCGATACTGAGCGTCACTACAGCAACAGAACTCTCAAGTTCCTTTCAAACCCTGGAAAGCATTGCCAAGCAGGGAGCTACAGTGTCGCCTGCCTCCATAGATCTTTGCTCAAAAAGTGCTATTGAGACAAGAGGCACCCCCCTCCCTGTCTGCGCCTACGAAACAGTTCCTTACAGATACCTGTTTGAAGCATTTCGGCTGACGCTCGCACAGCAGGGAGTGCATGCGCATACATGGTTTCTTTTCTTTGGAATGCGTCATGAAAGTCTTGTAAATAATTGCTTGCTGGAGGCGAGGAGACTTAGCTTTGAAAAAACACTCGAAAGTTTAATGGAAATCGCAGAATGGAGACGAATGCTGCCCTTCATTCTCTCCAATGCTGTCAAGTTACTGCGCAGCAAATTTGCAGGTTCGACTGGTTTTGCCGGTGCACCAGCAGCGCATTCCCTAGCAATCAGGAACTGTATATACACTCGAATACACTGCAAAACCCTCCTTTGCTGGTGCAGGTCCAGCTTTAATGCTTCATAGCAGACATTGAACCTCCTATGCATGGAAAACGTTTGCATTTTTGCGGCTGTTTTGTGTTTTAGATTTTAAAAAGCTATTGACTGTCATTGAAGGGCGCATTCAAGCGGCGGATATCGCCGGCAAAATTCGCGGAATGACAAACAAAGTTGTGAAATGGTTGACGGGCCCGAGACGAAGAAAATTTTCACTGGATGTAAAACCTGTGTCCGGTGGGTTTATTTTACTGTATTACTTCGTTAAACATATTTGTTTTCTATTTGTTTTTGTAATTTGTTATAGAAACAGCAAGAGGCTACTTTCAAGGGAAAGATGTGTATTCTCGGGGGTTTTGATTCTGCTGGTTTTGTGTTTTTCTGCTGGTCTGCAGTGAAAACGGGCATGCAAATTCAAGTGCAAAATGTAATAACTCTCTCTGAACTTCAGAATCTGTCTGAAGATGTGCTGGTGCAATCTTGGAAGAAATATGCACTTTCCTTAGACTCGACACATTCTTCAGAGATGCAATACAGCAGATCCAACCGGCTGCTAGTTGCCATTGGGACAGGTTTTAAAAGCGCGCAAATGTTAATTAGTAATCAAAAAGTGTTTTTTGGAGATCTTCAAGGAAACAAAGAAGCAGAAGAAACCGTTCAAAAACTTGCAGCTGAATATTTTCTAGCTTCTGGTGGGCCCCAAGAAGGTTTTCGTGGTTTTCGAAATGAATTAGTAAATGCAATTCAAAAAACTTGTAATCGTAAAAAGGGTCTTCGTGGGGTACTTCGATCTGTTACAACATGCCCCATCTCCCATGGCTGCAAACGCAACGAAGCGTTTTGCAACAGAGTTGTCTCCTGCGCAGAAGCCAACAGCAAAGCTAGGAAACTTACTTTGGACGGTAAGTGCAGCAACAGCCTTCAAATACAAAAGAGCACTTTCAGCAATAGTTTTTAAACTTTGCAAGATCTGCTGCATCTTTGGTCAGTTGCGAAATGCCTTGTAGACATTTGAATTGCATGACTCTCAGCCAGCAAATTCTTTTGTAGAAACCAAAATGTTTGAGAAGAGATCGATGCATGATATCTCCCTGCTTATCTGCGTGTTGGGAAGGAGGGATGGCATGCAGAAACACCTCTCTCTTTTTCTCTGTCTTTCTCTCTGTCTGTGTTATATATATATATATATATATATATATATAT